>JAJGOT010000564.1:350000-365000 GCA_022457155.1 Cladopsammia gracilis | reverse complement strand
GTTGAAGTTAGGAAACTGAACACTTACCCACCATTATTGGTACCTGGCTGGATGGGCTTCAACATAACGGTACGTGAAAACTTGGTAGTTGAAAACAATAGCCACTTGGACACGTTTGATCTGAAGACAGCGTATAAAGTACTGTCTAGAGGATGTGAGAAAAACGACAGAGTGCAGTTAAAGGCTGTTACTTGTGTTTATGACCAGGCAATTTATGCTTAATCAATGGAGGTTTACTGGAAACACAAGGCTGTGTTTAACGGACTAGTAATAATGGTGGGTGGTTTCGATCTGTTAATGGTGCTATTGGGAATAATTGGTAGCAGATTCTGTGATTAAGAGCTGGTCTTAGAGAACTTGCTGTTCAAAGTAATTTTGTGGCCGAAGGTGCTATAACCGAGGGCTGTGCATATTCAAAAATTGTATATGAAGCCATGATGAGAGTTATTGTACAAAGGTTTCAATCATCTCTTACAGACGAGTCATAAGTAATGCTGAAGAAAGGGAACGTCAAATAGATTAACTGAAATTGAAACTCCAACGAGATGAATTTGACATAGTACTGCATTGCAGCGAATTTCGCAAGTGAGAATGTCAGTTCAAATGTGTATGTACTGAATATTAAGGAGGAAGGGACTGACTTAGAGAGAATCTAGCTGTCTTATCTGGAGCTCTGTGAGCTCGTCGTGCACAGGAAGCTGTGAGTTGTACCTATCATGTGTCGAAGAAGTCATATACCATGGACATTGCTTATGATCGCAAAAACTACGCTCGCTTCCTGGATCCATTCTTTAATAATACGCGCAGCTTGACTGGCACCATATGCCTGAAGTGTACAGCGCGTTTAAAGATGACCACTTCTCCCTTCCGATCCTAATGAAGACGACAAGACCATTGAAAACACTATCAAAAGGGACGCAGCGACTCAGAGATGGGTATTGAATGATTCTCAGGAAACATTTATCGCTGACAATAGACAAGGCATATGTTCCCAAGAAATTGATTCCAGCACGGATCAAGACAAATTTAACAGCTGTGCAGTGGAAAAGGTTGTTGAACTCCTCGAGAATGTGTATGTAAAAAAGATGCTGATCTTACAAGTCTGTCCACAGATTAAGTACGCGTGATGATTTTCTCCAAACCAGAGAGTGAGGGAGAAAAGCATTGAATGACTTTGTAGTAAGTCGATGCTCATCATATCTTCAATAGCAGAACTTTGATACTTTGAGAAAAATGAAGCTCAAGTCATTCAGTGGAAAAAGGAAGAGTTGATGTGCAAGCTTGGTGACAGGACATTGTATGTTGCAACTGATAATGAATGCTGGAAATTAAAGTCCACGAATTCTGAGCCACGGCAGTCGGCATGAATTACAGTACAACCACGAAGAAGCCGACACCCGCATGATCCTCCATGTACAACATCCTGGTGGCACGTGCGTAATTCACTCTGATGATATTAATGTCTTAACCCTATTCAACACCCATAACTATTCTATTAAAGCAAACGCCACCAACTTTTCGTGACTTTTCGTGACTTTTCGTGACTTTTCTTAAAATTTGTCTCGTAACAATTTTGTATGACATTTCATTTTTCAGTGACTTGATGTTTCCACGGCATCAAGTTTTTGACAGCCATATTTTTCGAAATTAGTATAAGCGTTTCTGTATTGGTTTTAATTACTTTGGAGTCAATCCGGACGGTTTTCTGAGGTTTTGGAGAAAACCATAAATCCAAGATGGCGGATCCAAGATGGCGGATCCAAGATGGCGGCTGGACGTCATCGTTCCATGTTGCGGACCACAAAGGAAACAGTTTTGGACGTAACATATACCCTCCAAATTTCAATCTTCTTGAAGTTACGTGGGGGGGGGGGGGGCAACATTGTGCCCCCCCCCCCCCCGGCTCAGGAGCTCCAAAAAAAAACAACAGGCTAAATTCTACTTCTTGGCCACAGTCCGCAGTGAAAATTCTTCTCAAGACTAAAAGTTACGTTACAGCATAGAGATGTTAGAATGTGGATTTACTACGTTATGAGATTGACTGCGTAAAAGGAGGCAAAGGTGAGCCAGACCTCTGACACCATGAAGGTCATCACTACGTCGTCGCGTTGCAAGTCCCACTTATCAAGCCGTTATCTGGAGAAGAGCTGTGTTCCACCTTCCAGATGTTCCCTCTCCTCATGCGCATCGTTGGCAAGTATGCGATAATCTATTTTGTCTGGCTTGAATCTAAACCTGCTCCAGAAGCGGTCTCAGAACTACTATCATGTACATGCAAAAGGATTTGCTCTGTGCCGTCGTGCTGCTGTTTAAAAGCCGGACTCAAGTGCACTGACATGTGTAGTTTGCAATGCAAGAACATGCAGACAGATGCATGATAACGTTCTTGACAAGAGAAAGTCTGGATGAAAGTGATGACGAAGAACGGATGGAGTTAATCACCACAATCACAAGTAGGTCAAATGTAACATTTTTACTTTCTCTGTTGGTAGATGTGCACAAAGACTGATTTACCTTACATGCATTCATAATCATTGTACAGTTTTAATCTTGCCTAAATGATGGCATTATGTTAACGTGCATGGTCATATATATAGGAGATTGAAGTAGATAATATATACATGTTCCCCGCCACTCCACATTTTTTATTTTTTTTTTCGATTTATTTTATTTTCAATTTGGAGCCGCCGCAGACGCAAATACATTGAAAAAACTAAAACATTTAATTAATTAATTAATTAATTAGGGGAATTTGTATAATTTATCTTCTCCATCCACTCTCTTATTACTCCTTTCAGAAATTATAACGTTTGGTAAATTTTTTAAAGTATACAAACTTCCCCAATTAATTTTTTTTCTATAATTTTTACTTGCGGCGCTCCAAATTGGAAAATGAAATAAATTGAAAAAATTAAAAAAATGTAGAGTGGTAGGGAAACATGTATATATTATCTACTCTGGAGAACCAATATCACAACACAGTTTGAATTAACACAAAACTGCTTATCACGCGTGAGAACTGAAAACTCGCCTATCTAGTTTTTGTTTGTATGATGCATCTTTCACATTTAATGGATGGTGTAGAAAAATCTAAATTGATATTTAAAATTATATATATTTGTTATAATAAAAAGATGTTCGCTTATGAAAAATTAGAAAATTTGGAAAGAATTACTGATAGAATTCATTATTTAAATACAGAATTTTATAAATATCTATGTGGAAGATTTGGTATGGATAGAGTGATTTTACTTCATCTGTGAAACACTATCTAACAATTAGTGTGTGATAGTCAAAATTAAAAAAACGAAAACAAAGGAATTATAGTCTAAAAGTGCGTACTATTCTACTAACTATTTCACAGATGAAGTAAAATCACTCTAAAGAGGAAGTGAAAAAATATTTATATAAATTTGAAGATTATCGTAATGATATTTTATATCTTTTTCAAAAGAAAAGTTAAAGGAAATCAAAGTGGATTATGAAGTTTATTATTTTTATGATGAATTAGTTTGTGATTTTAATGATAATGTTGATCAATGGAAAGAAAATTATAATTTATCTAATGAAAAAAGGGAAATTGATAATATAGGTAGAAATAAACTTATTACATTATTTAGAAAGATTTATGAAGAATTTAGTAATAAAGTTATCGAAATTGAAATCTAAGACAATGTATTTTCTATAAAAAATATTCAGCTTACAAATTTGAAAACCTACAATGTCGATAACATGAATTTCAAAGAATAAAAAACGTTTAATGTAAAGGATACAAAGCTGAAATATTAAAGAAAAAAATTGAAATAAAGTATAGTTAGTAATGGTAAGATTGGACCGTTAATCATAGAAACTCCTTTCTTATTTTCACTTGGTGTAACTGAAAAGAATGATTTAAAAACAGGAAAATTAACTGGATATTCTGTTCCAGTTTGTTTATGGGGAAACGATACTGATCCAACAAATGAAGAAAAATTATTTTACTATAAATTGCAAGAAATCACTCAGAAATGCCAAGATCATTTATTAGATTATTACGGTCCTGACTGCAATGTTAAAAATCTTAATCCATTTTATTACAAAAAAGAAGAAATCAAAGATAAAAAAAGGTAGAAAAAAATCAAAGATTGTCGAAGGGATTTCGCCTGTTCTTTTTGCAAAGTTGCTTTTCTCAGAAAAACAAAATAAAATAATGTCTTTGTTCTATTCTAAAAATAAAAGAGCGGTAAATCCTTTTGACTATCTAAATCAATATTGCAGAGTAAAATTAGCATTAATCATAGAAAGTATATATGTTGGAGAAGTAGTTTCAATTCAATTAAAAATCCATGAATGTTATGCGAAACCTATGAAATCGAAGAAAAGTCTTTTACCAATTGAAGAGGAAGACAGCGAAGACGATATGCAAGACTTTAAATTGTCTGATAATGGTGAAGATCGAACACCTGCAGACCCCCTCCAGTTTATTTTTAATACTTTGACAAGTATTAAAAAGTGGTGTGATCTATTTTAACCAATCAGATCTTTACGCAAAATTATACATGTAAAGATAAGATACATAATGCCTCAACATGAAAAACGAAAAAAAATGATTATCACGCGTGAGAACCAATTTCAGAGCAGTGAAAAGAGTGGCTTTTGCATATGAATTTTAATTATGGTTGAGGCGGCTGATATGGAAGGATCTGCTTGATATTTTCCACCAAGTCTCAACAACAGCTTCCCGTGAGATGAAGAAAATTTTCCTAATATTAATAATGATATTGATAATTTATATGTTAGAACTAGTTTATTGTCTGATAGTACTTTCTCAGGAAAAACGATCAAATGTTTTAAACACATTTTCAACAAACACAAAAACAAAGTCGTTTGAGATTCAACAAATTAATTATTTATGGCATCGTATTAATAGAAGTGAAATTTCAGAAGCGACCTTTTATATTACAGATAAGAAGATAAAGTAGTTGATTTGAATGATATTGATATAAGTATGTCTGTTTTTATTGAAGAAAGCAAAGGTTTTTCAGAAAAAATAAGGGTTTGTTTATCAGTAATTATATAAATAAAAATGGAAGACGAATAAGTGATTATGATACAGAAGGTGTTGGGTTTTTTAATGTAATGTCTAATATTGCTTCAAAAGTAACAGGGAAAACTGCTGAGAAACTAGCAACAAAAGGTACAGAGAAATTAATAGAAAAAGTTTCTGAAAAGATTGGTGAGAAAACAGGTCAATTAATACACCTTATTCATAAATGGCGGCCGATTTATTATTCTTTTGTATTTATTTTAATTAGCCTCACTAACCTCATTTTAGAGTATAAGTTCTTTTGAATTTTGCACATGCTAACGAGGCTAGTGAGGCTAATTAAAATAAATACAAAAGAATAATAAATCGGCCGCCATTTATGAATAAGGTGTATTGGCGAAAAGATTAATGATAAATTTAAAAGGAAACCAAAGACTGAAGAAACTGTTAAAAGAGTGGAAATATCAGAACTTCTATTTAAACAGGGGGTTTTGAGGAAGAATCCCCCTGACCAGAAGATAAAGGTGAAGAAATTGTTAAACTTTTACAAAAAAAAAATAATGATAAATTTAGTTATATTAAAGATGTTTATGATAGTCTTCTTTGATTGAATAATTTTATCTAATCTTATAAATAAAAATGAAAGGAAAGTTTAAAAGCCAATAATTTGTTAAAAGAAATGAATATACTTATTATGACTTAGAAACAGCATTAAAATTAGTAGCAAATACTCAATCTAAAGAAAAGGATAATTACCGATTTACTGTCGATAATTCATCAGAAGCAAATCCAATTTTTTGGTATAATGCTTATGTAGAAGTTGGTTTTAAACTTACTAAAAAAGTTCATGACGGAGCAACAGAAGCAGCAGATGCTGATGTTGCTGATAATAATTATGCAACAACAAATGCACACACATTTATTAAAGAAATACACGTGGAATGTAATGGAGTAACTGTATACAGCAATACAAAAGCTAATGAAACATCAAATGTTTTATCACTTTTGAAATATACTACAACTTATGCAGACACAATTGCACAAGATCAATTTTACTTTCTAGATGAAAGTGGAGGAGCAGGAGATGCACGATCTGATGAACCAAATACTTTTAATAGTGGTTTTGCTAAACGACGTGCATTACAATATGATGCAAATATTAACAATGTATCAATCTCTCTAAATTTATATGGTTATTTTGCTGCTTTTAAAAATAATCTTCATCCAAATATTGAAACAAATATCATATTACAACTTGAGAGTGATAATAATATTGTTTATACAAGTAATGCTGCAAATGCTGAATCTCGAGTAGTTTAAGGCCTGGGTCAAAGGCTCTTACCGGGAAAAACAGTTTATTCGTGATAACTTTAACAAAGCTGAGAGAATGGAACTGAATCGAAATTTGGCACATGGAAAGGTTTTATCATTCTTATCATTTTTAAGTATAATAAGCTTTCCCATAAGTCACGTGACATGTCACGTGGTCATTTTTCTTAAAATAGCAAATATTTGACGAATTGCTAATGGATTTAAGAGAAAACATATAATAAAAACGCTTTTCTGATGCAGATTAATTATTTCCAGCCCTTCACGTTTGGAATGATCGTCCATTGTTCTTTAAAAAATTTTTTGTGAGAACAAAGGTCATTTTTAAGTCCAAAATTTAACGATAAAACTCGAGGACAATCATTCAAACGTAGAAGGTTAAATATGTTCAACCTCTATTAGAAAGGTTAATTTATTTAACTATACGAAGAAAATTCGCTGGAGACTCGGTTCAACATGTATAAACTACCTTAAGGGGAATACACTATTTGGATCGAATTCTTACCAAATACAATGAATAATGTGAGTGTTGACGTTCGGAGTACGAGTTTAAATATTAATCAACAATCAACAAAACAATTTTCTCTAAGTCCTCTAATATTTTTAAATTCTCTTCAATAGACATTTTATTTTAATACTTAATGATTTAAAATTATAAATAATTTATTCTAATGCATAATTTATTGTAATGCATATCATAATGTTTTGATTTAATGATATTCATCTTTCTCATTTGATCTTTTCCAGAAAACAAACAATCATGAGAATTATCTAATATTTATTGCTGTTGAAAAACATATTTCTTAGTACCTTTACATTTCGTGTGGGTGATTTCCTGGTTTTCATCTTCGATTTTATATGCATATAACTTTGCTCTCAAACCAACAAACTCTATTATATTTTTATCAGCAGCTTCATCTTTCATTAACCCAGGTACTTTCTTATTTTTTTTCCTGTTGGAATTTCAGAAATATGATCTGATTGATAATTTGAAGTATCCAAGTATTCTTTCCCCACATCTTTTGAAATATCGTTACAAAAATCTTCTGTTTCAATTTCATACATTTTTCTAAAGTGATTATAATGAAAATCACACATTAATGTTTTTTGAAATATCAAGAATAGAAAGACCAACATAAATTGGTTTGTTAAAATATATTTGTGTTTTATGCGTGTGAAAAGCTGCTAAATGTTTGTCATATATCTTAGTTTTTTGACAATTTGGTTTGCTACTAAATTTCTTTCCTATCATTTAGCAATCTTATATCAACTCTCTTATATTTTCAATAGTTTTACCAAAAAAATAATTTTTCATTAATTTCAAGAAATCTTCCTCAAAGTCTGATTCTGCTTTTGTTTACAATTCTGTATTTTTATTAATATATGGTTTAATCCATTTTGATTGATTAGATAGAATTTAACTCCTCTACGAACTTAAGTTAATTTCATCCCAAGTTGCAGATATTGTTTAAGATTTTGCCAAAATGTGGAATTAATTTTTCAACTGTATCAATAACCATGTTAATGTTAATCATGTAATTTCTTTGGATATTCTAAAGCACCTTCAAAAATATAACCAATATTTGTATCTTTTTTTATTTAGTAACTTTTCAATGTTTTTTACTTTTTCTTGTTTTATCCATTTGAAACCATGAGTAGGAAGATTTTGACACATTGCCCAACCATAAAGATTATTTGCATCAAGATATGTTATATATTTTGATGGTTTATTTTCATCATAATTTTTCATATATTTATTGTTTGCTTCGGAATATCTCTTTGATATCATAGAAACACCACCTCTAATTCCATTTCCAATAAACATTAACATATCATAATCATGCACTTACTCAAGTTTTATATTTGTTTAATTGTTTTAATAATGCATCCCAAGCAAGACCTAGAGAAGTGTATTCAATACCAAGCTGGGTCAAGTTTATAATTTTCTTGACATAATTTTCTAAAGTTTTCAAAAACATCACTAAGAAGTAAAATATCAGATTTCAAGTAAATATCATGATAATCTTTCATAGTTCTACAATTTAATTCAGACCAAACAATTTTTGCATGTTGATAATCTTCATTTGTAATATTTGTATCATTAAGTTTTAAGTAAATTTCTTCTTTTGGTGGAAGATTTGTTTCAGATAATCGGTTTATAGAATTAACATAATCATATGGAAATACACCTTTTCTGGTAAGAAGCTTTCTTTGTGTTTTATTTTTAAAGCTTCTTTAGATTTGTGAAATCTTAAGGTTTCAAATTTGAAACAAGATTTCAGAGACTTGTTTGCATGAATTTGAAACTATCAATAAACCTTAATTCAAATTTTACTTAAATTTCTCTATAATCTTTTAAGAAAGTATCAACAATTTTTTTTTAATAAGTAAAGGTTTGGTAAAACATTTGACAATAAAAATCTGCGATAAAATATTATAAAACATAACACGACGTTTCCAGAACGTCATTATCAAGTGAGAATAAAATAATGAAATCGAGTATATATAGTAAAAAGATGAATAAATTAAAAGGGCCAAACTCTTTGTTTGACTTTCAATGCCATTTAATTTATTCATCTTTTTACTATATATACTCGATTTCATTATTATATTCTCACTTGATAATGACGTTCTGGAAACGTCGAAACGTCGTGTTATGTTTTATAATATTTTATCGCAGATTTTTATTGTCAAATTATTTTTTAGAAAATGAAATAAAGTTTTCATCTGTTGATGGAATACAGTTTATATTCTCATATTAATTATGAGCTAAATGTTTTATAAACAAATGTGAGTCATATCCAGAAAGATTGTAAAATATAACAGGAAAAAACTTTGGTTTTTTTGCAAGCTAAATTACAACTATTATGAGCAGCACCTCTAAATTTTCCTGTAAAATGACATTGATCTCTAACTCTTTTATCATTTGATAAGAAATCGTTTTCACAATTATGACAAGTTGTGGAATTATTAAAATCAATCATGTCTTCTTTTGGTCGTTTCTTGGTGTTGCGGATGGTGTGATCACCAAATGACGTAAAACAAAAGATTCAAAAGACACTGAACAATACCCACACCACTACTCAAAAGCTAACCAACAATGGCTAGCTTCCGCAACACCAAGAAACACCTCTTCTTTTGTATTAATCATTTGTTTAGAAAATCTATAGTACTTATTAGAAATTATCTTTGTTTTCTCTTCTAATGTTTCTATAAACTTTTTAGCAATATCATCATCCTCATTTTGTTTTGTGTAAATAATAGGATCCATATGAATCTTGAAAGGAATACCTTCTTGTGATTTAAAGTATAAACAGAAACCTGAGGGTTCATGTTTTTGATAATCCATTGTGTAACTTTTTGATGGGTTGGGTTCACAGTTGTTTATAGGAATAGTAAAAGATTCAAAATCAGCATATGCAACAAATTGAACTGGTATTTTCTTTTCAAAGTTAATAAAGTTAAGATGAGTACCCTTTTTTGGCATTTTCACAACTACATTTTCATTATTTTAACTGCAATATTCTATATGTTTATTGAAAAGTTCATAACTACCAATGAAAATGATTCAAACATCTTTTACTAAAATATTTTGTTCTTGTATCTTTGGAAACTTGTGAAGAAATAAGTCTACTAAAATTAAACTTTTATAAAACTATAACATTTATCAAAAAAGAATAAACCAATAGAATAGGCCATTTCCGAGTTGCCTTTAGCCTCTCTATCAAAGCGAGGCTACGTGCGAAAACTTTCATATGAAAATGAGTTTTCATTCACATGCAAATAAAAACTCATTTTCGCACTTAGCCTCGCTTTGATAGAGAGGCTAAAGGCAACTCGGAAATGGCCTATTCGCAGAATCGTTCTCATTTATACGAAAAGGATATATATACTTTCATAATCGTTTTGTGAAAAAAAAAAACAGTTCCTGGAAGTGAAGGATTAAGTTTTTCAAATTTTGAAATGTCTTTAATTTTTATTGGGAATTCCGGTCCTTTAAAATTAAGATCATTTTCATATTTTCTTAAGTAAGTTAGTCTTTCACAATGATTTTTATCTGGATATAAATATCTTAATAAACTCCACATGAAACATTTATTATCATTAGGTAAACGATTTTTCGTTTGTCTCACGATGGAGTCACTTTAAGATGTTGATCGCGACGTTTCGACTGCTATTACTGCTAGTCTTCATCAGGCGATGAGGTCGATTGGTTACGTGTCGCTTATGTAGCACGTTGGCTTGTTGCTATTGGTGCATTTCGATCCTCATTATTATTCCGAAAAGATGTTGTTCCCTCTCCGGTCCGATTTGATATCGGTCGGCTGTTATGCTTCTTGATTGTAGGCATCCACGCTTCGGGAATTTCAATTCCACTATCTCTGTTGATGTTATTAGGATGAAGTCTTATGTGGATGGCCTCTTTAACTCTACGGGTGTACCAGTGTGGGTCACGGTCAATAAACTTAACCTCGTCCCAAACAGGAAAATGCCCGGTCTTGTTAGCGTGTTCTGAAACCGCGGAGGTTTGAGTACGAGCAAGCCGTATGTCTCTATCGTGTTCTTTTATCTTTTCATGCATAGACCTCCCTGTTTCTCCGATATATACTTTGCCGCACTCGCAAGGAATCTTGTAGACAACACCGTCCTGTTTATTAGAGTCGAGGACGTCCTTAGGTCGTACTAAGTGTGACCTGAGAGTTGTGTCAGATTTGAAAACAGTGCGTACGCCTTGTTGTTGTAGGCAGCGGCGAAGAACCTCTGATACACCTTTGATATAGGGCAATACTGCAGTAGATTTAAAATCCTGCGTGGATTCCTTCTTTGTTGTTGGTCCTTTCGTTTTTGTGATTTTTTGTACAAACGAGGAAGGATATCCGTTAGAAACAAGAACCGACGACAAATGTTTCTTTTCGTTGGAGATAACTGATGGCCTAGTAATGAGGTGTTTGGCTCGGTCATACAGACATTTCACAATACCACGCTTAACTGACTTCATAAGATAATGTTTAATAAGACTTCATCCTAATAACATCAACAGAGATAGTGGAATTGAAATTCCCGAAGCGTGGATGCCTACAATCAAGAAGCATAACAGCCGACCGATATCAAATCGGACCGGAGAGGGAACAACATCTTTTCGGAATAATAATGAGGATCGAAACGCACCAATAGCAACAAGCCAACGTGCTACATAAGCGACACGTAACCAATCGACCTCATCGCCTGATGAAGACTAGCAGTAATAGCAGTCGAAACGTCGCGATCAACATCTTAAAGTGACTCCATCGTGAGACAAACGAAAAATCGTTTACCTATCTTACACACCACGATGAACAACAGCCACATTTTTAGTAACATTTATTATCATTGTTTTTAATATTAATTATAGCTTTTTTTCTAAGTAAATTATCAGGAAGTGGTTTGTAAAATGATCCATGAAGTGGTTTATATTCTGCTGTATGAATCTCAAAGGAAATAACTCTTTTGAAATGCCCGTTACTCCCATTTTGCTGATAATTTAAGAGGTTCTCGAGAATCTTTTTCAAAGAATTAAACAGTAATTTTTTTTCATCTGTTGATGATAAATTAGTAAAAGTATCAGAATTAAAATAAGCTTTATCCTGAATGAAATAAACATTTTTCTCAATAACTTTCTTTCCCATTTCAGCGACTAGAATCATTCTAATTTTTGTATTTCTATTATATCTAATAAAGTCAAGTCATTTGTTTTTAATTTTTCTAAAATAAATCGTAGGACCAATACCCTCTATTCCATCAATAGTATACATATTAGCAAAATTATCAAGGGCTGATTTAGTTTTTCTTAGTGTTAATTTCTCCTTTCCTTCTTTTCTTCTTTCTTTAACAATCTTTAGAATATCTTCTTTATCTATCTGTAACTGTAACTGTAACTGTAAATCTTTATTTAAACACGGTAAAATCATCAGGAACCTAACCTAGCTAACCTAACTAGCCTAAACAAATTACAAAGCTAACTACAATTAATCTAATAACCTGTTTTTCATGAATGCCGTGTGTAGTTTAAATTAAAAATTCAGATAAGCTGAACGTTTAAATCTTTGTCTAATTTTCTGAAATATTGGTGAAACATTTCTTAATCCATTTATCAATATCTATATGTTTTTGGTTGGTTTGCTGGTTTTAGTATGTTTAACTTGTTTCTTAAGTTTCATTGGTTTCTCTTTTAATTCAATATTTTCTTTACTTATATTTTTAATATATTCAATCAGTTTTTGTTTCTTTCGTTCTTCTTTAATTTTTTTAGTTTTTTTAGTTTCCTTTTTAGCTATTTTCATAAGTTCGTCATACGATAAATCTTTAAGACTTTTTTGAACTGCCATCTCTTTATTATAACAATATATATATATATATTTTAAAAATATCAATTTTATTTTTTCTTTACCATCCGTTAAATGTGAAAGATGCATCATACAAACAAAAACTAGACAGGTGAGTTTGTCAGTTCACTGTCTCAAGTTATGTTTGGAAATTGGTTCTTACGCGAGATAATCACTTTTTGTGCGGGGTAATTGGTTCTCACGCGTGAAAAGCAATGTTGTGTTGATCCAGACCGTGTTGTAAAATTGGTTTTCCAGAGTAGATAATATATACATGTTTCCCACCACTTTACATTTTTTTTTTTAATTTTTTCAACTTATTTCATTTTCCAATGTTCCAGTTTGTATACTTAAAAAAATGAAAAATGTTATAATTTCTGAAAGGAGTAATAGGAGACTGTTTTAAATTTTTAATGTATTTGCACCTGCGCGCTCTAAATTGGAAAATGAAATACTTGAAAAAATAAAAAAATGGGGAGTGGCGGGGAACATGTATAAATTATCTACTGATTGAGTTCGTAAGTCCCTTTCCTTAGCATATGTGATTTTCCAACAGTTAAAAGAAACATTTTTACATTTTCCAGGTACCTCTTGATGTTGCATAGCGAGAATAAATAAGTAAACATCTTTACATATCTCAGCAGTTAGCACTAGACCCCCGTGACTCCACTAAATCAGATACAAAATATACAAATTACCAAAAGATCATGACGTTCATGTAGAAGAAGCAGATGGTTTATTGCAAATTTCAGTGTGTTTGATATGTATTAAATGAAGCATTTTGTGCACTGGACAATTAAATGAACAATTATTCTAAATTAGAAACAATGAAAAAGTTCATTAGTCGTGCCATCATAATGGTTAGATGCCTCATTACTTGGGCGTGGCGACCAAGTATAAACATAGGCACGCATTGCGTGCATGAGCTATTTTGAAAATTACCTTAATTATATACATTGTAAAAGCAACAAAACAGTGGAAGTAAACTCGCACAAATAACCACTTGCGGATATACGTTTTTTAAATCCTCTGGCCCGCCCTCTACCCCCTACCCCCTACCCCCCCCCCCCCCCCCCCCAAAAAAAAAAAAAAAAAAAAACCGAGATCACGAACTGGTCCCGCTTCTCGAAAGTCCCGATACCTGTCTTATGTGCGCAATGTATTCATTAAAGATCAAAATTTTGTTGCTTTTGAAAGCATGCCTGAAAGATATGTCGCAGTGCGCTGTAACAACATATCTGACCCCGAGAAGAATATTTCTATGCATAAGATTCCTGAACCTACGTCACAGTGGGCTTATTATGAGCCCATTGCCATTCTTATCAGCGGGGCGGTCGACTACAAAAAAAAAAGGATTTCGAAGACTTTAAAAAATCATACAAAAATTCACGTTTTGCTGAAATTAAAAAGTTTTTTCGCATACGTTCATTACGTGACGTGCAGATTTAGATAAGAATGAAAACAAATCGTTATGGGCACTTACCGAAAACAGTAAACATTAAAATATTGGCCAATTTAACAGCAAACACTAAAAAACATGGGTAAATAACACTAAACACTAAATACCATTCAGACCCTCCTGTATGTTAAACGGTGAAATGAACACATAAGTTTCGGCCAAGTCTAACGTTATGTTATGTGAAGGGACTTGCCAACGGTTATTTGATTGGACAGAACTGTTATTCACAATTTTAACTTGCTGTCCAATAAAAATGAATTGTTCTGAAACGCGAAAGTTTTAAAAGAATTGGATGAGCCACACGTCAGGTGAATTCAGTTCCTGTTTTACACTACTAGCGGTTCTTTTACGCGGATAGTGACCAGTTCGCTCGCCAACTCCAACTGTCCAAAAAGAGCAGACGAACTGCTGACTGTCAAAGTATACTTTGGACTATTGGCTTTGATTTGAATGGGCAACAAACAGTTTATCAACAGCAAACAGATGAAGCATCGCGCCGGCATATTACAACAATAGGAAAATAATGATATAGTGTCAATTTTGTGCTTTCTAATTTTCTAGTGCATAAAACTCGTCAGGCATAAAACGTCATTGATAAATGAGTAACTGCTTCACGCTTGATTTGCTGAGAACTGATCATCGTAGCATGTCATGATAACTAGCTGTCGCAGCCACGACTGCTATAATTCGTTCATAATACTCAGCAGCGTACATTTGCCCCAACATTTCATATGTTTCGATTCAAAAGGCATGATCCTTGCCATATGTATATTAGAGATTGTTTGTTTAACTCAGACTGACATGAGAACATCCGAATGCAAATT
>JAJGOT010000564.1:332500-342500 GCA_022457155.1 Cladopsammia gracilis | reverse complement strand
CGTATCCCTGATCATAATGTATGATACTTCATGTATCCCTTATTGTAATGTATTTAGATATATTGCGGTGTAATTTAGGGTCGGATTACAGTATCTAGAGTTGAAGCAACTACTGATAAATTTTATGTCATGTCTTCTCGTCTTGAACAACTAAAGAATTCATTTTCCCGATTTGGCGTGCGGCTATGGAATGCTTTACCTGAAAATATAAAAAAATCTGCCAGTAGAAACTTATTTAAGAAACAAATACATGAAACGCTTATTAATATTTTCAAACAAGAAAATTTGTATCTTACACCATCTTCAATTCTTGAATTAATTAAAAACTTGTAAACTGTACCAATCCTGTAACTACGACCAGTATAGTGTGATCTCTTTCTACTTTCTTTACTGTTTTTAATTTATTATTTTAATCTACTATTTATTGTAATCTAAACTGCTGTAACCTAAACCCTCGTAATAAGCCTAACTTAAATATACCTATCCCGCCTCGACTAGTTTTTTCAACTATTTGTGGGTAGGTATTATTTAAATCGTTAATATTTGTTATTTAATAAAGTGTTGTTGTTTGTTGTTGTTTTAATAACCCTCCATAAATTATTCTTTAATCTACCTTTTGCAAAAAAAAAAAAAAAAGATTTCAAGTAGCTGAACAACTGACACGCAGATCATAAGAGGATATTTTTTAATATAAAAAATTAGTACTCAAACACTGGAAACTATTGTCTTAGTACATGCTGTAAATTGATCATTATTGATTTTCTCGCATACATTGCTTATGATATTTGCAAAGAATATGTTGCTTCATCTTGAATATTCATGTTTAACTTTTGTAATCAATTTCGTAATTCTCATGACCTGTATCCTATTAACTCCTGCAATCTCAACCATTCAAGCGAATAGTGAATTGAATTAGCAATTATTTGATACACAGTACATAGAACAACAGCTACAGAAGTATGTAAAGGGAACAGGTTAATTTTGGGAGATAGCACTCACAAACTTCAAAAAGGCCCACATCGCTAAAATTTTGCAGTGCATCCTCCCCCGAGCTTCGCGAGGTTCTGCGAGACACGTATTTCTAGTTTTAGTATTTAGGTTTAAGCACTGATTCCAGTATTTCCAGTGTATCGAAAGGGTTAGTTATTATATATGGTCTGGGTTAGCAGCATATTATCTTATATCCCTTAAAAATTACAGTTCCCGGCAGCTAGTCCTCGGTGGTGTAGTGGATAGTGTGCATGGAGCAGATCATACGGCGTGGGTTCGATTCTCTATTCTGCTGTTTTTATCTTCTTTTTCTACTGAAATAAAAACTAAGTGTTTAAATACAAAATTTTAAATAAGGGATACACCAAGTACATACCGGGATCCGTGGCGCTAGCGAAAAGGATCGCGCCTCTGGGGACGAGAATGGCACCAGAACTCACATTTCCATCTTATAACACACTTGGATAAGAAGAATAACGAAAAGAATAACGAAAATAACAAATTTACGTTGCCGTATACAGCTGTTTCGAGAAAGGTTGTCGGAAAAAAGCGTAAACGTGCACGCGACAATCCAGAAAGGTATTGTGGGTAGTCATCCACGCTATATCCTAAAAACTAATTTGTCCCAATGGCCCGCCATCTAAGATCGTCCCTGTACGGATGAGGTATCGCGGGTTTCATGTATTTATTTGACTTATTAAAATTCATTGATCACATCCCATATTATTTTTCGGGATTGTCGCGTGCACTATTGTGCTTTTTTCCGACAACCTTTCTCGAAACAGCTGTAAACAAAATAACCAAAATCAATAACAACCCGGCGTAGTCAATCGAACGTTCGGTAATCGAACTCACCGAAAAATTTTGCCAATCGAACGTTCGGTAATCGAACGATTCAACATAATCGAGTACTTCAACAATCGGAAATAAACTAGTTTCATCTGGTCTGAAACAAAGCGTTGCGGTCAAATAAGTTATTTATTGGCTTCTATTTCAAACACGAGTACAATAGGCAAGATGTCGGACAGGGCAAAAGAGGTCAAACTTACCATTCTGGAAGCGGTGGTAATGGGCTACCACGAGTGCTCTTTCGACGTCCGTGTTGGAGATAAATTTAGTGGTAACTATTCTGTACACACTGTACACTGTTGCGTGCGTCCAGATCCAGCTGCAGTGGTCGTTTTTTAGTTATCTATCCGAAACTTTAGCGACGACGGTATGAATATTTTAATAATATCCCCGTTCGGTGTTATTCCGAGCAATATAAAGTACTGAGCTGTTCATGTTATAGTGTGAATTAATCAATTTCGAATCACCGTACAATAAAGATTTTAGTTAATTGCTCCTCTAGTAAAAAATCAGTTAAAGAGTGAAATCCTTCCAATTCTACTGAGACTGAATGCTTATCAATTTTTGATTACCGTTTTGTTTTTCCACCGAACAAAATCGAACCAATCGCGTCGATTGAGTTCGATTGGGTTCTAGTCTGGGAGCAAATGTCATAAAATAAGGTCCCGTGGGAAGTTCGTGCTGAAAGCAAGCACCTAGTGTAAAAGTGTTCACTAGGGCCTAGTCGAACATGAAAAGTTTTGGTGCCAGCTTTGAAAATTGCTAAGACGGATTTTAAGCGGGGGTTAAATTTTAACCTATAAATCCCGGCATGGAAACGAGGCTAAAACACATAATTCCCCATAACTTTGTTAAAAATAGACAAAAATGCACGAAACTTGCTCACATTATCAAGCATAATCCTCCTGGCTGATTTATGGTAATTAGCATAGGTCACGTGACCTTAAGCATGAAAACGAGGCTGGAACACAAAATCTATTATATCTCCGTCCAAAATAATCCAAAACACGCCAAACTTACTTATCTCAGCCAATTAGACATCTTGCATCGATTGATGTCACTTTGCAGTGTCGCGTGACCCCCAACATGAAAGCGAGGTTGTATTTTAAAATATCTTATTACTTCATAGGTGATCACGTCATGAGCATTAATACGCTGTAGTTCATATAGCATTAAAATGCTATATGAACTGCAACGTATTAAGGCTATATGAAGTACAGTAATTTAAATAAAGAAATATCTCAAAACATTCTTGTAAATGCCTTATAATATAACTATAATATATAACTCAAATATGAAGTAATAGCTTCGATTTTATGATGGTTTTTAAGTTGTTTCGTGGTTTAGGATTTTTATGTTAATGAGCAAAATGCAGGCTTACAAAGCAACAAGGAGACTCCAAAAACTGGCGGTAAACTTTTTTCTGTTCCTTTTTCTCACGGGAGCTCTAGGTATGCCAAACGGAAAGAAAACAAATTGAAAAGACTTTTCAGTAGCGAAAATTTGTATGAAAGTCTTTTGCCGGCCCCCAAAAGCTGTTAAGCTGTTATTAACATATCTTTCATGTGGATCGTTGGTGCCGAGAGGAAAACAGTCATATCTCTAGACCTGGGGTTGTACCTGCCAGCCAAACGACTTCAGATGGCCTGACGCGATCTCAAGCACATTCTCCTTCGACCAGAGGGGGGCTGCATGTGGTTATGGCCATGTTGAGGACCACTGGGTCATATATTGACAGTAGTGGGATTGACATGTGCTGGATCGAGTCTGAACTTTATGGCCCCTCCACTGTTAAGCAGATAATTGATGGCAAGCAATGTACGTCGTACCCTCGAGGAATGTTCTACGAAGGTCGGAGATGCGTGCAAAGAAGGCAACAAGGAGAACATCAAGAGGGCGCACCAGAGTTTTACTAACGCCATCCACTCCTCTGAGGTAATCAAGAAGATGTCGAGTTTTGACACTGCGAACGCCCATAATCCTCTCTTTACCGTATTCCGTCAATACATGCGCAAGGTAATGGAGATGTTCGCATTCATCCAGTCCGTCCGAAGTGGGAATTGGAAGCTGCATCTTATTGCACTGGAGCAGTTTACCAAGTACTTCTTTGTGCACGACAAGATCTATTACCTAAGGATGATCCCTCTCTACCTTGCTGAAATGGCATCCCTGGAAACATCAGATCCCGAGATCTATGAAGAATTCATCAAAGGCAACTGGGTGGTTAACAAGAACAAAGAGGTTCCTTTCTGTGCAGTTGGTGGGGACACTGCGTTAGAACACCTGAATCGCTCAATGAAAGTGTCTGGTGGGCTAGTAGGAATCACTCTGAATGAGAGCGCACGAGCTAAGGTTTTCCTCATTGCTCCAGAACTAGCCCGACTGACAGCAGAAGCTAAGGCAATGGCCGGTCTCATGCCTGAACGTGCGCAACATCACAACCTTAATCCAGCTGTATCGACGCACGAGGATAATAGTATATGTAATCTGACCGAGACAATCAAGATCTTCACCAATCCCTTTTCACCAGACCTGAACACCAACACCGATCTGTACAACTTGGTCACAAAAGTTGTGATGAACGAGAAAACCAAGAAAGATCTTGTTAATCTGGGTGAAGAAGGAAGAAAACTCTTCAAGTCTTTCGTAGAAGATAGGATCAAGACAGGAAAGATCAACCTCTGGGCTCCTGTAAAGAAGCGCAATCTTCTTACCTGGAAAACGAGTGCTAAGGTCATCAAAGTGAAAGCTGAAGACAAGATCATTGAGTTAAAGGAGGACAGAAATCTGTTTGCTCGTTTGGCGATGGTGTGGAAGAGCCGCCCAGAAATTGACATCCAGGAGGCTGTTGGCTTTTTTGAGTTCACTATAGTCCCAAGATCTTTGTTTGCACCAGATGGTACCATGTTATACTGTTCTTGTAAGAGTGCCCTTATACATATCCTAGAGAAGGCAGGAGGCCCTAGTACTTATACACATGAAATCACTGCAGGCTTCAAAGTCGCAATTGTTGATGGTATGGCCAAGGTCCAATCACTTGACAAACCAGAGTGGATCAAGACCTGTAGAGACTTGGCTGAACATTTCACGAATCGCTTGTTTGCAAAGTATAACGATTTACAAGAGCTTCACATAATCTTCGACAGATATGATGTACCATCCTCACTGAAATCAGCAACACAAGTCAAACGACAAGGTGGCCATGATCCCATTTATTATCGCATCACTGATTCTACCCACATTGCCAAGGTGCCTATGAAGAAGCTTCTCGCTCATCCAAAGACCAAAGGTGAACTTACTACATTTCTCGCAAAGAAAGTGAAGGATAATGCTAATGAGAGACAAGTCGTTGTGGCATGGGGAACAGAATGTGAGGCAACGCACAGAGACGTCAGGCATTTACGAAGTACCCAAGAAGAAGCCGACACCAAGATAATTTTGCACGCCCTGGATGCCTCTGCCCAAGGCGCAACCCATCTCTTTATATATTCTCCTGACACTGATGTTCTTGTGTTGGCTCTCCGACGGTATCCAGATTTGTGCTTGAACTCTTGTTTTGTTACTGGGACCGGCACCAATCGTAGAGTTATTAACTTGAATTCAATCGTAGATGCCCTTGGGCCCACTAAGACGGCAGCACTGCCAGCATTTCATGTGTTGACCGGAGCAGATGTTACTGGGAGTTTCTCTGGAAAGAGAAAGGTCACTTCCTGGGATGAATTTGATATTGCCAGCACTCCTATCCTGCAAGCTCTTGTTAACCTCGGTGGTGGGGAACAGCCAGACTCTCTTTAGGAAAAATCAGGCTGAGTCTGAGAGGTTACCGTCCACACAAGCTGCCCTTCACCAAGCAATCCTGAGAGCGCACTATCAACTTCTTGTTTGGAACAATGATCATGTAGCAAACCCGGTGTTGCCCTCACCAGAAGGCTATGGATGGCAAGATGAGGATGGAAAGTGGGTACCGGTCATGACAAACCTTCCACCAGCTCCAGAAGCGATTATATAGCTCGTCCGATGCAAGTGCGCCAAGTCCCGTTGCTCCAACAACCGTTGTCAGTGTCGAAAAGCTGGACTTGTTTGTACTGACCTCTGCCTGTGCTCTCGAAGACTGCGAGAATGAGTACGCTGAAAGTAATAATGAGTATGATGAAGTCGAAACTGAACAGGAAATTCCATAGGAATGGATAACGAAACAATGTATATACATGTAGATAAAACTTTCATGACTGTACATATAAAGCATCTATCCTTGTTTCATTATACATGTGACATTGATTGTAGGAACAGTACCATAAATTGGTATCACCCTTGATACTGTGCAAGTTTGGCAAGATAAGGAGTCTTAATCCAGAGAAGCCTGAACAGTATTTATCTTAGCCTCGTTCCTATGCTTTGGATCAAGTGACAACGATTAATTGTAGTTTTTATCAAGTATTTAAACACGGATAACCAGATATGCATCTGCTGTGTAATGGCCAATATGCATTTGGCTTAGAACAATGACATTCTAAACGAAGCAATAACATATTTTGTAGTTCAGCCTCGCTTTAATGTTTGGGGTCACGTGACACTGCAAAGTGACATCAATCGATCCGAGATGTCTAATTGGCTGAGGTGAGTAAGTTTGGCGTGTTTGGGATTATTTTGGACAGAGATATAATAGATTTTGTGTTCCAGCCTCGTTTTCATGCTGAAGGTCACGTGACCTATGCAAATTACCATAAATCTGCCAGGAGGATTATACTTGATAATGTGAGCAAGTTTGGTGCGTTTTCGTCTATTTTTAACAAAGTTATGGGAAATTATGTGTTTTAGCCTCGTTTGCATGCCAGGATTTATAGGTCAGAATTTAACCCCCCCTTAAAATCCGTCTGAGCAAGTTGCAAAGTTGGCACCAAAACTTTTCATGTTCACTAGGCCCTAGTGAACACTTTTACACCAGGTGCTTGCTTTCAGCACGAACTTCCCACGGGATTACATTTGCTCCCAGACTATTCGGTAATCGAACTTAATCGAACTCACCGAAAAGTTCCAGTTCGATTATGTTCGATTGCCGAACCAATCGAACTCCAATCGAACGATTGGGTTCGATTGGTTTTTGATTCGGATTCGTTCGATTGACTACGCCGGGTAACAAATATAACTAGCCTGCGAGTATAGTCGCCTTTTATCGCTCCCGGCAGCAATCATAACCTATAATATTTAGCATATCTTGCAAAGCACATCACTGACAATCAATAGGCCATTTGCACGATGGCGTCATTTGACTACAACTACCAGAATTCATTTCGTTTTTCCTTTCTAATTTAAATGTAGTAATCCCAGTGCGGTTTCAATAACAATAGCCCTAATTTGCACTACAAAACAAAAAACTGAAGGATTCTGGTAGTTGTAGTCATATGACGTCATCGTGCAAATGGCCTATTAATGGTAAAACGTTTTGAAAGGTATGGTAACACCGCAAAAATCCAAGAGGTAGGGGGGTTGCAAGAACCCTCCCCCCCCCCCCCCCCGCCCATGTACCACGGTGGGTTATAGCAGCGTCATATATATAGACAGGCTTAGCCTAACAGCGGAGCTCTCTCCACAGAAAGCTGATGATAAACTTAAATAAAATGAAATGTCGGAAGCACAACAATTAAGATTGCCGACCGGGCGACATTTAGACGTACAAAAGCTCACAAAAACTCAACTTTTTCTCGGTCGAGAATAACTAGTATGACTAATTTTTGAATAAAATACACATGTTGTGTGTCGAAAATTGCCCAAGAAACTGATTTGAAATCAAAATTGCAAAAAAATACAGAGACATCTTTGCATATGGCGACGCGAGTGAAGCCGAGAACTATAAATTCCAAGACTTGTTTTATGTACATAAAATCGCTTTTCAACCTATGTAATGAATGAACAAACAAACGGACACCTTTACGAAACTCCGTTTGAACTCTAGTTCATAGAAACTCTGTACTTAATTCACACATTCCCGTAAGCGGACAGCTCTACTTACGGCCACCTTTACGAAACTCCGTTTGAACTCTAGTTCATCACAAACTCTGTACCTCACACATTCACGTAAGCGGACAGCTCTAGTTACGGCCACTTTAAACGAAACTCTGTTTGAACTCTAACTCATACAAATTCTGTACTTCACACATTCCCGTAGGTGGACAGCTCTACTTACGGCCACCTTTACGAAACTCCGTTTGAACTCTAGTTCATACAAACTCTGTACCTCACACATTCTCGTAAGCGGACAGCTCTAGTTACGGCCACCTTTACGAAACTCCGTTTGAACTCTAGCTCATACAAACTCTGTACTTCACACATTCCCGTAGGCGGACAGTTCTACTTACGGCCACCTTTACGAAACTCCGTTTGAACTCTAGCTCATACAAACTCTGTCCTTGGAACACCTCCATTAAGGGAACAGTTCTCCTGGTCCCGGCCGGTTAAACGCTCATATAATATTTGTAATTATCACCTCTATTAAAGGGATACCTCTCTTAAGGGGACACTTCTCCTGGTCCCTGCCGACAAAACGCTCATATAACCTTAATAATTATCACCTCTATTAAAGGGACACCTGCATTAAGGGGACACTTCTCCTGATCCCGGCCGGCAAAATGCTCATATAATCTTTGTAATTATCACCTCTATTAAAGTGACACCTTCATTAAGGGGACACTCTTCCTGGTCCCGGCCGGCAAAACGCTCATATAATCTTTGTAACTATCACCTCTATTAAAGGGGCACTTTCATTAAGGGGACACTTTTCCTGGTCCCGGCCGGCAAAACGCTTATATAATCTTTGTAATTATCGCCTCTATTAAAGGGGCACATTCATTAAGGGGACACTTTTCCTGGTCCCGGCCGGCAAAACGCTCATATAATCTTTGTAATTATCGCCTCTATTAAAGGGGCACCTTCATTAAGGGGACACTTCTGCTGGTCCCGGCCGGCAAAACGCTCATATAATCTTTGTAATTATCACCTCTATTAAAGGGACACCTCCATTAAGGGGACACTTCTGCTGGTCCCGGCCGGCAAAATGCTCATATAATCTTTGTAATTATCACCTCTATTAAAGGGACACCTCTATTAAGGGGACACTTCTGCTGGTCCCGGCCGGCAAAACGCTCATATCATCTTTGTAATTTTCACCTCTATTAAGGTGGCTGAACACAGTTTGCACGCGCTCTTCAATTCAGCTGCTTACGTGAGTCAGCACGTGCAGAGTTTTGAGAAAAACAAACGTGGCGCCTATTCAGCGATCATTTTATTTTGCTCAGCGTGGATCGCTAAAGTGTTGTTTTTCGTCTTAAAATCAAACAATTTGTTGTTCGTAAAAATGTTTGTTGAATCAATACTGAGATAATTTATAGAACCATTGAAGAAATACACTGCCTTTTTGGTCGTTTTTGTCTTTGGATCGAGAACCCAGTCAAATGTAACGCATGCGCAGTTGACCAAAAAATTGTGACTGGATATTTTAGCGACTTTCCTCGGAAATGTGCTGATTTCTACGGAACCACTCGTTAGAATTTCACGAAATTTGGCACAATAATAGTTCCGAATATGCCGAACTCACCTGCCATCAGAAATTTGAAATCTAACAGAGTAGATTTTTACAAAACGCAAACATATTAAACCACAAATTACGGAAGATCCCTCTGTTAAAATTACACGAGACCAGTGTTAACATGCGAATATTTTTACGAGTTTACTGGAGACAAATGATGGACAAAATCTAACGACTAGATTTTCTGAAAATAAACGAAACCAAATATTGCAGGCTGATTTACAATCCACCGTGTTGCCATGGCAACACCCTAAAAGCTCAACAAAAATATCAAAATATATAGCTTGTTTCTTAATCGTATGCCTCATCAATTTTGGGCGCCCAGACGTTAGCAGTTTTAAAATGACAATGAATGACGCATTGGTACAGTGAAACTGTGTTCAACCACCTTAAAGGAACACCTTCATTAAGGGAACACTTCTTCTGGTCCTGGCTGGCAAAACGCTCATATAACTTTAATAATTATCACCTCTATTAAAGGACACCTGCATTAAGGGGACACTTTTCCTGGTCCCGATGGAGTCCCCTCAATGGAGATTCCACTGTGTAACTTGCTTGACTCTCTGATCAACTTATTGA
>JAJGOT010000564.1:0-330000 GCA_022457155.1 Cladopsammia gracilis | reverse complement strand
ATGACCGTAGAACGGTCGAAACGTCGCGTTTTAATCCACTAGTTTTTACTACAAAATAGCTACTTGAGAAATATATATCTTATATATACCTTTTGTATTCCCATCAAAAGCGTCACCTATTTGATGGGAATACAAAAGGTATATATAAGATATATACCTTATTACATGAAATTTTCGCGACACGTTAATTTCGCGAATTTCGCGATTTAAAAAAAATCGCGAAATTTAAGTGACGCGAAAATTAAATGTCGCGAAAATAACATGACGCGAAAATTAAGTGACGCACATTATGTCAATAATTTAAAAAATGGACTTTATTACCATTACACACGTTTATAACAATCATTTTGAACTATTCTGTGGTAATGTTCTGGTCCTTCAAGCATGAACTACAAACCGTGCCTTGTATACACTGTGAGAACATCTTTCTTGTTACTGTTTACATAATCAGTTGCGTTTCTGTTTATTTGGACATTGTGGATTAAGTTGTTTGATCAAATTCAGGGACATGTTAAATAACATTGACAAAGAAATAGTGTCTCACTCAAAAACGCGAAATTAAAGTGAGTCAAAATGCAAAATTTTCGCAAAATCGCGAAATTAAGGTGTCGCGAAATATGCGAACCTCAAAATCGCGAAATTAACGTGTCGCGAAAATTTCATGTAATAAGGTATTTCTCAAATAGCTATGATTTTGAAAATCAGTGTAACGGGAGGAGAAAGACCACAACCAACAGTCACGAGTCTATTTTTAAACTAGTTCGAGTGCACAACTAGCTGTGTCCCCGTGTTGTGCCGCTGTTACGACGCGTAGTCCCCTTTTTATATCCCACCATTACGCATACCACTTAACGACATCTTACTACGATTACATTAACGGTTAACTATTTAAACCTTCTATTTAGCAAATTTGCACCAGTATTCCGTGGTGTAGACTCTTATTTACCACGATTTACGTCATCACATGGTCAAAATGTTGTGGACTCACGAGGCGCAGCCGAGTGCGTCAGGAACAAATTGGAAATTTTTTTTACCACTATATTTAGAAATTGCGTGATGTTAGCGTCAGCACCGTTGTCTGCACTCTCATTTACCACCCGCATCGACCAATCAGATTGCGAGATTACCGGCAATTGTGGTAAAAAATGGCATATTAAGGTGATATGCCATTATAGAAGGTTTGTCCGGTATTGTCAAATAAGTTCGCAACTTCAGTCAAATCCAGCACCAAATTGCCCACTTTTCCAGTTGCTCCTACAATAGCTTCGCCAAACGTGCAGGATTGAGGTAAACTTTCTCATTTTAAGGGTAAATAACCTTTGCATGAAGTGGTAACCACGTGCTAGTCTTGGATTTACCCACAACTTTTGTTCTCGACCGCAAGTTGCTAACTTCAGAGTTTGTGTCTTTGAAGAAATGTCTGACCATCGAGTCCTCTAGCGCGTGAAAGAAATCACAACCAGGCGTCCGCCAGGACATTGAAGTTTATGCGCTGTTTTCTGGGGCGCATTGAAATTCATTCAGCACGTTGTTTACGAGTATCCGCAGTGCTTGGACGGATGCCGCTGGCAGGAGAATTGATCTGTTCTGATGTTACAGTGCTGCCGTGACAATGACCGCTAATTGCTTGGTGGACACTATCGAGTTCGCACAATAGCTCTTAATATACGACCTGAAGAGAAAAAAAAAATAGGTTAGTCATCCATTCAATGAAATACAGTAGGTAAACAAAGTAGCACACCAGCTACATGCGGCCCGGAGCTTAACCCGTTTTCTGTGGTATACAGCCGAACTTTACAAAGGCCATACTTGGCAGTATTTTGTGGCTGTATAGAGAGCTGGCCGTTAGAGGAAGATTTTAATAAGAAGAGTTGAGTGAATGGTTCGGCAGTCGGAACAAAAAATTCATGGCCGTCGTAGAGAAGTGGCCGTTAGGGCCGGCACACACTAGGGGAAGTGTTGCGGGAACATAAAGCGGGGACAAGCCCCTTCGTGTGCACAGCATGGACGCATGTTGCAGGTACAGTACCCAAGCTGATGCACACAAAGCGGATTGAGATATAAAAATCATAGAAATCACCGACGGCGCCTGTTACTGAAGGATCATGGGATAATCAATGGCGCGTTTTTTTTGGTTATTTCTATTTTGCAGCGGGGACAGTTGCAAGAGCAGTGCACACGATGCGACATCGAAATGGGGGTCATTTTGTCCCCGCTTCATGACGCACGAATTCAAACCAGCTGAATTTCATGCAACATGTTGCGGGGAAAAAATTGTGTCCCCGCAACAGAACTTTTTCGCAACACTAAGAAAACTGTCGCTGCAACATGTCCCCGCTTCATGTCCCCTGGTGTGTGCCGGCCTTAATGCGGAAATTTCAATATGACGATCAAAGTGAATGCTTCGGCAGTGGGGACAAAAACATCACGGCTGTTCTAGAGAACTGGCTGTTATGTGGAGATTTGAGGGAATGGTTCGGCAGTCGGGACAACTGAATGGATGGAGTGGGATGCAAGTCAATCGGAGGGTTTCCCGCAGCACTATGTAACTGGCAAACATTTATACACCTCCACAATGTGGAGCAAAGTTTCTTGTCTCAGGAAGCAACACGACAGCTGAGACCTGGCCTCGAATAACTGACTTTCAGATCCGAGGTCCAACATGCTAACCACTAGACAACTTCTGCCGGCAGATAATCGGGTAAAATTCCTTTTTATATCTCGGGGATAGTGAAGCGAGAAGCAGGGGTGGAAATAACGGCCGGTCAACGGACAATGTCCGGCCTTATTGGGGCTTTGACCGGTCAAACGTTCGTCTTGCCGGTCATGTTGACCGGTCACATCCATAGTGATCCTTTCAAAACTTTAGAAATACAATAAAATAGCTGTTGTTTACTATGCACTATGACTTTAATAAATATCGCAGTTATCCTAGAGTTATCTTAAAGTTACCCGTGAAGCTACCGTAAAATTATCGCAAAGCGGCTACCGTAACGTTAGATTAACCGTAATTTCCCCTCGAAACTACCGTAAAGTTATAGCAAAGGTACCGTAATGTTATTGTAAAGTTCCCGTAAAACTACCGTATAGTTATGAAAGCTACTGTAAAGTTATCGTAAACGGTTACGGTTACTGTAACGTTATCGTAAAGTTCCCGTAAAACTACCGTATAGTTACGAAAGCTACCGTAAAATTGTCGCAAAGCGCCTACCGTAACGTTAGATTTACCGTAACGTCCCCGTGAAACTACCGTAAAGTTATAGCAAAGGTACCGTAACGTTATTGTAAAGTTCCCGTAAAACTACCGTATAGTTACGAAAGCTACCGTTAAATTGTCACAAAGCGCCTACCGTAACGTTAGATTTACTGTAACGTCCCCGTGAAACTACCGTAAAGTTATAGCAAAGGTACCGTAACGTTATTGTAAAGTTCCCGTAAAACTACCCTATAGTTACGAAAGCCACCGTAAAATTATCGCAAAGCGGCTACCGTAACGTTAGATTTACTGTAACGTCCCCGTGAAACTACCGTAAAGTTAAAGCAAAGGTACCGTAACGTTATTGTAAAGTTCCCGTAAAACTACCGTATAACGGTCGTTACGGTTACTGTAACATTATAGTTATGAAAAGCTACCGTATAGTTATCGCAAAGCTACCAAGCCGTTATCGTAAAGTTTCCGTAACGTTATATCATAAAGTTTCTGTAAACTACTGTAAAGTTATCGTAAAGTGCTGGTAAAACTACTACTGCTATAGCAAAGCTACCACAAACGTTTACCACTGAGTTAGCCATTGGTTGGGGGGTGGGGGGTCGTATTGTGTACTTGTGGAAAATGAAATTCGTTATACTTGACCGGCCAGAAATGAAGTATGACCGAGCTAAAGTTTATTTGGCCGGTCATCTTGACCGGTGGACGTCCCAAAATTATTTCCAGCCCTGGAGAAGCGAGAAGAGAACATGCGAACGCGCGCGAAAAGAACGGGAGTTTTCTGGTTTCTTTTTTGCAAATTCCTAGCGCGATCGAGTCTTTTTCTTTCGGCTAAACCATCCGAGATAAAAAAAGAGTCTGCTCGCAGTCTTACTCTCCAAACTGTGGTACAAGGTAAGGTCTGTTCAAGTATTACTTGCCATGCGGGTTCACTCACGCACAGCCTTTTTAGAACGGTTTTAAATTCAGTGTCGAAAGTAATTTCGCGATTGCTTTGGTTTTGTACAGTTATCCTTTGTGTTTGGCTAAAAAATCTCGCGCCACTTTATCAACCAATCAGAAGCCAAAACCAAAACTAATCGTGATTTCCTTGCACGCTTTTTCTCGCGCTTGGCTCAAACTACGTGTATTTGCTGCGAGTTCTGATTGGTTCATTTGACTCTGCCTCTGTTGATTGGTCAGAGTAATTACTTTGATTTTGGTCCTGTGCCACTCAATTGAAAACCACTCCACATCTGATTGGCATAAGTGACCTATCAAATTAATGTTCCTCTGGTTTTTTTTAAAGTATGAAGCGGCTAGAAATATTAACACGTTTCCCTGGACGGGATGCTTGTTTATTGCAGGGTTACCATCAAGCATTTTGACAGAAAACTTGTACCCTTGAACCTCCATAATATGAACACCAAAGGGAGGGAGCAAAGTGTCCGTATTATGGAGGTTGTGGAAATGACGTCGTTTAAAAGGCTCTTAGTTATTCTCGTGATGATTTTAAAGTTTGCTTAATTTTAAGTGCACATGAAGTGAAATTTCACTCCGTTGTGTTTTAGGGTTTTATGTTGTTTATATCACTTTTATTTCATTTTCAATCGTTTTTCTCTTTTGCGCGAAGAGGATCCACTATTTTTAGGGGTTTGAAAACTCCCGCCGGGGCCTGAAATTTGCGACATTTTCAGCGCGGCCAAAAACATATTTGTGACGTCATTTGTGTGTTCGATCACAAAAACATAACAAAAACATCACAAAAACATAACGGAGAAGGGGACGAACCCGGGGGCTAAAGTACGCGTTGCTTTCCGCCATATTTAGTCGAAATAATCCCTCCACAAGTTGCCAAAACTCCACTGTAAAACAAGTGACGCGCTCAGTTGTAAACACACTAATGACGTCACTAGAACCCAGGTCCTTGTCTAATACGCCCAACGTGCGTCGCTTGTTAAAATATGTATCCGCTACTTCAGATTACCTAAAAAAAATGGTAGTGAACTTTCACTTCATGTGCACTTTAACACAGTAATCATTGGAGTTTATTGGACTGAAGCGTTCGAAATAAAGAAATCTGTGACAATTCCTAGTATGTCAATTCACGGAATAGAATGCATACAGTTTTTAAGGTATCAGGGTACCGCAAAAAAAAACTACTCTGCTTCCGTGTCTTTTTATTCCTCTATGCCTAATTAAAACACCAACAAACTATATATTTTCTGAAAGCTTACTACTTAAAGATTACGAAAACATACTTATTTGAAAAAAAAAGATTAATGTAACGTGTGCGTAGACGTGTCTTATTTCCTTTGCCTCCGCGTGAAGCGAAGGAAATCAGGAGACGTCTGCGCACACGCTACGATGAAATTGTTTAGAACACAGTGAGTGATTTCCAGAAGTACATCGCTGTAACAGTACAAAACATCTAAAACCCCAAAATGTCAAAACAACGCCACTTTTAGCAATTGCCTGTGTCTGTTAATTTCTCTCTGGAATTTAAAAATAGCAGGGATTTTTGCATGCTAGTGAAAAAAAATGCATCAATCAATGTTAGAAGATTTTCGCGCGAACGTCCTTTATTGAGAAAATACGGAGATTACAAATTAGTACTTTGATTTATTTATGTTATTATCAAAGTTAAGATAAACAATGATAAGGCTGTTTTGAAAAATGAAAAGTAAAGCCTAGTGATGTCAGTGATTTCACTGTCTAAAGTCTCAATTATTTGGGATTCAGAGTGTAGCCCTGGGGGTTTAACAAGCCAACCATGAATTATATTTCTGAATTTTAAAGCAAAGCCTGACCTTTAAATTCATATACATATAAGTACATATAATCACCGTTTCCTGTTGAACTATTATGATATCAGACTGGACCGTCATCACGTTAGCATTAGAAAACACTAGATCATGTCAATGCGGTAATAAATAGTCTAAATACCTGACAGCTCACATGATGACTGTCCAATTCCAACAGTTGAAAACAAAAGGAAACCAAATACTGAGCTTATCAAATATCCAATTTAAGAACGTACGTAAAAGCTCACTACCCAATCACAACAGGACATTTGGACAGCTCAACCAAACGAAGCAAAGGCCACCATTTAATTTCCTTTTCGATTTCGACTTTCGAGATTGGTACCTTTAAAACGTCGCATCTTGCTCTTTTTAACTTAGTTTCATATACAGTTTGTCACAATATCTTTGGGACAGTCAACCACGTATTTTCTTTCTTGACTTGCACGTCGCGAAGGCCAAACTGCAGAAAACAGGACAGAAAACCGTGTCAAATCTGTTTGATGAAAACTGTACAGCTGACGGGATGTGTTGGGTAAATCAAGAGACATCTTTGCCTAACAGGTTGAAGAATATTTTACAAGAAGTGTAGTACAGGTAACTTTTACAAACAACGAACACTGTAGAACTTTCTTAGTATTCTAACACTTATTCAAGCCATGAGTGGATGTACGTCGTTTTGATCCCGGTCAGAAGGTCGCTAAAACAATCACTATTTTGACTATAAACGAAAGCTGTATGGAGAAGATAAGGGTTCTCTTTAGAAAGCTTGAGTAAACAAGCCTTGCTAACAGAATATATTTTCTTTGCAGATATGCAGACGTCACGAGAGATCGCCCGAGGATTGTTAACCTCAAGTATGTGCTTGTCTACACTGGCTAGAAAAAATCAATCAACCGCAACTATTAGTGAAAGCCGCTTGTGTTGCTTCTATAAACAACAGAAAACGGATATATGCACTTCAGCTTGGCTCAACATACGACATGGGATCTTAATGAGATAACAACGATTTGAATTATGAGATCATCTCACTGACGTCCGCGCGTGCGTGCTAGGAGATTATACCGCTGGCCCTGGTACCTTCGAGAAGGCTGCCAATTCAGCCATCGCATGAAGTTATACAGCCTTCACGCGGGACAATTTCGAGAGTTTCCCGTTAAGATAAGGTACGTCGTGACATTAGTATACACTACGAAATTGCTAGTACTATTTGCTGATATTTTGCCTACAAAAAGGAAGCTTCTTATGCTTTTTTTCCCTCGTAACATCATGTGTTTTGTCGACGAATTCTAGCGAGCATTCGCCAATAAACTTAATCTGTAATATTTCTTTGGGAAGCTTCATAAGATAAAATCGAAAGGCAGTTCTAGCTAGTTAATTTTAGACGTTTACCATGCAAAATAACGTGCAGTAATGCTTGTAAACAAAATAAATGGAGTTGAAATTATTCGTCACAAAGTGTACAATATATATGTAAGCTATATTTTCGTCAGTTCTGAGCCTCCTTCGATCTGTTAAGCAACTTACGGCGAATCACGAAGTCATGGACAGAGCGAAGAATATAAGATTAAAGGGTTGAGGAACCACCCATAAAAATATTTGGAACAGTTACTAAGCCGCTCAAATATAAATAAATAACATTCCACGTGTGAATCAACGTAACGTATTAAAGCAAGTTTATAGTAAGGAAAAAAATACAGCAACATAAACCTCAAATACCTAAAGAAAAATGTCGATAAAAGACGTCTAGCTCTGTTTATCAATCATGCTACACATGTAAAGCAGTAAAACAAAACAATATGCTTATAATCGGGAGAGATAACGCACGAAAAGGAACGTAATTGCTAATATTGTTATTACTTTATTTTAACGATTTGTGTTGGCGGAAGCAAAAAACAATACAGATGTGCATTCACAAAGGAAATGTAATCGGAGACGCTCATTATTAAAAGGGTCAAAATAGGTTTTCCGGATAAGTAAATAACAGCTCTATATTAATCATACAATGAACCATCTATGTACAACACATTCAACCTGAAAAAGGTAAATAAACTGCCTTGTGGGTTTTCAAAATAAAGCTAACTATTCGAGCGTGTTTCTTATTCTTATTGCTGACAAAAGGCTAATCATTGGCATATTATTTAGAATATGCAACAAGCAACTGACCATGACTGGCTTTTCATTTCAAAGCCCACCAATGAAGACAACTATATCAAAGGAGTACATCTTATGTTATTAAATGTAATTGTATATATTGATGCTGAAATGCCCTTTTCAGGAGCGCACAATAAAGTATATATGAATGTATGTTTCCTCATAAGAATTTTGTCCCTTTGATTTAGAGTGTTCCGGTTGATATATCGTGTTTTCCGATGATTATGACCAAGAACTTGCTTTCAGCATGCTTAATTACCTACAAATAGAGAGAGAAAAATCACCAAAAGTGAAACCACAGAAATAAAATCTAGAGAGATACAATGACGGCTAACAACCCTCAAAGTATTACCGGAATGGCAATTTTGATTTCTAGACCGCCTGTTACGAAATCAAATTTAATGATCTATAAACACGTGCATTCTTGTAATTATGCACTTTGTCCTCAAACAACTTGTTCCGTTTGGCTGTGTAAATCTTTTTATCCAATTTAGTTGTATATTTGAAGGCATTTGGCAACAAAATATAGAAAATATAGGTGGCTCCATATAGTTTTTTGGCGCGCTAGGCATGGGTTGGAAAATGGTGCGAACGTGCGCTTGTTTATTTTGATGACGCCACGAAAATATAGAGGTTTTTACGGTGGCTAAAACGTTTATTGCGCTCGTTCCACGCGGTAATTTTTTATAAAAAATGGCAAATTTGTAGTAAAAAAAAAGACAACAATTTTTGTAAATAAACAAACCCAATAAACGTAAAAAACGAAAAGTGAGTAAATTGCCGAAAATTATGTACCGATTTTTTACGATTTTATAATAATCATTAGCTATTTCTTCAGGTTTGTTTTATTTGCATGATAAAATTCATCATTTATCCTGATTCCTTGATTTTTTTTCTTGTTTATTATTTAATTGATTGTTTTCCAGGTTAGTTTTATGTTCGTCTCAAAAGATTTCAATTCAACTTTATAATTTGATATTTTAGCAATTCGAATAATATGATTTAGCTTGTAACTCATAACTTTTTTGTTTTAACTAGTTCTTGTAGTAGTGTATTTATGTGATTTAATTAATTTAAAATCGCCATTGTTATTCACGGTGATTTCATTTATTCAAACGTTTTCCTTTTGTCCAATTCATAATGAAAATGTTGGTTATAACTACTTTTAAAAGTTATGATGAATTCAACATAAGCTTTAATTGGATTCTAATGTTTAAAGGTTTAAAGGTTGGCTATATTTGTTTAGCCCTTTTTGGTTAACACCTCAATAAATGGAGTTTCGATATGATCCTCCATTCTTGGTAGTTCTTCCGTCCATTCTGACTAAAATTCAATTCAGACGGGTCAAACAGACTTTCTGATTTTGCAGAATTGTGTAGTTCCAGAAAATATCCAGACCCCTACCACGGAGGGAATTTCAAACAGGACCCCCCCACCCCTTCGGATTTTCCATTTTCACAAGGAAGCGTTGACTCCCCCACCCCTCTGGAATTTCCGCAGAAATATCATCCACCCCCCATACCCTCTGGAAAGTTTTTTTCTTCCTTTAGAAGGGTTCAAGAGTTGAACAAACACTAAACCAAAGGCCACGTGTCGATACGCATTCATTTGTTAATTTATTTTATAAATGATCCTAAAGCCGCGTTAAATGAATGCCATAAATTAGCTTTAAAAAATAACATCAACTCAATTTCTTCATACAAGATCCTGTCTAAAACTTACACACTGTTGCTAGCACTCGAAGGAGGTTCGCATTTTAAGCTCTCGATCGATTTACTAAAAAAATGTTCTGACGAAACTGACCCGTTGCATAACTTGACATGAACACGATCGTCAGCAAACTGCAATACTACGATCAGTTTGAAAAAACGGAGAAATGAACGAGTAGCTAGTTTTTTGTTGTTACCTGGCCATATTTCAGCCTCCTGTAAAAAAAAGCCAAGTGATTTGTCACTTTGTTCATCGACAACGCACTCGAGTTTCTTGTATCGATCGTGAACGTTCGCGGTAGCTGGTTACCAGTGCACCGCGGACAACTATTTGGAGACTGGTAACGAGTAATGGCGGGTTTATCTGCTTCACGAAGAGTATTCGTCTTTGCGTTGCTTGTTTGCGTCCAAAGAACTTTTAAGAAAGAAAAAAACATTTCTTAACTGCAGCGCGGTTAGAAAAAACGCAGGTTGTCCGATTTAAGCTTCAGAATGACCCGCAAAAATTGGTAAGTGACACTTACGGAGTCAATACAAATTCACGAAAAATCAATCGTTTTCCTGACCATTCGGACGTGAATTTGGCCTCCAAACCCCCCCTCCTCTTTGGAATTTCCTGGGCCATTGATCCCCCTACCCCTCCGGAATTTCCAATTCCCTCCGTGGTGGATATTTTCTGGAATCACACATTTAGGGATCTTAGTTAACTTTCAACATCATTTATCGTTGCTGAATTTATTAAGATGCTTTGTTCCAGTATCCTATGCCAGAACAGGCACCTAAAAAAAACAATTTTGACTTTATCTCTTGCAGATGGCTGAAAAACCAGAGGCCGAAATGGTAAAAATAATGTTCACTTTGATGTCACACAATAAGCAGTACTTTTTAATGGTAGTATTGATTTTTTTCTAAGTATACATGTATTAAAGGCGATTTCTCACGTTTCATAATTTAAATTTAAGTAGATGCAGCCTTTTGTATTGGGCAACTTTCTCAACGTCATTTTTATCTTTTTTTAAAGGATGTGGACCCATCCTAAGACGAAGACAGGCCCACTTATAAGTCAGATAGGTACGAAAGTAAAACTAAACACAGACATGCTTCACTTAACCATGTTTTTGTTGTACAGAATGGAAAAATGGAAAAGAACATCATTATAAAAAGTCATTATCATGTACTGAAAGACTGCAAAAAATTGAGAAACTAATTATCCTAAATTTTGTCGGCGAAAAAAAAGTACATGCTTATTTTCACATATCCTACTGTCGACATTTCAGTCATGTAACATGCTTAAAAACATTTACCTGTGAATTAATGTTTCCTGTCATAATGTTCAGTTTAGAGAGATTTAAGTCAAGGAGTTTTGTCATCATAGAGCGGAGAGAAAGAAATGAACATGGCGTGCAAGACACTACGGAAGTAAAACAAGACGTTTGGATGCATCAAACGGTGTCTCCCCTTTTATTACTAGCCACTAAACTAAACAAAAAGTATAAGCATAGATTACCCGTGTTTGATGTCTTCAGTGTCAGCGACCCGGATATGGACATTAAGCAGCCAGATCACGCTTCAAATGGTGAAAGCCCCTCCAAGAAATCTTCTCATTTCTAAAAAAAGAAGTTACCAAATTGAAAATTTTAACAAAGCACCTACACTCAGACTATCATAAGTTACAATATAAAGCCTTATTTTCTTGCTAAACAAGAAAAACTACAGATAAGAGTACTCATAAAATATAATTGAGCCTAGAGGCTAAATCAACCACAAAGTTCTCAAGTTAGCCCCAACCCTTTTTTATGTTATGTAAATAAAGGTTTGAAGGATATCAAAAAAAGAACATTAAAATTAAGTAATGCTTCACATAAGAACGATAGCAAACTTCATTGTTCTGCGGCATTGGCTCTTTCCCACATAGAATATCTTTGATTTCAAGAATAGAGGAGGAGCTGATGGTTAATAATTATATTTCATTATAAAAAATAAGGAAAATCCATTTGCGTCAAATAAATTTTAGGAAATGTTCGTGCTTAACCAATCAGAATAGCAGAAGACAATAGCTAATAATTTTGCTTCTTTGATGAAGTTCCCAAATACAATACCTCTAAAAATTGTCTGTTGTGCGATTGGGTCTCAAATTACTTGAAACCTTAAAAAAATTAGACAAAATGCACCTTGAACCTTAACTTTTTAGCGGTTTTTGAGTCTAGGCCAATGAGATCACTAGTTGTAACAATGACAAAAGTTGACATTCCATCGTGCATTGCCGTTCAGCGCTATCCTTCTTATGCGGATCATTACTCAACTAAAAAAAATTTGCAAAAATTAATTAATTACAATTTTGGTTCACGAGATTTACCCATAAGGATGCTAATATATTTTTAACTTTATTATCAGTCGTTACGGTTTTGGTAAAGGCCGTTACTATGACAACAGAGCATCCAAAGAATGGCAAATATTTTCCAAAAATTGACCTTATTACTTTAATATTGCGAGTTTCCTTTGGTGAATGTTTATTTAAACTTATGTGTCTTGCGGAAATGGTTAAGGCCAACGTTTTGTAAGGAAAATAAAAACCAGGTTGTCCAGGGTCTTTCCCAGTATGACGCAATTTGGTGTATATACAGCTGTTCCGAGAAAGGTTGTCGGAAAAAAGCGTAAAAGTGCAGGCGACAATCCAGAAAGGTATTGTGGGTAGTCATCCACGCTATATCCTAAAAACTCATTTATCCCAATGGCCCGCCATCTGAGATCGTCCCTGTACGGTCGAGGCATCGCGGGTTTCATGGATTTATTTAAAATTCATTGATCATATCCCATATTATTTTTCGGGATTGTCGCGTGCACTTTTGCGCTTTTTTCCGACAACCTTTCTCGAAACAGCTGTATACAGCTATTTCAATTAACGTTGTCGGATGAAAAAAGCTCAAAGCCAAGACCGCAAGGTAGTATGGGATTTATATGCATTAATTCACCACAACTGCTATTAACAACTATCCACACTACCTTGCGGTCTTGGCTTGTAGGCTTTGAGCTTTCATCCGACAACGTTAATTGAAATAGCTGTATAACTATTTAGCTAAATTGCTCTGAAAGATTTTTTTTCTAAAAAAGAATTTGCGAAAGGTAACGTAAGTATCTCGAAGCTTGCAAAGTTTTAGAAACATTCTCCAAAGGAAACACGATAACATACACCTTTTTCCAAAATGGTGGCCAACTTATTATTCTTTTATATGTATGTTGATTAGCCCTTGTTGCCTCGTCAGCATGTGCAAAATACAACAGAATTTTCATGCGGAAATGAGGCAAAGAGGGCTAAATGATATGCATACAAAAGAATAATAAATTGCCTGCCATTTTGGAATAAGGTGTATGTGTGGTAAATTTTGCTTATTTGTGCTTTGTTGACGTCATAAAATCCTACATTTTCATGTGAGCACGCGCGAAATTACTAAAGCTCGTTAGTACAAACACGGCAAATATTATTTCAACATCAACATGCTTCAACTGAAAAATTTAGAAATTTTGCCCTTGTTTCTATGGACTTAATTCTTTAAAAAAGCACAAATGGTGAAAAAAGCTCGATATGCCAAACTTGAAACCGTAGAGGTAACACAAGATAGTTTGATTAATATACGGTATGCTTTGTATTTTCATGGTCCCTAAACCGTACAGACAATGATATAACTTTTGATGCATTTCAGTACTAGTGAGACAGAGATGATGGACACTGACGTGGGGACACTACCTTTGATACATCCAAGCCTCAGAAAATGTATGCTGCGCAGAAAGAACCGACTCGTTCTTCGCAAGTTGAGAACTGCAGAAAACAGTAAAGTAAGCTTTATTTGGATTGAGATTGTTCAAAAAATAACGGCTATTAACAGCCGAATTGATAGAGTGCATGCTATTCTTTAAGTCTGAAGACTTTGTAAGTTCTTTTCTCTGATTGCCAACTTGTCTCCTATGCCTCGTTTCTATTTTCTATTAGCTTAATATGAAGAAAGTTTAGCCCTAGCAGTATTTCCCTAAAGACATAACTCATTAATCAAGTAACGTAATGTAGTAACTTGATGTAACGTGAAGTATTGTTAGTAAGTTGATGCATTGTATTATATTGTAAGTATGGTATTGTAATTAATCGTAAGTAATGGAATGTAACTTGTATTGTAAGTTAGTAATGTATGTGTTGAAATAAACGAGTATTTATGAAAAAAAAAAAAAAGTCTGAAGACCGATCGAGTTTTCTTAAAAGATTTCTGTCGAATGAACGTAATGTTTATTTCACCAAAGTTTACAACACATGATTTTTGAAGGTTTTTCCTCAGTGAACCAAAGTCCAACATTAACCCGCCCCGCAGAGGTTTTTATAGATTTAGTAACTAGAGTATCTATTTAAACTAGCCACGTAGTTTGAGTTCTAGAATCGGCGTACTTTTGGAAAAATTCGAGAAAAGGTATTGCTAGTTTTACTCGTCAACTAAAATGGCTGAAACACCATTAAGTTGTTTGACCGTTAAGTTCATGTGCAGTTGATGTAACAAAATGCCACATGCATAAATGTAAACTAGAATTAAGGTTTTACATTTGGTGAAAGTCTTGATTTGTTCAGTATTAATGGGCTGGAGAAACGATGTCTTACATTTTGCACTTTCTAAAGAAGTTTCTGAGGTCAAAATTGGGTTTAGTGGCACCAACAAACATCCAGTGTTACCATGGCAACAAAGAAGAAACGACCTTAAGGCTGGTTCTCATATAATCGTCCCGGTCGTCCGAGTCGTTTAAAAAGTTTTTTGCAAACGACTCAGACGATCGGGACGACTCAAGCGATTTGGGTTCTCATATGATCGTCCCGGTTGTCTCGAACGTCAATAGCGCAGTCGTAAAATGTGTCCGACAACATGTTTTGGGCAATAATACTGCATTCTGGGGTAGATTTGGGTCGCTTCGATCGCCTCAGTCGTCCCGGTCGCCTGAGAGTAGTTCTCATATGATCGTCCCCGATTATTCACGATCGTCCCAGTCGTCCGGATAGAACACAGTTCTATCCAAGCGACCGCGATCGTCCCAGTCGTCCGGGTCGTTTGCGATCGTCCCGGGTCGTCTCAGAAGTGTTCTCATGTAATCGTCCCTGTCGTCTGTGCACTTTTTGAAACGACTCGGACGACCGGGACGATTATATGAGAACCAGCCTTTAACAAAGGTCATTTTTGAACATCCCCCCTGAAGACTGTTTAATTACCGTAGTGCTCGTCACATAAAAAAAACCCACACAAATTTGATACCTATATTGCCCCCAAATCAATTCACAAACATCGCCGTTTAAAAAGTCACTGTTGTTTCCTTACTCTTGCGCGTCATAGCTCAATATTCAATTTTTCTCACTCGTTGCTTTTCATTTCTTTCACTGTTAGGTCCAAGAATTTGGTGGCAGATTCAGAAAGGGCGCGTGCCCAGCCACAGGCAAGTACTGACCTGCGTAGTTGATCATGATTTAGTTAGCTCTCGGGCTCGGAGGTGGGAGTTGAGGCTTGCTTGCAGGCATGACTACAACAAATATGAGAAACTTAGCAGGAATGCTAGTCTTATGCCACTGACGTTTAAAATTTGTGGGATAAGGCTAAGTAGGGTCGTAAGACGTTCAATCCAGCAATTTTTCCCCGCATACAATTTCAATATTCCAAACCTCTTTTCAAAAATAAGCCTACCGAGACGTCTTTTGAACGAATGTAGGTCGTTTAATTTGAACACGTTCCATTTAGTTCGTCGAATTTAATGGCGCGGCTTGAAGGCCCTCGAAATAAATTCGACGATTGTTGGTAAACCAAGTCAAAATCGCCAAGGTATAATCAATTAATAACAAAAAAAAAGACTTCCATATCAACCCATGACAGATGCTGAAAGTGTTTTCACTGGTTAGCTGCATGTGTTGCAAACTTCGCCGTCCTGTTTTAATCTGAAGTACCGGTAAGGCGATAATAAACAATAATGATGCATTTTTAAATAAATATATATATATATATATATATATATATATATATATATATATATATATTATCTTTCACAAGCACCAATATAAAGAAAGCGCAGTCTCCATGAATAAATATAAACTATCACAAATGAAGACAAATTGTAAATTTTGTCAATACCTATATTTCGGCTGCATTAAACAGCCTTCATCAGGGTAGGGTTACCCTGATGAAGGCTGTTTAATGCAGCCGAAATATAGGTATTGACAAAATTTACAATTTGTCTTCATTTGTGATATATATATATATAAACTTGTTTTTTTAAAAAAATATATAAAAAATTGGTAGTTATCTAGCAACCTTTGTGGCATTTTTAGGTGTTATAGAATGAGATCCCCTTAAAGAGGGGTTCCCAACATGAACATTGATTTGCATCAATGGAATATAAGGAGGTTGATAAAAGGTGTATGAGCGGGAGTTGTTGTGAGTAGTGCAAATAAAAACAAATATTAGTCCGTTAAATTAATTGTTAATTGAGGGAGCGACTTCTGCAACGCAGCACACTACAACCTCAATGTGATAAAAGAATAAAATTTAAAATAAAAATTAGTAAAATATTTATTGCAAAAAGTGTTATAAAATGTTAAATGTTAAATGTTAAAAAATGAATCAGTATATATATATATATATATATATATATATATATATATATATATATATATATATATATATATATATATATATATATATATATATATATATATATATATATATATATATATATATACTGATTCATTTTTCCTTGATGGCGCTTGACCACTACATGTTAGAACTATGCTGTAATTTTTTGGTTTAATTTTCAACTTTGGAAATCTTAGAAGCAACAGGTTTTAACTTAAAACTCGTTTCATCTTCCACAGGAACAAGAGAGACCAATCCTGCGGCAGTGTTCTTGGCATTTTTCCTATATTTTATTCTTATCGCATAAACAGTAAATAAAGTTCTGTTTAATTTATTTTTTCTTACCTTTTTATGATGTCGGAACTTAACTCTTTACTTTTACGCAGTAGAAGGCACTCTTAGGGTGGATTTCCACTGTCGCGTAATTTTTACGTGCGTAAATATAATAAGAGACGATGTATGAACAGCTTGCGTAAAAGTTTACGCGAGCTGTTCATACATCGTCTCTTATTTTTATTTACGCACGTAAAAATTACGCGACAGTGGAAATCCACCCTTATTGAATGACGATAAGTCTAAAATACTCTAAAAACGTTTCTGTTACAGGCATTGATAAAAGTGACACAAACACACCACTGACTTTCGATGAAATCAAAAGGACGTGTGTAAACCCCAGCCCTCCCCCCTCCCAATCCCCTTCTCTCTCGTGCGCTTACATGATCTGATGCAAGTGAAAGATCAAGAGTGTGTGTTGATCGGAAAATTTGAACACCAGGGCCCGGTTGTTCAAAGCCCGATTAGTGCAATCCAGGATTAATTCTGTAGGTATTATTTAGAGTTCACCTAAGATTAGCACTAATCGGGCTTTGAACAACCGGGCCCAGGTCGCAAGCTCCAGTTAACATATTAGGTAGTTTAAGGTGGCTCCAAGTAGTTTTTTTTTGGGGGGTCACACTTCCCTTTTTGAATGCGCATATACATAATATTACTTTAGCTCAATAAATTTCACTCACTGGGACTGTTGCCTTGTCGTGGCTGAATGGCTTGTGCGTCCCAATGACTCCAAGAGCTATGCCGGCAGGGGTGTTTACACCCCTGGTAGGGCCTCCCAAGCCGGAAAGGTCAAGGAGTAGGGTCCAGACTAAAGTCAGTCCCACGGCCCTCCAGACGTGGGGGTTAGGCTTGAGGCTAACAACCTCATCCTGTAAAAAGAACTTGTTACGGAAACACCAGCATCAATAAATTTCAAACCAGATGTTAGGCTTGGATGAAAGTTTTCGGCGATGCGCTTTTTATGCTAATCAGCGTTTCCATAGCAACGGTAAACAATTATGGCGAAAAACAGTTTTTCTTATACCCGCGACAAGCGACTAAATGCGCTATAATCTACACAGTGTAGGACACTAAATGGGGAAATTTCAAACAAATTAAACTGTTCGATTTTGAATAAATCGCTGAAACATTTTAACATGTGTTTTTCATGTTTAAAATGTAACTGAACATCTTTACCCAAAAAAGGGATGAGATGTGATAAAGTATAACAAAGTAACCTAATAAAATAAAACTAAATTCCAAACATTGCAAAACGGGAAAAACTTAAAGACGAATTTAAAAGCAAGCATAAACAGTTTTATCTTTTCGTCAACTGAACTGAACGGACTGGAGCATGACTCGCATTAAAAAACCACGCATCAATGACCTTAAATAACGAACGTTTACTAACATCCAGTCCGGAACTTTCATAGCCTCTTATGAGCTAATATATTGACATATCAATCATAATGTAGTTAATGTCAATTCTAGATTAGAGCAAAAAAGTTAAGAGCTTCGATTGATCATGAAGTGGAATAAGCTTTGTAATAAACACAGAACACCGCAAAACTAGAACCATGGAATTTAATGGAATCATCTGTCAACAACTGTTGCCGCGATGATTATATTTCCGTTTAGGGAAGGAACTTTCTCTTCTGAGTTTCAATTCCTATTCTAGACTTAATTCTTCATACCACTGACTGATCAGCAAGTGATACCCTTTTCTAGACCAAAACTCTCTGATTTCTATACTCTATCCCACACTAAACTGCTTGAAAACCAAACAAACACACGGCACAGCTATGGGAACAAGCATGGCACCATCATACGCTAATCTATTCCTCGCCAAGTTTGAGGATGACGCACTCAAACGTGCACTTCATCAGCCACATACGATATTTTCATGATATGGACACAAACAGAAGATCATCTACTTGACTTCATCTCCTACCTTAACCCTTTCACCCCCAAGCGCGCTTTTAGGCGCTGTTTAGGGTCATGCATATTGTACCATTTGTGACGTCATCAGTTTTAGCGTCCGAAGATATTTTTTTCAATTATCGGCAAGGGAAGGAGGAAATCTTGCTAAACATACCCAGATGAGACCGATTGGATGAATTGAACTGGAGTTTCACGCAAACAACCTCTGAACTTTATGTTACAAAATCAAAGGAAAATTTGCCCTTCCCACCGACGACTACTTGACGATCAAAATTTCCACATTCCGCGAAGTTTGGGTGAAAACTTTACATTGTCAAGAAAGACTATTAAAAGGTCAACAAAACTGACCAAAAAAGAACAGACAAAAAGGAAACTAAAAGAACGGGCTTGAGAATGAAAAAGAAAAAGTCAAGGCAAGTCGTGTTTTTTGAACTCAAGAACTCAAGACAAATATACTATTGATATGTGGGAAATGTCGAAATTTCGATCAGTGCACATGCCCGAACTCAAATTCTTAAATTCTTCTATAAATGGCAGGAGGGTTTAGTTTGCCGAGCTGCAAACGATGTTATTGACTGTTCGGCCTCAATTTGGCTAGATAATGGCCATAAAATGGCATCTGTAGCCTGAAAAAGCGTTTTTTGGTGGGAATTTAGGAGTCAAAGGGTTAACATGCGCCGCAGTTATATAATCAATTGTAAAAATGCTAATGAGATACTGACTAAAACTGCGACAAGGATAATAAAAGAAAACGCTAATGCGAAATGGACAATATAAATCAGGTAAACACTTTTGCACGGATCGAATCACTCTGTTTGTTCAGTTTCGGTTTAAGTTCACGAATGAAAAGCATTTCAAAAATCAAGCAATCTTGTTTACTCTGACATTTTTTTAAAATCTCGAAATTTCCTTCGATGGTCTCTGGATCTTTTCCATGCTCGTCCTTTACGTGATTGCCGATTGTTGATCGCTTATGTTCCTCCACACGTTGATGTAGGTGCCGACTCGTGAAGCCGACATAGTCTTCATCACACAGACCACACTTGTAATAATAAACAACGTTTTGTTGATTAACAATTGGAGGTTTGCGTTCTTTCGGTTTGAATTGTCTTTTGATCTTCTGACTTGTGTAAACGGGCTGGACAACGGCATCAGTCTTTCTTAGCCGAAAGATTGATACGGATTAGTACGGACGTACTTACTTACAACCCGATGACAATGTACCTACTGGTATTACATACCACAAAAACCAAGAAATCTAACATTGTCAGTGCTAATTAATAGCCTTAACTTTGCAATGTGTAATGTTTAGTGTAAACGATTGTAGCTTGGTGCCATTTCTCTGTTTTGCGGCACGCGTAAACTTGCTCAGTAAACAAAGTGTTGTGGGGGGGGGGGGGGGGGGTACTCTTATATATAAGCTATATGGGTATGTGCCGCTGTGAAGGGTATGGTTTTCAGTGAACACTTTGGAAATATCTGCAAAGACCAACGGACAATGCAAAAGCGTCGGATCCTGGAGGATCTAGTCGGCAAATTTTATATAAATACGAAGTAACTAATAAAGCAAGGCTGACTGTACAACTGGGATTATAAGTATATATATATATATATATATATATATATATATATATATATATATATATATATATATATATATATATCAGATGCTCCTGATGAAGACCGTTATGGTCGAAACGTCGAGCGAATAAACCAGCAAAGCTACATTGGAGTTGGACTCTTGACCCTCACATTTTCGGTTTTATATATATATATATATATATATATATATATATATATATATATATATATATATATATATATATATATATATATATAAATATTTAAAACAGGAAAAAGACTACACTTGTATCCCTACAAGCCTGTTTCGTGATTGCTCACTCTTCAGGGGATTTTATTAAAGAATAAACATAACCATCGCTTATATACAAAATTTGAATGCTCGGATGTTTAGTTGTTACATAGCAACGCTTTGTTACGGTGACGGCAAGAAGATACAAGTTCGTTACGTTTATTAAGTGATGACAGGTCAGGGCGGCAAATGATTAAGAATTTTTCCTTAAGACAGAGATTACATCTTTTGCTTGAGCTGCTATATGAGGAGCTATTAGAAATTACACGCCATGAGATAGAATGTTCGATGTTGTTGTCTTTAAGTGACCAGATGTGCTTGCTAAGTTCGGTGGAGTTTCTGTGTTTTGCGTGACGAAATGATGAAGTGTGGTTTCTATATCTTGTCTTGAAGTCGTTTTCCGTAAGTCCGATGTATGATTGGGAAGTGTTGTTGTCGGTTCGCGTGACGTTAGCTTGATAGATGACAGATGATTAAAGGCAGTTTCCGTTTAGGGGGCATAAGCTCTTTTGACGGCAGTTGCATGATTTGGTGTGAGTAGTGTTATTTGCGGTATTATCAGTGACTTTGGATGAATTTAGAACACGTTTGTTGTGATTGTCAATAATTTGTTTGGTGTTATTCATGCAGCTGTAACTGATCTTGACGGTGTTTCGATTGAAGATTTTTCTGAGGTCGTTGTCTTTAGGAAAGTGTTTGTCTACTAAAGCAAGGAATCTGTGACCGATGTTTGTGCTGACGTTTTTGCTGAACGGGGGGTTATACCAAAGGATGTTGTTACGTTGTCTGTTTCTGCGATTAGGGGTCGTGATCGGTTCGTAGTGTAGAGTGTAGTTGTATCCACTTTCGTCTAGTGCTTTTTGGTATGGTGGCGCAGCTTGGTCGAATGATGCCTTGTCCGATGAAAGGGATGACAGCCGTCTGTTGATGTTGTTGGGAATGTTCTTTGTGGTTGTGGGTGGATGATTACTCTCACGGTGGACATAAAGAAGTGCGGTATTAGGTTTTGTGAAGGGTTGAAAGGTGCTGTTGTTTAGGTTGAAGGTGACATCTAAGAAGTTAACGATCTGTTTGTTGGCTTCAATCGTTATTCGCAGCCCGTTCAGGTTGAAAACTCGGCATATTTCCTTCTTAGTGTTCTCAATGTCTCTCGGTGTGGCGTTGGAAACGGCTAGACCGTCGTCCCGGTAGAGGCCTAAGTTTACGTCAAGGTGTTGTAATTGCGAAAGCAGGAAACTTCCCACTAGTTCACATGTTTCAGCACCGTCGAAGCTTCCCATAGTGACGTCGAACGTTGTGTCGCCCTTCTTTTGCCATGCTTGATGATTGCTTATAAGGACTGAATTTTTAGCGTGTATGATGATGTTTCGTTCATCATTTGTTATGTTGTCGTAGGCTGAGGTAAAATCAAGCGCTTTATTAAGAAGATCTTGGCTGATGGAGGGATAGAATTCCACGATGTCAAAGCAAATGAAGTTGTGGCGTTTTTTGTTTTCAATTGCTTTGAACCATTCAATCACAGAGGCAGAGTTTTTCCATTGATTGAATCTGGATGCTCTAATAACTTTGCTATTGATCCTGTCGAGGATTTCTTTACTAATTTTGCCAATCTCCGACTTAGTGGGGTTAATTAGTCTGCAGGCCGGTTTGTTGTCGAAGTTAGGCTTGTGGTCTTTCAGAGTTATAAATGCGTCTTTACCGGCAGTGGTGTCTACTCGGTCGTCAATACCCAGCTTCGTTGCGATTTTTTTGTTTTCTTTGTGGATGTCACGTACAGTGTTAGGGCATCCGAGCATTCAAATTTTGTATATAAGCGATGGTTATGTTTATTCTTTAATAAAATCCCCTGAAGAGTGAGCAATCACGAAACAGGCTTGTAGGGATACAAGTGTAGTCTTTTTCCTGTTTTAAATATTTATCACGCTCTACTTTATGTATTGAGCACTCTACTACGGAAAAGTCGAAACACAAATTTATTAATTCGCTCCAAGTTTTAATTGTTGAGCACTCTCCGATAATCCGAAATGGAAAAATTCAACATTGGATACTCTACAAAGAATATTCCTCTCCCATCGCAGAACGACTTTCTCCAACGCCTAATCGAGAAAACCGAGCACTTTCTACGAAGAATGCGCTGGAAAGCTTTCTTCTTTCTTAACCCTGACGCATCTACCTCCTCTAAAAAGTCATTTGGTTTCAAGTCTACTAAGAACCCTCCACCTATCGACGAGCTTAAAGAATTTGAAGACGACATGCTGAAGATGGTCCAATCGACGAAATTCAAACAGGTTAACAACCCGTTCCTCAATAAGCTCAAAGACGACACTGACCGTATCAAAAAAGAAACCAAGCTTCTCATCTCCGCTGATAAAACCACGAACTTTTACAAACTTGAACCTTCAAAGTACAACGACCTACTTGAACAGAACATCACGAAGTCATACAAAAAGGCCGCCCCTAACACTGTACGTGACATCCACAAAGAAAACAAAAAAATCGCAACGAAGCTGGGTATTGACGACCGAGTAGACACCACTGCCGGTAAAGACGCATTTATAACTCTGAAAGACCACAAGCCTAACTTCGACAACAAACCGGCCTGCAGACTAATTAACCCCACTAAGTCGGAGATTGGCAAAATTAGTAAAGAAATCCTCGACAGGATCAATAGCAAAGTTATTAGAGCATCCAGATTCAATCAATGGAAAAACTCTGCCTCTGTGATTGAATGGTTCAAAGCAATTGAAAACAAAAAACGCCACAACTTCATTTGCTTTGACATCGTGGAATTCTATCCCTCCATCAGCCAAGATCTTCTTAATAAAGCGCTTGATTTTACCTCAGCCTACGACAACATAACAAATGATGAACGAAACATCATCATACACGCTAAAAATTCAGTCCTTATAAGCAATCATCAAGCATGGCAAAAGAAGGGCGACACAACGTTCGACGTCACTATGGGAAGCTTCGACGGTGCTGAAACATGTGAACTAGTGGGAAGTTTCCTGCTTTCGCAATTACAACACCTTGACGTAAACTTAGGCCTCTACCGGGACGACGGTCTAGCCGTTTCCAACGCCACACCGAGAGACATTGAGAACACTAAGAAGGAAATATGCCGAGTTTTCAACCTGAACGGGCTGCGAATAACGATTGAAGCCAACAAACAGATCGTTAACTTCTTAGATGTCACCTTCAACCTAAACAACAGCACCTTTCAACCCTTCACAAAACCTAATACCGCACTTCTTTATGTCCACCGTGAGAGTAATCATCCACCCACAACCACAAAGAACATTCCCAACAACATCAACAGACGGCTGTCATCCCTTTCATCGGACAAGGCATCATTCGACCAAGCTGCGCCACCATACCAAAAAGCACTAGACGAAAGTGGATACAACTACACTCTACACTACGAACCGATCACGACCCCTAATCGCAGAAACAGACAACGTAACAACATCCTTTGGTATAACCCCCCGTTCAGCAAAAACGTCAGCACAAACATCGGTCACAGATTCCTTGCTTTAGTAGACAAACACTTTCCTAAAGACAACGACCTCAGAAAAATCTTCAATCGAAACACCGTCAAGATCAGTTACAGCTGCATGAATAACACCAAACAAATTATTGACAATCACAACAAACGTGTTCTAAATTCATCCAAAGTCACTGATAATACCGCAAATAACACTACTCACACCAAATCATGCAACTGCCGTCAAAAGAGCTTATGCCCCCTAAACGGAAACTGCCTTCAATCATCTGTCATCTATCAAGCTAACGTCACGCGAACCGACAACAACACTTCCCAATCATACATCGGACTTACGGAAAACGACTTCAAGACAAGATATAGAAACCACACTTCATCATTTCGTCACGCAAAACACAGAAACTCCACCGAACTTAGCAAGCACATCTGGTCACTTAAAGACAACAACATCGAACATTCTATCTCATGGCGTGTAATTTCTAATAGCTCCTCATATAGCAGCTCAAGCAAAAGATGTAATCTCTGTCTTAAGGAAAAATTCTTAATCATTTGCCGCCCTGACCTGTCATCACTTAATAAACGTAACGAACTTGTATCTTCTTGCCGTCACCGTAACAAAGCGTTGCTATGTAACAACTAAACATCCGAGCATTCAAATTTTGTATATAAGCGATGGTTATGTTTATTCTTTAATAAAATCCCCTGAAGAGTGAGCAATCACGAAACAGGCTTGTAGGGATACAAGTGTAGTCTTTTTCCTGTTTTAAATATTTATCACGCTCTACTTTATGTATTGAGCACTCTACTACGGAAAAGTCGAAACACAAATTTATATATATATATATATATATATATATATATATATATATATATATATATATATATATATATATATTCTATCCAATATTTCGTTAGGCACGGCCTGGCTTCTTCAGGGAATAAAATGAGAACAAGAAAAACGTTACAATTAAAATCGCCAAGAAACAAAAGGATATAAGATTACAATGGAAAGACGTTACATTTCAAAACTTTAACATGAAACGTTAAAATTAAAATTGTAGAAAAACAAAAGAACATAAGATAACAAAATAAAACTGATGAAAGAAATTATGTAAAATATATAAATACGAAGTTTACATTTCTTCACGTTTGTTGATACCTTTGGGTTCAAGGGTTTGACCTCTTTCGATAAGGTACACTTCTCGAGCTTTGCGTATAGCATCACGAGATGGATGTCTGAGTTCCAATGCAATAAGTTCTATGTCGGTAGGTAAATGATCATCGGAAATAAAACGGTCTGAAACTGCAGTAGGTCTAGAGGAAGCGGTGGGTCTGTCAACCGGTCGTCGGTGTTCGTTAAAGCGGTCTTAAGTCGTCGTTTCGTCTCACCTGTTTGTTACAACGTCGGCAGTGCACCATGTAAATGAGATTTTTTTGGAATTGCAGTCAATGTAGTCAGGGATGGGTCTGGTCTCCCTAGTGGAGGAAAATGTGTAGGCATTGCGACCGTCAGTGCCGGATTTAGTTGCAAGTAACACAATTGTTACCGCAGTTAAAGGATCCCTTTGGAAGGTTGGTTTGTGTAGCAGTGCGTAATTTGGATCTGGCTAATATGTCGCTAAGGTTGTCAGTGCGTCGAAAGGCAACAAGAGGTGTAGATTTTAAAACATTGGCACAACGTTGGAAAGAAGAGAGAATGCTGAAATTTTGTGGATGCTAGATTATAGAGAACGAAGGGCAAGATTGTATGTGATAACAAGAGGAACACGACTGGGTGAGTCAGATGTGGTTTCATTGGGTTTGAGTGTCTCAGTGCGTGTGGTTGTTAAGGTAACGGCATAAGTTCATTGGTACGTAATGTGAAGGTTTCGTCGGAAGAGCATATACGTCGTAATCTGATGGCGAGGCTAAACAGAATGGCTCGTTTGGTGTGCAAGGGGTGACATGAAGAGTGTAAGAGGTACTGATGTTTGTCCGAAGGCTTAGTATAGAGATCTGTTTCAATTTTGCCATCGTTGAAGAGACACCTTGACGTCAAGAAGGGGGATAGATATGGATGAGTGGGACGACGTAAATTGGACAGTGGGATAAAGGCTGTTAACCCTTTGACTCCTAAATTTCCACCAAAAAACGCTTTTTCAGGCTACAGATGCCATTTTATGGCCATTATCTAGCCAAATTGAGGCCGAACAGTCAATAACATCGTTTGCAGCTCGGCAAACTAAACCCTCCTGCCATTTGTAGAAGTATTTGAGAATTTGAATTTTTTTTTGACTTTTTCTTTTTTATTCTCAAGCCCGTTCTTTTAGTTTCCTTTTTGTCTGTTCTTTTTGGGTCAGTTTTGTTGACCTTTTAATAGTCTTTCTTGACAAAGTAAAGTTTTCACCCAAACGTCGCGGAATGTGGAAAGTTTGATAGTCGTCGGTGGGAAGGGCAAATTTTCCTTTGATTTTGTAACATAAAGTTCGGAGGTTGTTTGCGTGAAAGTCCAGTTCAATTCATCCAATCGGTCTCATCTGGGTATGTTTAGCAAGATTTCATCCTTCCCTTGCCGATAATTGAAAAAAATATCTTCGGACGCTAAAACTGATGACGTCACAAATGGTACAATATGCATGACCCTAAACAGCGCCTAAAAGCGCGCTTGGGGGTGAAAGGGTTAAATTGGAAGAAACCATAACTAAAAGTGATAGAAGAAAAGAAATATGGACTAAACAGACAAAATAACGGCTAGAAAGTCAAAATTTCACAAGAATGGCCAGTTTGATTTATTGACAGGCGGTCAATAAATCAAATTTCATAAACTGTAATCCACTTCAATCCTTGCAATCCTGCACTTTATCTCCAAACTACTGCTTTTGTTTTGCTCTAAAGAATCTTTTCATCCAACTAAGTTGTATATTTGGTGGCATTTGGCGATATAACGTGTAAAATAAGGTAAGCGAAATTTTGCTATTTCGCCGGGGCAGTGTCCCTTTAAAGGACAGCAACTTTAAATATGTGGCGGTGTCCTCGCTTTCTTTGAATACGAAACACTTTAGAATATTATATGGCTTGCGTTTTGTATACAATCCCAGCTCCCATTTCGGGCAATAGGATCTTGACCAAACCACGTGACTGTAACGTTCACATGGTTCGAAGAGAACTGCAAGACGGAACTTACGAGTAGAAAGTTTAAATTCCAGGACAAATCTGAGGTGAGCATCAGTACACAGTAATACATACTTGCCCGGGATACTTGTAGTACTTGTAAATGCTGTTCTTAGAAAACAGGAGGCTTTGCTGTGGACACTGTTGTTGCATGCCATGTCGGTCGTGTGAACCAATGATGAGCTGTTCCCGCCGTGCTAACGTCAGTGTTTTCAGCCATTTCTACTAAATATACAACGATGTTCCTTAAAAGTAACCTCGATCGCTTTTAGGGGAAGGTTTAAAACTGATAAATTAAAGGCGCTATGTCGCGAGCCGGGCCGACATCAAACAAATTCACGCTATCCCCGTGGAATCGGGCAAAATCCTTCAATTCTGCCGTGCTGTGTACTCCGAAAGGTCTCCGATTTTTCCCACATATCAATAGTATATTTGTCTTGAGTTCATTTCGGTTATTTCCCCGATTCTGTAATCATACGCCTCAGTATCTCAATGTATAGAAGTTGCATTCAGCTCATAATAATCAGTTGAGCATGGACGAAGGTTCTTCTACGGTGCTGATTGCTGTGGAATCAACCCAAAAGTTGTCTTATTTTTCTCTCTTCTACGAAAGTAATGTGCTTTCAATGCGATCTCAAGGTCAAGCTAGGTCACATACGCGAAGAGTTCTAGCTGCCGTTGTTGATCTGTTTTGAATGAAGTCCATAAATTTTCATTGCTCTCTCTCAAGCGAATAAAAAACCCATAAATTATTAGGTTTGCCTGTGGTAATAACAAATTACAAAGCGAAATTGTCTAAGCCGACTAAGTTTTAATACTGAAGCGTGCTATTTTTGTGGAGACAAACAAATTTTATTCATAGGCAGAGAACTACAGCAAAATCAAGTTAGAGCATTCAAAACATACCAGAACGGTGCTAGAAGCGAGAAAATCCGGTAACTTCTTGCTTGATTCCAAAGAAACCCAACAACAACTTGGTCCGGAGAAGAACGTTCGTCCATTTCCACTGCGTACTTTTAGACATTGAGATATTGAGCCGTACGTTTCCAAAATCGTGAAAATATCCGAAAATAAATCAAGACAAATAGATTATTTACATGTGTGAACAATTTGAGACATTTCGGAGCACTCAGCTTCCCAGGAATGAATGGATTGTGCCTGATTTCCACGGCGATGGCGTAAACTTGAAAACGGCCACCGGACGTTTTTCAAGTTTTATGAATATACTTCGCAGTGCCTCCGTCTAAATTTGGTATTACTAAAGAAACGATATTACTTTCTGTTTGCCTTAATCAAGGACATTTTACTCTTTCGAAGATATTTACTGCTTACAGACATTTTCTCTTTGTGAATCACCGCTCAAGACTACGTGAGGGAACCAAGCCTGTAAAAACACAAGTGTGCAATTCAACGTTTTAGGAAACAATCTTGTAAGAATGTTTGGAAGCGAACTATACATCTTAGAATGACCAATTTGCTCTTTTTAAAAGACGTGTTTAACCTGTCTATAACCTAGGCGGTCCTCTGGTAATAAATAAATAAATCATACGGTACATTTTGGTACTACTTATCATCAAGACCCCTATCAAGTTGAAGTTTAAAAGGCTATTAAACGCTGGACCCCCAATGGGCGTCTTATTATTTAACCCTTAAGAAACACCTGCACGCCTTAAGTCGACATTTAGTTTATTTAGGGGCCCGCCCCTGTTTAAATAATTTTTACTTTCAACAAACTCGTGTTCACAAAGAGAAAAGAGTAACTGAAATTGAACCGTATCCAGTAAACCAAATTTCATGCCGAGACGAATAACCCAAGAAATGGCTTCGAATGGGTTTAAAGTAAACACACACACCCGACAACTGCTGAGAATAAAAAAGCCTATGATGCCAATGGAAAGATTCGTGCCTATGCAGAAAAAAACAACTGGAAACGTTTTTCAACTATGAATTAGTCAGCATCAGCTGGAGAGCGTCCATTTTGTGTTTTGGAATTATATCAAGGGCGCTTACACAAAAACAACAACTGGTCAATTAGTCAGCATCAGCTGGAGAGCGTGCATATTGTGTATGGGAATTAAATCAAAGGTGCTTTCACAAAAACAACTGGATTTAATAGACTGGCACATATGTTATGTCTAACATTCGTGTCTTGCGGCAGCCTTTCATCGCCCTTGCATGGCCGCTAAAGGCAAAGCCAAATGAGTACTAAACCTGTGTTAAAGAAACTCCACTGGCTACCTGTCCGCCATCGTTCTCTTATTGGTCTGCAAAGCTCTTAATGGTGCTGCACTTCGCTACATCAGAGACTTACTCAAATACCAAACATCTTCGCGCATATTGAGATCATCGTCTCAACAATTCTTGACAACTCCAAAAGCTAGACTACAAACATATGGAGAAAGAGCCTTTGCTGTGGCGGCACCAAAACTATGGAACACTATTCGATTGACTTGAGGTCTAGTGATTCCATCGACACTTTTAAAAGACATTTAAAAAACGCACCTTTTTAAACAAGCTTTTTAACGTTTCTTTTCAATTTCTGATTAATGTATTTTTAACTCCATTTTGGACCCCCAGTGGTCTCTTATTATTTAACCCTTAAGAAACACCTGCACGCCTTAAGTCGACATTTAGTTTATTTAGGGGCCCGCCCCTGTTTAAAAAATTTTTACTTTCAACAAACTTGTGTTCACAAAGAGAAAAGAGTAACTGAAATTGAACCGTATCCAGTAAACCAAATTTCATGCCGAGACGAATAACCCAAGAAATGGCTTCGAATGGGTTTAAAGTAAACACACACACCCGACAACTGCTGAGAATAAAAAAGCCTATGATGCCAATGGAAAGATTCGTGCCTATGCAGAAAAAAAAAACAACAACTGGAAACGTTATTCAACGATGAATTAGTCAGCATCAGCTGGAGAGCGTGTATTTTGTGTTTTGGAATTATATCAAGGGCGCTTACACAAAAACAACAACTGGTTAATTAGTCAGCATCAGCTGGAGAGCGTGCATATTGTGTATGGGAATTAAATCAACGGTGCTTTCACAAAAACAACTGGATTCAATAGACTGGCACATATGTTATGTCTAACATTCGTGTCTTGCGGCAGCCTTTCATTGCCCTTGCATGGCCGCTAAAGGCAAAGCCAAATGAGTACTAAACCTGTGTTAAAAAAAAAAACTTCACCGGCTACCTGTCCGCTATCTTATAATCTACAAGATTCTCTTATTGGTCTACAAAGCTCTTAATGGTGCTGCACCTTGCCACATCAGAGACTTACTTAAGTACCAAACATCTTTGCGTATAGATGATTTTCACGGCGGCCATGTTTTGGGTTAAAAACAATAGAAATGGTTTGCATAAAAATAGAGTTTTATTCCCAAAGGATGAAAATGTCATTGTTCTGTCCACCAACATGGCCGCCGTGAAAACCATCTGTATTTACGATCGGTGGTGACAAGAATGGATACTCCAAAATCAGGTTGGACACCTTATTGAGACTTATATAACGGAGTAACTGGTTAGCTTTCAGTTGAGGTTAGGGGCAGCAGTTTATATAGTTAAATTTAGGATTAAGCAACCCGAGAAGCTAGGTGGTACAGTGGTACGGTAGGCTATGTAAGCCTAAGCCTAGCTGAGGTCACAGGTTCAATCCTGAGTGGGGATTTTAGATTTTCTTTTTTACACTTACAAATTTATTGAAAATAAATTCTAAGTGTCGACATTACGTTATATAATTCTAAATAAGTGTCCGAGGTGATCCAACCTGATTTTGGAGTATCCATTCTAGTCACGACCATTTACGATCATCGTCTTCATATGTTTACGTAAGGAAACAAACGTTATATTCTTTCCAAGTGCGATCAATGACGCTTGAGATGCGACTGAATTTAGAAATAACAGGAACGCCAAACAAAGGCTAGTGACAAGACAAAGATTTAACGAATTTAGTATTAACCAACTTCGTTCCCAGGGTCTCTCTTCTTCCCGCCCCCTGGAGCAAGAGAGGGGCGAGAAGAAGAGAGACCCTGGGAACAAGGTTGAGTATTTAATAACCTGCTTTGTTACGAGGCGAGAAAAATATGAGTGGAAATAATTAGAGATGACAGCTATGACAATGTATTAATAAAGATATAGTTTATTATGAGATGTCGTTACGCAACGATTGGAGAAACGACTACGGTACTAAACAGTTCCAGAACAACAATGGCCGTAAATAGCAGCTATGCATTAAATTTTGTACAAAATGGCATTGTTTTGTTACTAGAAAAAGTCCGACTTGAATTTTGACAGAGAGAAGCGCGTTAAAAGGAATAGAAACTTCTAGAATATATAACCACAATCAGCAAACTAAGGTAAATTTTGCGGTTTGTTTTGAACGAGGTGTAAAATCGTCCTGTGACAATTTGCGGCAAGTGGCTTTACAATAGGTACCTCAATTTTTTTAGTGTTCTTATTGCTGGACTAAAATTTCTTAAAAAAGCAAAACTGCCAATTATTAATTTGGTGCAAAAGGCTATGTATTAAAAGACAGATGTCTATAAAACATTAACAAAGTGAAACAATTTCTTTACGATAGATCCACCATACAGTTAAATTCCCACACGATTAATTTTTACACTGTCCCGCCAAAATATCAAAATTTTGCTATCTACATGTCCATGTTATATCGCCAAATGCAACCAATACAACTAAATTTCTTAAAAAAAATCCATAAAGCAAAACAGAAGCGGTAGTTTGGAGATTAAGTGCAGGACTGCAAGGATGGCGCTCAAGAAATCAAATTTCCATTCTTATGGAATTTTGCCTTTTTTTAGCCGTTAATTCGTCTGTTTAGATAATATCACTTTGTTACTTTTGCTGATTTTTTCCTTCCTATTTTTTTGTAAAATAAAGCAAGATCCTGCCCATAATCATGACAACACGATATCTCAGCCGGGAAAGTGTCCCTTAAACTGTATTTTTAACAAATTGCGTCTTTAAGGTTACAGTGTACCTTCGGGGGTGTCTCCAGTATAAAAGCTCTAGCGTCTTAATATTACACTCAATATACCTAAACCCAGATATCAAATTAAAGCTTATATAGAGCTGGCTATCTAAATATGGAAACCATTTGGTAATAAAATGAATTGTCGAATTTTTTACGACGTCTAAATTCGAACGTCCGAATCAGCTTTAAAACGCTATAACTCAAAGCGATTATTATATTTTGCTAATCTGATTTGTTCTTGGGTTTCCGGACACGAAGCGCTAAAAAAACGTGTCGGCGATTTTCCATATTCAATTGCAGTGAAAAGTTACAGAATATTTTCGAAAAGGGGAGGAAAAAAATTGGAATGATCGCACGGAAATGCCTGTTGACGAAAAAGTTTTCGGAATTAAGAAATTCGCCGACACGTTTTTGTTGATTATAACTTAGCCTAGCTTCTGTCCAAATTTAAGGAAAATCGAACAAATTCCCTTTGAGTTGTAGCTCTTTAAAGTGTCCCCAACAAGCGAAAAATTAACTTTGAGAAAACGGCGCTTAAAAAAACATATCGCTTAATAAACAAACTCCGTCCACAAAAGTTATACCGTCATTTCTCCGTCAATTTTCACTATTTTTCGATCCTTTTTTTTTGGATGAAAGTTCATTCTGTAATCTTTATTTTAACGCCAAAAAAAAAATTTTCAATAAATTTTCGATCTGAAGGTACACTGTAACCTTAATTTTGAATTTTCATGTCGGGACAAATGGCATGCGAATTGCAAAGCACCACTCTTTAGTATCATCTTGCACATGTAAGAATTGCACATTGGGGCTTGCTAATAACAAATTCAATTTTGTAATCTTTTGCAGATGGCAACATCTGGCAACATGGTAAGTTAACGTACTTTTGTTTTCTATTTTAGTAGTAACAAATACAATAAAAATATGAACCACTTATCTGGATGTTTTTAAATGTTATAATCCTATCCTAACAGTAGGAATCTTCTGTCAAGTAGAAGGTGGCAATTAAAAATCATGACTATCCGTAAACGCAGTTTAACGGCAGGGCAGTACCTTCAACACCCATGTGTAACAACCAAAATTCTTCCAGGTTAGCCGAAAAAAGGTTCCAAAATGATTGGCGTCTACTAAGAATTAGGCTATTAAGGTTCTTAAATAGATTTTTTTTAAGGGAATATGAGCTCGCTGCTGGTCAGAAAACTAATAAAATATGGGTGTGGTCCCTTTCTTCAGAGTCACAAACGTATATTCTACCTTTTGTGACCGCATTAAACAATAACAAACCCTGTTCTAGATCCTTAGTATCACATTTCAAATACGGCAACAAAACTACGGTAAACTGTTTAACAACTTTTGACGTCGGTCCAGGCAATAACGTATCAAATTAATAATGCTAATATCGGTTCATGTAAGGCCTGTCCCAGGACACTAATCAAAATATCCAAGAACGTATGTAACATAAACTTACATAGGCAAACTGAAATTCCACAGATCTTACAAAAGGTCACAAATTTGGGCTTGCAAAATCCCTCCTCGGGTTTGATTTGGTTAGTTTGTTTATTTATTTTCATTTATTCATTATTTTTATTCAGTTAATGTTATTATTATTTTAGTTATTTAGTTAAAAGAAAAAGAACTCTGCAAGTGTATTTAAACCTGACCGACTGGACACACTGAAAGCTTCTGGGCAATGAACAGTCTAAAAAGGTGCGATTTAATGCTATCTCACTTTTTTTAAGGAAACAGACGGCTCCTCTGATGAAAAAAGGTAAGAAAAACCCGCTTCAAGAAACAACGAATAGAAAATACCGTATCCTAAACGCGAATAGCACATGTTGTGTAAACACTTAGGTTCAACTGGCAAAAATCTTGGCTGTACAATACCGTTCGCCAAACGTATACAGCCAACTGTAAATACATGTATTACTGCTTAAAATTTGGATCACTGCTATGAAATTCATGATAATATTCTTGGACGCATATTGCAATTTCACTTCAGCGAAATTTAAGGGAATTTTCGTTATATAAAATAAAAGAATGAAATGAAACGAGATCTCCATATGTAACAAGAATAAAAGAGGAAGGTGTGACATTTACGTTAATATATCGTTACCTGTGTTTTGTTTTCTTTTAGTGACACAGAACCGGTGGAGGTTGTTGACCCAGCATTAACTCCACCGGTTGAAACCGGAATAAAAAGGATACTCGAGCAGGTGAAGTTCCCATTAACCTTGTCTCACACCTATTTAATAATAAGAAAAGCGACATTATAATACTCTAAATGAAGACATATTTTAAGACTCGACATAGCAATACAATTTCATTTTTACTGTACTAAAACATTTCATTCATTCATTAAGATTGCAGGAATATAGATTTCTCTTAAATGAACTGAGAAGTGGCCTAAATTTCAAACTGACTTTGTCAACTACTGCTATCACCACTTTGAAAAGCCAAACGACTTTCAATTATACAATGCTCTCGTTGAATCCATCTGTGGAGAATGTAAGACACAGACAGACAAACAGACTGGGAGACTGGAAGGCAGGCAGGTAGGCAGGCAGGCAGGTAGGCAGGCAGGCAGGCAGGCAGACTAATTGTCTGACTGACTGGCCTGTATACTGGCTGAAGTTTCTTTCAAAATTTCTCCGCAACCCCCAGCCCTGCTATTTCGCATTTGTCGTTTTAAACCATTATCTGGAAATTTCCTTATAAAATCATTTTCTCAGTAATATGTTCCAGCTTATTTCTTACACAATCCTGATTCTTTTTTTTTTTTATAGATAGAGAATAAGGGGTCATACAAAAATTGTTTAGCCGAAAAGTCAGCCACAAAAACAGGGAGCTAAAAGAGAGTATTTATTGTTCCTGTTTAGAGCCAAGAAGAGGAGGAGAACGGGGAGTACGAGAATGACGACGAGGACGAGGAGGAGAATGAGGAGGAAAATGAGGAGGAAATATGGTAAGAAATTTAAAACAACAAATATAACTAAGTATGCTAAAAAATAATAATACAGTCGAGTTTCTACTGATCTATTATCACCAGAGTACTATCCCCTCAGTAGTTGACGATTTTCGGTACGTACTCTCATACATTACCCGTTTACTTCAAAATGAAATAATAAAGTGGTTTTCATATGAGTGCCGTAAAACCAAAACCAACTGAAGGTAATTACTCTGACCAATCACAACAGACGCATAAAATCTAATGAACCAATGAAAACTCGCAGCAAATACATGTAGCCAAGTTTCCCAAGCGCGGGAAAACGCGTGCATGGAAGTTACGGTTGGTTGTGGTTTCACTTCTGATTGGTTGAAAAAGTGGCGCAGAATTTTTTAGCCAGTCACAAAGCGAAGTAATGCATGATCAAAGCAATCGCGAAATTACTTTCGATACTCAATTGATACCGCTTTAGGGCAAGAGAAATTAGATGTTGATCACTTTTGGGATTTAACACAAAAATATATGTTTGATTTACAAATCTTGCGTTAGTGCTGTAGCTTCACTTTCTTATGTGCATGGAAATAAAATTAAGCCATATGAGAAAATACTGATAAAAACACAGTTGGCAAAAATCTCCCGAAAAAGAAGTTGCTCACGGGAGGTGGTCACTTTGCACGTAAGAAGTTGGTGCTGTCTGGTTCACCAACGTGATTTGAGTGGTCGAAAATCTCAAACCAGAAACGTTAGAAACGGTCGCAGTCTCTTACTACAATTATTTTCAATTAAGAATATTTACATAGACATATCTTGGTATCTTTAACAAATTAAGCGACTTGTCCAAGCGAGGTAGTCGCTTAGGACGGCTCGACTGCGCGTCGAGCAAGTTTTATCACCGTAATACTCGCCGCATAAAAAAAAATCACCACAAATTTGATACCTATATTGCTCTCAAATCAATTCACAAATATCGCCGTTTAAAAAGTCACTGTTGTTTCCTTACTCTTGCGCATCACAGCTCGATATTCATGTTTTTTTTTTTCACTCATTGCTTTTCATTTCTTTCACTGTTAGGTCTGAGAATTTGGTGGCAGATTCAGAAAGGGCGCGTGCCCAGCCACAGGCAAGTACTGACCTGCGTAGTTGAGGCTTGTTTGCAGGCAACTATTGCCCGTCGGTATACAATTCCAATATTCCAAACCTCTTTTCAAAAATTAGCCTATCAAGACGTCCTTTGAAAAAATGTTAGTCGTTCAATTTGAACACGTTTTATTGTCGTTTTATCCGCCTTAACGTGTTAGACGAACCCAATCTCACAGACAAATTTAGTTTGATTTACATCGCAAAATCGTCGAATTTAGGCCCTGTTTACATGGAGGCAGGGTGCCCCGGCTAACCGGGCTACCCGGCTAGGAGAGTTAAAACATAGCCCGCCTTTACATGCAACTCACCTAAGCAGGATAGTCAGTGGGCTATCTTTTGAGCGGCCGCTAAGCACAACAAACAAGATAGCAAACAAAAAGAAACGTTTTAGCAGCAAGTTTAATCCTTTTATCACTCGTTCCGCTAGCGGCCGCTTTTCAGTGTCTAGGGCTATTATTTTGCACTCTACTAATAGACATTACAATTCAACACATTGATACACTGCCCAAATATGGTCAAAAAGTTATCGATATACGCTATGTCTACATGACGTATATCCAACGATGGCGGTAAATTTCGTATTTTGACAAGAGAATGCAAAAATGACGGACCAGCCTCGATTTTTTTTCTTCAAACTGTGCTTTGTTATCAATGTGTTGAATTATAAAACTATTATTGCGCTCAAGCTTGCGTGATATCGCCTAATTTTAGCCGACGAGGCCGTTAGGCGATATCACGCGCGTTTTCGTGCTATAATAGTTAAATATTCGTTTTCACGGTATTGAACTGGAACTAGCGTGCAGTCGAGGCTCATGCGGGAGAATCTTTTCACATGCAAATATTTTTAATGATATTCCTCCGCATTAGCCTCGACTGTAAGCTAGTTCCAGTTCAATACCGAGAATACGAATATTGTCTATTCATTCTGTTTAGCAGATGTCACTAGTAATTGTTAACGACGAAACAATTCCCCGGAATGGTAATTTCTCGCCGCCATTTTTTCGCGGTCTTCTCACCTCGGCTAGCCGGGTAACCCGGCACGAACCGTTTACATGGCAAAAGGTAGCCCGCCTAGAAGGGTGCCTCGGGCAAGTAGACAGGGTGCCCCGGGAAGGCGGGTTACCCTGTCTAACATGTAAACGCACATGTGTCAAAGCACAGTTCGTACCCAGCTTCCACAAATGCTCGGCAATGAGACAGAAGCACCTAACTTCAAACAGCTGTAGAAACGTGGGGATTTTATCAACTGCGATTATATTTTTTCGTACAAGTAATCAGGACAAACAGGAGATTTTTTTAGCGAAAGAAAAAAAAATGGGGTTAGTTGCACTTTAAAACTCCTTTTATCTTCCACAGGAACAAGAGGAGACCAACCCTGCGGCAGTGTTCTTGGCATTTGTTTTGTATTTTATACTTACCCTGTAAACTGTAAATAAAATTCTGTTTAATTTATTTTTGTTCACCTTTTTCTGATTAATTGAATGACGATGAGTCTAAAATACTCTAAAAAAGTTTACAGGTATTGATAAAAGTGATACAAACACACCACTGAATTTCGATGAAATCGAAAGTACTTGTGTAAACCCTAGCCCCCCTCCCCCCTCCCCCCCCCCTTTCTCCACTCGTGTGCTTACATAACCTGATGCAAGTTAGCCTGTTCCAGGCGTTCAGATAGTGTGGAAAGCGCGAATAGTTGGGTAGGCTCGAAGAAAAGCGAGCGAAAAAAATGATTCCTCTCCCCAGTCTCCCCGCATTTTTTTCGCTCGCTTTTCTTCGCACCTTCCCCAACTATTCGCGCCTTCCCCACTATTTGAACGCCTGGAACGGGCTAGATGCAAGTGCAAGTTCAAAAGTGTGTGTTGATCGGAAAATTTGAACACCACGTTGCAAGCTCCAGTTAACATATTAGGTAGTTTAAGGTGGCTCCAAGTAGTTTTTTTGGGGGGTTCACACTTTCCTTTTTGAATGCGCTTATACATAATCTTACTTTAGCTCAATAAATCTGAATTTCAAACCAGATGTTAGGCTTCGATGAAAGTTTTCGGCGATATGCTTTTTATGCTAATCAGCGTTTCCATAGCAACGGTAAACAATTATGGCGAAAAACAGTTTTTCTTTAATATCTTTCGATTTGAATATCTTTAATATCTTTCGATTTTTGTAGCACACTAAATGGGGAAATTTCAAACAAATTAAACTGTTCGATTTTGAATAAATTGCTGAAACATTTTAACATGTGTTTTTTCATGTTTAAAATGTAAATGAACATCTTTACCCAAAAACGCGATGAGATGTGATAAAGTATGACAAAGTAACCTAATAAAATAAAACTAAATCCCAAACATTGCAAAACGGGAAAAACTTAAAGACGAATTTAAAAGCGAGCATAATCAGTTTTATCTTTTCGTGAACTGAACTGAACGGACTGGAGCATGACTCGTATTAAAATACCACGCATCGATGACCTTAATTAACGAACGTTTACTAACATTCAGTCCGGAACTTTCATAGCCTATATATGATGAGCTAATACAACCTAAAACAAAATTAGTTGGGAAGGTTTGTAAGACGCTACAAACGGTTTCAGCTCAATTAAAGGCGCGCGACGCTTTTTATAACCCCCCCCCCCACCCCCTCTCCCCCAAATCCAATGTTGAAGACGTCTATACAAAAGACAGTGTAAGTTAAGTATTTGCCTTAACAGCAACTTTGAAAGAGGGGGTATGAGGGGAGACCATTTTCTTTCCGACGATCATTTACCTTCCGACATAGAACTTATTCCATTAGAATTCATACATTGCAAACTATAGAAATTTTTGTCATTTTACCATTTTAGAATAACAACGTTGGTTTTCATTAAAAGAAGAAAAGCATAATATATAATCATTTCTCTTTAAGGCAGACTCGAGCGCCAAATCAGGGATCAAAGGACAGACACGTGGGACGATGGAAGGATTATCTAAAAAGAAACATGTTCTTCTGTCGAACAACAAGGGGATTTTAGTCTAACCAGTGGATGTCTCACGGTCAAGACGTACTGAACTGACAAATGTAGACTTTGAGGTCAGGAAAAAAGTTCTCAAGAAGAACGTAGCTAGCAAGATGGCAAAGTCAAATGTTTTGATGTTCTTAGACACCGACTTGGTACTTTGAGAATAAAAGGATGAGGCAAGCTGGGTGATTTACTCGTCTTCGGGGTAATACTGACAGTTTTAACGCTTTACCAGACTTTCGGCTTTGACCCATAATGCCATGCATGCACCGAGTCTCGCATTGCGCATGTGTCAACTGGTAGAAAGTAAGGTGCGTATTTTAAGTGAAGTTTGTATGAAAGAACTCAGGAAAAAAATACAACAAGCAAATAACAAAAAGCCAAGGTAAGTGAAGAACCTCTAAGAGCAATCACAATATTTCGCTTATTGTATGTGTACTCTTGCCCACGCCAAGTGTTACAAACAAGAACTGATTCAAACCAATGTCAATTTCATTGAACGAACAACACAGACAGACTAATTCTACGCCAGAATTTTTAGTTCTATTTACACTACCGGAAAACGAAGTGCTTCTTTCGAAAAGTGAGATCTGACCTTGAAATTACTTTAGAATGTTGTGCTATTCACCGGGTAACTCAACGATTCGGTGACCGTTAACAAGTTCTCCTACGAATGTGTACACATATGGAAGACTGAGTTTTTGCGGTAAGCTTGCAACACTATGTTCACTAAATAAAATTTTGCGTGTCGCAAAACCCAAAAATTACATAAACCTCCAAACGCTTCCACTTACTTGTTTGTATAACAAATTGCTGGAGGATATATCTACTTATGGTATACAGTGTAATCCTGATTTTTCGAACCTCCTAGGGAAACGGAATGGTTCGAATAATCGAGAGTTCGAGAAATCGGGATTCCGGCACTGTATAAACAATAGCGTGTTTGCTCTGTATTGACTGTAAAAATTACGCAAGGGAAATAAATAAAAGAAACTTAAAACAATTGCTGTTACAACTTACGGCAAATAGCTCAGTTTTATTTTGTATTCTAAGAAAAGCAATTAACGAAATGTTCGCTCCATTTCAGGAATTTGCTGTTTACTTCAAGGCACATTCCACAGAGTGTGACCTAGTTTACTGTGTTATTGTTAAGACACTGCTGGGAACCATTTTTTATTCATCTTAAAAGAGTTAATAATCATTTCCTTTCTCAAGCTTAATGAAATGAACAATTACCGCGGATCATACTGAAATGGCAGAAAGCAGTCATCCCTTAAATTTGGCATGAACCACAAATATTTACTGTTCATTGTCCACTTTCCGTTGATATACCCTTCATAAAAGCTCTATTAAGCCCCCTTTTTGCGGTAAAGCTTGCAACACTATGTTCGCTAATAAGATTAATTATGCGCGTCGTAAAACCCAGAAATGACACTAAGCTCCGAACGCTTATACTAAACATTACACATTGACTGAATTTAACGTTATTAGCAATGATAATATCTCATTTCGTGACCATTTTGTAGGACAACCTCCCTACTAATTTTAATACCTTGCGTTGACATAGATTCGACTTTTAATTCTGTCATCAATCGATTATTAGTACCATTTACGAAACAGCTTGAGAAACAGCTTTCAATACTTTATGAGCTCTTCACACTCAAACACGTCCGATATTGTAGACTAGACTGTCAACAATAATTTAAAGAACGTATTAATTTGGACCACACAGGATGTATCAAGCTTGTATTACAGATTAACCCAGCTGGTCTTTTCAATGCCATATATCCTTATCAAGAACAACAAACGTGACCTTTCCACAGTGAAATCAAGTGGACACAAAGCATGCAATAAATGCGGCGAAACAAGAGCTTGTTTGTATAACAAATCGCTGGAGCATATGTCTAATAATGGTTTGTAAATAACGGTGTGTTTGCTCTGTATATGATGTGAAAATTTAACGGAAATAAATAAAAGAAACTTAAACAATTGCAGTGATAATGTATAGCAAAGAGCTCAATTTGTTTCGTATTATAAGAAAAGCAAATAACAAAATGTTCACTGCATTTCAGGAATTTGCTGTTTACTTCGAGGCACATTCCACAGAGTGTGACCTAGTTTACTGTGTTATTGTTAAAACACTGTTGGGAACCATTTTTTATTCATCCTAAAAGAGTTAATAATTCTTTCCTTTTTCAAGCTTATTGAAACGAACAATTACTGATCATTTAACGGCACACAGCAGCCATCCATGAAACCACAAATAATACACTTTCCGTTCATATACCATTCATTGATTACATACCTTAAAAGCTCTAGTAAGCCCCATTATTTAACTTCAGGCCTCGAGAAGGGGCGCTTATAAGATAAGGAGGCTTAATAGAGATGGGGCGGGGGGCTTATATCAAATAGTACAATTTACTGAAAATTCAAATTCATTTCCTTAAAATTCCTTTAGACAACTACTTAAAAAAACGAAGGAAATGGGGTAAATGTATGTATCGACGATTTATAACTACAACATCATTTATACCTTAATATAATGGTACCTCTAGACATTGGAAGACCAATTTTGCTCTCAAACTGACTGAAACCAAATTATATTGGAAATTTCAAACCATGTTAAAATTCTGAACACTGATTGGGAAGATGAGGGTGGGGGTTCAATGTTAGAAAATCTGGCTTCCACAACGGGGGTGGGGGGGGGGGGGTGGGGGCAGGTAAATGGAACCTCTACGGTATACACATATATCTTTTGTCTCATTTCCACAACACAGCCACGTATATAAGGCACAGAGTGATTTTACTTAGACCGTGAAAGAGTATCTAGCAATTAATCAAAATTAGCCAAAATTAGTAAAAACTAAACAAAAAAACAATGGAATTAGTGTCTATTAGTGCCTACTAGCTTAGTAACTGTTCACGGTTTAAAGAAAATCACTCTATCAGTCCCACTCTATTCAAGATTCTTATAGTTGAATGTTGCACAATTTTCACAACAACTGTTGAAGACAAAATGAAAACGCATCTGCAGTAAAATGCCTACATTGGAGCGTTTCAAAACATAATGACATTTATCTAATCTGTTTTTTTTTTTAGATTACAGATGGCTGAAAAGCAGGTAAGGGCTGAAAAGATAAAACCAACATTTCTTGTTTAATTGCAAAGATAGTAAACTTTCTTATTTGTTAGTGTTCTGCCATTCAAGTATCAAATATAACCGATAGTAAAGCTTAGATTGGATGACTCTTACAGACATTTACCCTGTTTCTGAAACTAGTAAATTTGTAACTAAACAATTTAAAAGAGCTATAAAATTAGTTTTGGTTTTAACTAATTCTTAAGGATAACAGTACACACATTTATATTGCCACCTTAACTTTGAGTGATAAAATCAAAGTAATTTAGCTAGTTAAAAACCCTGATTTTTTAATAGTATTTATGTGTCTCTTTCTAAAATCAAACCACTTTTCAATCGCGTTTGAAATTTAAATCAGGCTACCGCAAAAAATGAGTTACATTTAACTTTAAATTTTGCCCCATTATTATTTTGGTAATCTATATAAGGTTCAGGTTATTCTCAGTTAGAACTAAAAAATCAATTCCTGAAGTCCATGTAGATATTACAAGTAAATTAACAAAGATCGCATATTTACCTTTGAAGGAGAATGATGAAACAATATCATCCGAAGACGATGAGTAAGTAAGACAATAAGTAACAACAATGTATTTAGTAACAAAACAAGTAATATTACTTTCTTGATTAGTTTGCTAAACATTCAGCTGCGATACAACATGATGTTTTATTTATCTCCAAGCAGTTGCAAAAAGGTTGAGACACTTAAAAAAAAAATGTCCATTCCAACTCACTCTCTACTTTTTTTTACATTTTTCTTTTATTTCTTAGCTGTACTTGTGTTTAGTTGCCTATGTAAATTTTACCTATATGTCATGTAAAACTGAGCTGAGTTGAATAAATCATCTTGTCATCTTGTCAATGCTATTACTGTTTTCGGTTGTTTGTCACATAAGCTACCCAACCCAAAAACATTCACGGCACATTTTCTTGATAACTAAAGAAGAAAATATACAACACAGATTATTATTATTATTATTATTATTATTATTATTATTATTATTATTATTATTATTATTATTATCGGTAATATAGCAGAACAGCGATAACTCCTAAATTCTAACTGCATTACGGTCGTAATCCCCTCCCTTCTCTCCACGGTTGAGACAAGATGAGTGCACAGTCTATTACAACAACAATAATTCAATTCAAAGTTTGAGATCAGCGTTTTGTCTAGTGCGGTCCTTTGGCGAGGAAATAGAAAAAGCCTTTTGGATGACTACGTTTGCGCAACACGAGCCTTTTCTGAGTCACCTTCTGACTCAGTTTACACTAGCCTGACTAGCCAACTGTCAACTATCATTCACCCTGTACAAAACCTTCTAGAAAAATAGTATTCAAGATAAAGTCACTTGACTGACCAAAGTATATGTGTTTTAGCGAGTTGGCCGACACCGCTACTGACGTCGAACAGCCACCTCAGAACACTGACAATGGGGAGAGATTGGTTGCATTTTGCAACGAAGACGTAAGGAAACTAGACATTTTAAAATTAAAAAAAGATACGTTTATGAAAGTGAACTGCATTCCATTTTGTGGCCTTACAGTTTTCTTAGAGTTCAATGTATTTAAGGAGATATAAATAAACGATACGCATTGTTTTCCTTCTTAGGACTATGACTACACTCGGACTGAAGGAGGGCGTTTGGTCGCCCAATGTACAGACTCGGAAGGTCGACACTATCCTATTGTGTAAGTGACGTAAAATCACAAATAATTACAAAGGTCATATGGGCGTTTTGCCGGCCGGGACCAGGAGAAGTGCCCCCTTAATAGAGGCGATAATTACAAAGATTATATGAGCGTTTTACCTTGGCGTTGCCCCTTTAATAAAGGTGATAATTACAAAGATTATATGAGCGTTTTATCAGCCGGGACCAGGAGAAGTGTCCCCTTAAAAGAGGTGTCCCTTTAATAGAGGCGATAATTACAAAGATTATATGAGCGTTTTACCTTGGAGTTGCCCCTTTAATAAAGGTGATAATTACAAAGATTATATGAGAGTTTTATCAGCCGGGACCAGGAGAAGTGTTCCATTAATAGAGGTGTCCCTTTAATAGAGGCGATAATTACAAAGATTATATGAGTGTTTTGCCGGCAGGGACCAGGAGAAGTGTCCCTTAATGGAGTTGCCCCTTTAATAGGTGATAATTACAAAGATTATATGAGCGTTTTGCCGGCAGGGACCAGGAGAAGTGTCCCTTAATGGAGTTGCCCCTTTAATAGGTGATAATTACAAAGATTATATGAGCGTTTTGCCGGCAGGGACCAGGAGAAGTGTACCCTTAATGGAGTTGCCCCTTTAATAGGTGATAATTACAAAGATTATATGAGCGTTTTGCCGGCAGGGACCAGGAGAAGTGTCCCTTAAAAGAGGCGTCCCAAAGTAGAGGTTCCTCTGTGTAAGCAAAATAACTGATTTTTTTAAATGTATTTTACAGGGGTACAGCATGTCCATGCGCCCCTATCGGGCCTGAGGTAGGTCAGTTAACTCTTCTATCCAGTCGACTAACGCTAACAGCTCTTAATAACAGTCACAACGCTATTTCTGTTGTTGCTATTATAAAGAGGAAGCTCCGATTTATGCTGTTTGTTTTTGTTTCGTTTTTACATTATTATTATTCTATTCTCTTTCACTACGTTCAGCCGAATAGAATACATGTCTATGACATGCTAAATAAGCACAACTAAATAGGGAGAGGCCGACCAGCCGTACAAGCTTTATTTGATTTCATACAATTTTTCATTTTACTATAAGTATCATAAACACTGCGTAAAACAATAACACCATAATTAACACACAGAGTTAATTCTCTGATTCCTTGTTTGTATCACTAGTGCTAGGTGGCTTAACATTTATTTATTTATTTATTATTTTATTGGTAAATATAGTAGCTAAAGCGACTACACGCCGGACGCGAAAAACCGGACGATGCCCGGAAACATGTTCTCCAACCCAAGTGCGTGTTAGTCGAATAACTTCCCTGGAGGTTAAGGAAGAGCTACATAAAGATATAAAATGATTGATTGATTGGCTGATTGATTGCTTGAAAATAATTATAATGGTAGCGGGGGGCGGGTGGGAAGTGAGCTTGTAACTGGTGGCGTCAATGAATGAACCTCGTGAAAACGAGCAATATATCTAACTCCAATTCCCAAAGGGGAATTGAGTACAACATTGCCATGCTGCAATGTCAAGAAATACGATTTTTTGCTTTCCGCTGATTATAAAATTATGAATTTAGCAGATTTTAGTTGCAATATGATCAAATCTATCCTATTTTGTCAATCCACCTAGCATTCCTTTTTTTATAATTTTTCTTCTTATCATTAAATAATTTCCTTTACAAGTATCGTCTGGTTTTAAGTAATATATGATTTTTTTTAAGTGGTAATACTCTTGCACGATAAAACCTACTCTTGATTTCCCTTCAACATGAACTTTGAAAACCTTCGAAGTGACATGTCAATTAAATTGCTCGAACTAATTTAATTATTTTTTTTATATTTCCACAGGAAAATCAGGACTGTGATCCTATCGCAGTCATTATTTTTTTGATTCTTTTGTACTTTTTGTCTTTAAAAATGTAATGTACTCATAATCCTGTACAAATTATTTATCTGTATGACATATTCTCCATTTCACCATATTGGACCATTATTTTTGGATTGAGGTAAAATATGTCTTTGGCTTACAAAAAATAGATGCAAGATGACACAACTCCTAGACGAAAAGGGCAAAAAAAAAAAAAAAAGAAGCAAACAAACAAACAAACAAACCAACAAAAACACCCGCCAATTGTTTACTTATTACTCTCAACAAATGAATTATAATTTGTAGTAATCACAGGTAAAAAGAGTGCGCGCGATGCCAGGGGAGCCTGGGCACAAGAATGAAAGCGTGGCCTGGAGTGGGTACCAGTTTCCAGCCAAGGGTGCCCCTGAAAAATGTGCGGGGCGGCTAATTTGGCGTTGACCAATAAGAAAGCGTTCTCCTATCGTCTAACGCAATAACTAACGACTCTTACGAGGTTACATGGCCCAACGCATATCTTCTTTTCTAGGTTTATATTAACTTTTGTAAATATTTAAAGGTACTTGTCAGTAATTGTATTATCGTTTGGAGTAAATATCAGCCAAATACTAGTGGCATAGCCCCTTTAAACACGAAGACGCGCAATAAAAGGAGCGTACCTTAGGTACGTCAGGATTATTTGTCAATCAACCGCCGTCACGTACGCCGGGACCTCTGTGAAAATTTGTGAAGAATAAAGACAGCTTTTGAGCAATCTGTCTGTGTGGTTTACTTGCCTTTGTTTGTACTACTCGCTTTTGGCAAACCCCATAACATTTTCAATGCAATGGAAGAATTTGTTGAGGTTTGTATCCTTGGAATTCCTTTGAGAATTTCGAACTTTTATGGCGCTAATTTCAGAATAAAAACAATGAAAATTAGCTCACTCAAGCTGAAACAGGGGCGGAGTTATTCCTTTAATAGTGTTTAACAGTTTAAAGGGAATCTGGACCAAAATACAGTTTTGTTCAAAATCGTAATTTGGTGTTTGTGTAAAACTGTTTTAGAGCTTTGAAGTCGATAATTCTTTAACTGGTTTCAATACTGGCCGTCTTTTTTTTGCTTTTCTTGCTTTTAGATTTCCTGCGCGCCGCCATGTCTTTTTTGTATTTGCAAGGCTTGATGGGGGATTATGACGTCGGTGTGTCGTCCTGCGTTTTAAATATGCATTCTAAAATTGCATAAACTTGGGAGATAAATACGTGCTTCCTACACATATTCCGGCTTTCTAATGTGCGCTTTTACTCAATCTTCTTCCGTAGTCTCCAACAACGCAGTGACGTCACAAATTAATATAAAGAAAACATGGCGGCGATCGGGCAATTTAAACTGAAAACCGAACACAATTCGAACAACATTCGAGCAAGTTACAGAGATATCGACTTAAAACTCCGGTACCAGTTAAAGAGAACCATTAAGTACACTTGTTTATTAGCCAAGAATCCCTTTCAGGTGGGGCAGGTGGGAACATAAAAAGACTAACATATTTTTTGTGAAACCGTGGGTCTTGTTTCAGTACAATAGTATAGATCATTTCCATAATGTGATATCATACACCTTAACCGATCAAACAACGTTATATAACAATTTGCGCGTTTAAATTCAATAAACATGTATATGTTGTGGTGCAATTTTGTCCTTGGTGCAAATTTTATTTTTCATTGTTTTGGGTATGGTAATGTATGAAAATGAGTTTTAAACAAAGGAAAATAAAATTTGCACCAAGGATAAAATTGCACCACAACATATACCTGTAACCGTTAATAAATGTCGTTTCCAGTCTTTAAAATTATCTAAATTAATGCAGAGAAAACACAATAAGAATTAAATAAAGAGTTGCAATAGCTACGTTATGTAAAGCGTACTCCTGTATTCTGCATTACTTATGTAAACACAGTTATGCATTTAAGTTATGTTTCTTTCTTTATTGTTTAAAACAAATAAAAAAATGCAGTTTCGAAGAAACCGAAAGTACTTAGGGTAGAACACCGCTGCAACACTTGTTAAAAAAAATCGAGTTTCCCAGACTGGTCGTCAACTTTGAAAACACTGGCGCGCACTTCATATCAACCACTGAAAATAATCATCTGTATATACATTCAACGCATATTTTTCCGGATGCCTGGAGAGTCCTTTGTTTTCTTTGTCTATAAAAAGAAGTCAAGTCATCTGTCAAATCAAGCTACCAACTGAATTAAAACTTCATTACAAAATCTAGAACATCTTATCTTTGCAAATGAGTAAAGGAAAGGAAGAGTAAAAATGAGCGGATTTCTGACCACCAATCAAGTACTTCAAGTCTTACTTCAGCTAGGCGATTTATTGAACAGAACTTAGACTTAGCACCAACTGTTTTAAACAATGAAGGGAAATATCACACAGATTGCTTGATGTCCTATTGAGAACTGAGGTAAATATAACTTCAATTTTGCTTCTGCCTGGTTCAATTATCACCTACATCCCAAGCGGGAGTGTTGTAAGATATGCACTTAAAAAACTTTTTGCAGAGACTATACGGGAATGCTATGTACATTGATGTTCATCGTCCACTTCACAAAATCCACAGCTGAATACAGACCTAACTCTGGACAAATGTTCTGCTTGTATCAAGCAAGCAGTCTGGTTGAACAATGAAACGATAAGCGGAGTATGTTTAAAATGACGCAAACTTAAAATACAGTTGCAGATATGGAGGACTGCAATTGGATAACAAGCACAGAAGAGGTAGGATGGAATATTACAGAGATAAGCAACAATTACTGTAAATTACTTTTCGAGTTCTAAGTTCAGCTGCATCAAATTTTGGCGCCAGTTTGATCGCGATAAATCCGACATCAATGGTTAATACTCCTCTTACTGATATAGCGTGCAGATTTGATATTACATAAATTTAGGCTTACTACTCACGTGTAACGTAACTCGGTGGTTTCCTAAAGCAAAACCCATACACAATCTTCGGCCGAGCTGACCAACTGGCTATTTGTATTAGCACTAACCAACTGAGATTCTTACGAAGTTCACATTCATGATGCCAAGTTACCTTCATCGAAAACTATGAGCAAGAAGAATGATTTTTGTGCTTTTCATATCTGAGTTATACTCTCTCTAAAATGAGGAAATTCATAACACAAACTATGTAGGAAATAAACAAGGAAATTTCAAGTCGTGTTTTTCTAGGAAAGGATTTAAATGGGAATTCATATTTCGTGGAAACATTATCGTTGCAATCTCCATGGCAACTCAAATATCAACAAATCACGCGAAACAAAAATATCAACATAAAACGTTGCATAAGCATATGGCTAGAATATCGCGTTTTATGGCTGAACTTAGTCGTGTTAATTTGAGACGCTTGTGATACCACAGGTAATAGAAAAAGAAAAAAAAATACTGCTAACTTCGAAGTAAAACACAAAACATCATAATGTTGAGAGAGAATTCAAACCGAGGCGATGACGTAAAAGGAAAAACACTACTATGCATGGTAGGTTTAATTAAGTTTAAGTAATGGTCCTAGTAAGAACTAGGCAACCCAACGGCAGGGAATGCAGAAAGGTGTTAATTGGTGATATTGTTGAAACGGTCCACCTCATTGGCTAAAACATGAAAATCTACCATCACTTCATCAGGTGGCGTATTTATTTCTCACTAGTTTACTTAGTAAAAATAATGCAGCAAAATTTCTATGTGGGAAACATGAAAAATTAGAAGCCTTTCTTGGCCATTGTTTTGGAGTCTCATGATTGGATAAAATCTTGTAACACAAAAGAAATATCGCTTTAAAATAAAGTTTCAGTACATAGGTTGATGCATTCTCAGTAAGAACATCTAAACAATCGTATGTGGGGAAAGCGAAATGCCGCAGAACAATAGAGGATTGCCTAGTTCTTACACGCATTGTTACTTAATTTGCTATTTTTTTAACTTATCCTTTCTTTAACATCAGCCTCGAATCATCTGAAAAGGCAAACATTTATGAACGGCATACTTCCTATTCGACGCATAATGATCTGTAATCTGAGTCACGTCACCCAATCGAAGTTCACAGTTATCATTTTCTTAATCTTCTCTCATATGTCTGTCATCTTTAAACTGAGTCAAGCTACAGTACAGTAGTAGCACTCAGCACGTTTTACTCTTTTAGAAGTGTCCACATCGTTGGCGTTCAAACAGTGGAGAGTGGAGCAAAGAAAGGAAAGCGCGCGAAAATAGCTGTATTGCTTCATCAGTCCTGCGTCATCTCTCGCAATATTATAATTTTATTTTTATTCATCACGAACCGCCCTTCCTTCACTCATCTCTATCTGAACGCACTGAACAGGTAAACATCCATTTGTCGATTATTGCATTAGTCCGCCACATAAAAGCACAATGTGTAAAAGATGAAACAGAGTTATGGATCAATTCTATTTTCCGAGAAAGGTAACAGTTGTACTACGAAAAATTACCATGTAAACGGATACATATATTCCAAACCAACAAGAGTGTTATTTTCTATAGCCTCGTAGATGGTCATTTTTTCAAAACAAAACAAAAAATGCTATTTCGGCTTTTATTTTGCCAATGCGTGAAAACCACCTCCATCTATATAAGATACGGCTTCCTATAGTGGCTGAATCCTTCACCCTCTGATCACATCAAATGAAATACAGTCAAAACTTCGCTAACTGACACCGCTCGTTGGTAGCCTTCTAGTAGCCACATCTCATCGTTCCCGGCCGATAAGAGGTAGCTGTATTTCCAGGCTATGCCTGCATGGAGGATACACTCTACAAAAAAAGACGATAGAAAATCTTCGGTTGGGCTGCATCCGTTTAAGAACTCTATCTAGAGTGCATGCTGATTAACTGCACCTCCATGCATTGTTTTCAGCCCTAGCAACATTGTTGTAATGTTTGTTCTTCTGAGAAAATCAAAGAAAGAATGGAAAAGTATGAAGTAAAATATTATGATCCATTTATCAGAGGCCATAAACACTTCAAAATCTTTCCAACTGAAAATCGACCAAATTATGTCAGGTGGAGCAGGAAGTCAGGTCTGTTATTGCTTTCTCAAGGTTCAGACAGATCGTTATTTCCATATTTTGCAAAGGGTTACTTGCCACAAGGGGGTGCGGGGCATTCCCGACCGAAAATGCTTAAATATTAATAATACTTGCGGAGGTGTTTTTCTCCGTAAAACTTGCTTTAAGCCTTTAATCAAAAGCCAAAACAAAACGAAAAAAGGAAAATAGGTTTGGGTTTTCCTTTCAAAATAGGAAAAAATGATGAAAGCCTAAAAAAAAAAAAGTTACAAATAAGAACTTGGCAGCCTACATGAACAAGAAAAACTTAGGCTTATAGGATCATAGCATAACACAACAAGAATATATCTTTCCACAGACTCCCGTGTTACATCAGGGAGCCGTGAACAGATAGGAAGGGCGATGGAAGGATTATGCAAACACCATAATGGTCTTCTGTCAAAAAACAAAGAGGAGTGAGCTTCACAACATCTATCAAGACATGCACACAGAGGCACTGAATTGATGAAAACAAATAAATGAGTTTGCTGTCTGGAAAAATATACCCCCAAGAACTTGGCTAACATGGTGAAAAAGTTAAGGCTCCGATTGTGTACTTCCAGCATGGAAGGATGAAGCAGGCTAGGTGTTTTACTCGTCTTCGGGACAATATTTGAAAGTTTCACAGTATTACGAGCCTACGTTTCTCACTGACCCTCGGCTTCGACCTGAAGTTTAGGCTTGCGACGAAGCCCTCACTGCGCATGTATGAATGAAAACAAGACTGAAGCCCACATGCAAATTTGGTTGAAGGATCAAACTTGGAAAACACAACCAAGAAGAGACAAAACGCCGGTTAAAAAGGCGTTTTGATAAGGTAAGTGAAGGTTCTGATAGAGCAACCACGATAACATGTTAAACCGGGGTCAAGCAAGTACGATAATTGACGAGAATTCAAACTTTCGCTCTCGTTTGGCTTGACATTTTTATGTGCTCTTGACGACTCTCGTGTGCTTTAGAAGAGTTTCAATCCGCCGACTGAAATTTGTATAACAGTCGGTGGAAATTCTGAACTTTCGCTACCGTTTGGTTACTGCTCTCAAACTCTCGTCAACTCTATTTCCCGTTTGGTCCGGGCTTTAGGCTTCGTTTACTGCAATGGGTCTGCAATTGTTTGCCTACCCCAGTGTTTCGACAGGATAACAAAGAACTGACTGAAACCAATGTCGGTTCTTCTGCATGAATTACATACACAGACTTAACCTAAGTCAGGTTTTTAGCTCAGTAGTTTTTTCTGTATTGAAAATTTAGTTATTCTTTCGAACAGCGTGACGAGTGCTAGGAAATTTACTTCCAAATGTTACGCCACTCGAGTTCACCAAGTACTGGGTGACCTTTTGTTTCCTTTCACCGTAATGTCAATCCCATTGATGGCTCAGGCAACCATTATGAACGAAGATGAAACTCTTACCAAGTTTACCTTCTGCAATAACATCTCGAAAAAGTTTGCTTCGCCGTGACTCCTAAATTTGGTATTGCAAATAAACGATATTACTTTTTTGTTTGATTTTAAAATCAAGGACAATTTTATACCCTTTGGAAGATATTTAACAATTATTGGATTCGGTTTTCGCATGATTTTTTTTCGGCTTCGGCAGATAACACAAACTTTGGCCTTGATAATTATCGCTATCATGCGAAAACCGAATCCAATAATTGTTTTATTATGCATAATCCTGAGCTGCACTTGTAAAGACAAGAGCGCGCACAAAAAAGTGATCAATGCACAGCAGTCAACTTGTAAGTAAACAACTTACGTCACTTCTGCATGCATAAAACTATTGTCTGTAGGTATGACGTCACTTCTACATATATAAAATTCATTGTTTGTAGGTATGACGTAACAGAAACAGCAAGCAATAATTAGCTGCGTGCTTATAGCCATGCAAAATCGAGCTAGTGACACCAATGTATAATAATAACTGTTCGCAGCCATCTTTTCTTTGTGAATCACCGCTCAAGACTACGCAATGAAACTGTAAAAAAGTGCGGTGTGCAATCAACGTTTAGAAAACAATTTGGTGAGAATTTTCGAAAGCAAACTAGACATCTTAGATGCTCTTATCGGTCGTGTGGGTGTCTAGAAGAGAGAAATTTAGACCTCCGGTGCTGTATCCGTGATCAAAACAACACAGGAAGTAAAAAGAAATAGCTTAAGAAAATAAATCGACGAGATATATAAGCGTACAATCACCATAATCTTTTAATAAACACGATAAAATGCTAAACCGCGATAAACCTTGTCACTGCAGGTCGTGTGATTTATAGCTTCCTTGACAGTCAAAACAAACATAAAAAGTATTGTTCTCAAGGTCAACCCTTCAGTTTAAAACAGTAATGAAATATCTATTATTAATCTTTGCTAACAGCTGTGTCGTAGCAAAGGTTATGTCAACGGGAAGACAGACATCAATAACAGTAAAACACACTTGTCTTGATGAATTGTGACACTTGGTGCTAATTTGTTAACAACCATGTATTTAAAATACAACTGCGTAGAAGTGCATCCGAGAAGCTACTGCATGACCTAAAACGAAACGCATTAGTGCTATTTACAGCTAATCATCAAGACCCCTATCAAGTTAAACGACAAAAGGTTATTAAACGCTGGACCCCCGCATGGTCGTCACATTATTGAGGTATTAAAAACCCCTACACACCTTTAAGTCGACATTTAGCTTATTTTCGTTGTTAACACCAGGAACCCGCCCCTGTTTACGTAGTTTTTACTTTCAAAAAGCTCATGTTCACAAACATATAAGAATACTGAAATTCACACGTATTCAGTAAACCAAATTTCATGCCGGGACGAATGGCCTAAGAAATGGCTTCGAGTGGGTCTTTAAGTAAACACATAAACCCGACAATGTAGATAATAAGGAAGCTCTTCAATTTAAAGTTTTAAATTACGATTCTCAACTGCTGAGAATTAATAACAGAATAATGCTAATGATGCCATTAGAAAGATTCGTGCCAATGCAGAAAAACCAAATGGAAACATTTTTCAACTATGAATTAGTCAGAATCAGCTGGAGAACGTGTATACAGTGTGTATAGGAATTAAATCAAGGGTGCTTACACAAAAACAACAACTGGATTTAATATCCTGGCACGTATGTTATGTCTAACATTCGTGCGGTCTTGCGGTTTGTTTTGAAAGTTTCTCAAAGACAGACGGTTTCAAAGTAAGGGCAAAAAAGGAAAGGGCAAAAAAGGAAAGGGCAAAAAAGGAAATTACTACGATAGACAATAAGGTAAGAAAAAGAAAAACATGTAATATCATTACGATGGGCAACTGATCTGTTTGCAAAACCCGAAACTTTAAACATTTATGTTGTCCTTGAGAGGCGTATTTGCAACAGTCTGCGCGGGCGACGATTTTCATGGACGCATGGAAACAGTTCACAAAAAAAGATCACCAAGTGAAAGCTAGTGACCAGACAAAGATTTAACGAATTTAGTATTAACGTGCTATGTAACGAAGCGAGAAATTGGACAAAATTAGAGCTGACAGCTATGACATTGTATTAATAAAGATGTAATTAAGATGCCGTTGCGCAACCATTGGAGAAACGACTGCGGTACTAAACAGTTTCAGAATAATAATGGCCTTTAATAGTAACTGTGCATGAAACTTTGTATAAAATGGCATTGTTTTGTTAGAGAAAAGGTCCGACTTGCATTTGGAAAGATGGAAGCAAGTTAAAAGGAATAGCAAATTCTACAATTTCCATAAGGTCACCTGTGATTAATAACCTCAGAATCATTGGCTGAAAACAATTTTGCGGTTTTGAAATACCTCGAATTTGCGAACGCGGTATAAAAACTTCCTGTGTTAATTGGCGGAAATGACTTTTCAACAGGTATCCCAATTTTTTAAGTCGGTCTTATTGCTGGAGTAAAATTATTTGCTTTGAAATACTTCGAATTCGCGAACGCGGTGTAAAAACTTCCTGTGACAATTCGCGGCAGATGGCTTTTCGATGCGGTCCGTGAGACATATAGGATGGGCTACTGATCTGTTTGCAAATCTCAGACCTGAATGCTTTAAAAAATAGCGTGCAAATACAGCAGCTTCGTATCGCCATCGGCTGCTAAAGGCAAAGCCAACATGAGTGCAAAACCTAGAATGTCGTATTAAACACGTACGATTAAAGATTTACCTTGTGCTGGAGAGGCGAATTTTCAACAAATTTTTGTAACCATCGCATCCAACACTTCTCATTACATTATACGAGCATTATAGCCCACGCCGCATCAATGCCCGGCTTACTCTGAGTTCAATCATTTTGACGTTTTCGTTACATGTATCGATGTCTTTCGGAGAAAAAAAAATATTTTATTTAAAATTCCATTAAAGTTCTCAAACTCTAAAGCTACAACTTTAGATCAGGAGCATCGGTTTTAAATCGGAAACCAGAATGGTAAGTAATGAGCTTATCGCTGTCAATATCAGAGGGATGTTAAAACACAACTGATCTCAATGCGATTTTGTACTAATCGCTATCATGACCTTCACAACAGTCAAATATACGTTTACGTAAGCAAACAAACGTTATATTCTTTCAAAGTGCGATCAATGACGCTTGAGATGCGACTGAATTTAGTAATAACAGGAAAGCGAAGCGAAGGCCAGTGACTGGACAAACATTTAACAAATTTGGTGCTTTGTTATGAGGCGAGAAAAATATAAGTGGAAATAATTAAAACTGACAGCTATGACAATGCATTGGAGCAGTTTTCAATTGAGTGTGCAAATCCAAAACTAAAGTAATTACTCTGACCAATCACAGCAGTCGTAAACAATCCAATGAACCAATCAGAACTCGAAGCAATTATATGTCGGCGGCGCCAAGCGTGGGTAAACGCGTGCGAGCAAGTCACGATTGGTTTTGGTTTTACTTCTGAGTGGTCGAGAAAGTGGCGCGAGATTTTTTAGCCAATCACAATGCTTAGCAATGAAAAACTAAAGCAATTGTGTAATAACTTTTCACACTCAATTGAAAACTGCTCTAATAAAGATATAATTAAAGTGCACCTAACCCCGAATTTTTTTCTCAACTCTGTGCACGTTCAAAAGTCGAATAGTGAAATATTTCTTGTTTTTAACCTCGCGTTAGTGAGTTATAGAGATCTGAATTTACAAAATGCTAATTAGATGACGTCAAATCAAGACTTTACCATTATTTCTACTTCAATTTACAATACGCAGTTCACAGCTTAAGGATAATCAATTTACGAAATACTAAATAAAAACTGTTAATAGTCAATTGACTTGTAAAAAATATTACTTGGAGGTGGAAACAAGTAGTTGTATAATAAACGATTCTTGATTTGACGTCATCTTATAAACATTTTGTAAATTCAAACCTCTATAATTCACTAACGCAACGTTAAAAACAAGAAATATTTAACTATTCAACTTTTCGACGTACATAGAGTTGATTAAGCGAAAAAACAATTTTGGGTTTAGGTGCACTTTAAGATGCCATTACGAAACGATTGGAGAAACGACTGCGGTACTAAACAGGTCCTGAATAATAATGACCGTAAATAGTAACTGTGCATTAAATTTTGACAGAGAGAATTGCGTCAAAAGGAATAGACACTTCTAGAATTTCCATAAGGTCACCTGTTGATATGATTTATAACCACAGAGTCAAAAAACTAAGGTAAATTATGGGGTTTGTTTTTAAATACTTCGAATATGCGAACGCGGTGTAAAAACGTCCTGTGACAATTTGCCGCAAATGACTTTTCAACAGGTATCTCAATTTTTCGAGTGTTCTTATTGTTGACGTGTTTGTCTTGCCCGGGTTAATCTGAGCTCAATTCATTTTTCCTGTTTTTGTTATTGCTTGCCACTCATTTATATTACCAGGGCAAATATTACATTAAAACATTTATAAGGCCGTTCATAACAATGTTAGTGAAGCCCTGTAATTAAGATGCTGTCACACAACGCTTGGAAAAGGGATTGCAAAACTTAATCAATGTAATCAATGTTAGTGAAGCCCTGTAATTAAGATGCTGTCACACAACGCTTGGAAAAGGGATTGCAAAACTTAAAACATTTTCAGAAGAACTGGAATAAGAATACTTTTGGTGACTTTTTTCTTCCTATTTTAAGAGAATAAAGCAAGATCCTGCCCATAATCATGAAAACAAGATATCTCAGCGTGGACAGTGTTCCTTAAACTGTATTTTTAATTGATTGCGTCTATAATTTTGAATTTTCATGTCGGGACAAATGGCATACGAATTGCAAAGCACCACTCTTTAGTATCATCTTGTACAAGTAAGTTAGTAAATACAATACGTTTCAAAATTGGGGCTTGCTAATAACAATTTTAATGTTGTAATCTTTTGCAGATGGCAACATCTGGCAACATGGTAAGTTAACGCACTTTCGTTTTTTTTAAAATATGTTATTATAACCCTATCCTTACAGTAGGAATCTTCTGTAAAGAAGACAGGTGGCAATTAACCATCCGTAAACGCAGTTTAATGACAGAGCAGTACCTTCAACACCCATGTGTAACAACCAAAATTCTTCCAGGTTAGCCGAAAAAGGTTCAAAATGATTGGCGTCTACTAAGAATTAGGCTATTAAGGTTGTTAAATAGCTTTCTTTTAAGGGAATAAGTGCTCGCTGCTGGTCAGAAAACTGATAAAATATGGGTGTCGTCCCTATTTTCTGTGTCATAAACGTATATTTTGACTGTTGAGATTACATATTAAAAAATAGGCAGTCTATGACTGCATGCAGCTTACTGCGCCTGTTATTACTTATTATTACTTAGATTATCGTAGGATTTCCTGGCCCGGGAATGCTTGAGAATTCTTAGTAAAGTCTGCCGCTTCGAGTATAAATTCTGAAAGAAGACAAGTCCTCACTTGTGACAAATTTCATCGCTTTCAGCTCTCAAACCACCACAACAAAGGCATAAAAATCTTCTAAAGGACTTTTTCTTTCCATTTCGAAGTCTTAAAAGGCGTGCTTTCATTCCGGTTATGCAAAATGAACGTCTACAAAATGGAAGCGTGGAGTTCACGAGCGGCCATATTTGTTAGAAATCTGATAGTCTTCTCTGAGTGAACATTCGATTCGGGGCCATTCGAAGCTATCCTCGACAAACTTTGCACAACCGACGAGGTTCCGAGAAAAAAAGGAGCGAAGATCGGGGAATATCGTATCGAAATCGGCAGAGTTCGTTGTGGGCTCGGATTCTATTGTTTCACTCACTCACACACTCACTCACTTACTCACTCAGCAAGACAGCATAGCAGCTTACGCCTTCTAAAGGCAGTAAGCTACAACAACAACAAACCCTGTTCTAGATCCTTAGTATGACATTTTCAATGCAGCAACAAAAATACGGTAAACCGTTTTAACAACTTTTGACGTTGGTCCAAACTAATGATGCTAATATCGGTTCAAGTAAGGCCTGTCTCAGGACACTCATTTATGTATCCAAGAACATTTGTAAAATATAGGCAAACTGAAATTCCACAGATTTTACAAAAGGTCACAAATTTGGACCCCTCCTCCGGTTTGATTTGGTTTGTTTGTTTTTGTTTGTTTATTTTCATTTATTCATTATTTTTATTAATATTAATAATATTATTATTATTATTATTATTATTATTATTATTATTATTATTTTAGTTATTTAGTTGACAGAAAAAGAACTCTGCAAGTGTACTTAGACCTGATCGATTGGACACACTGAAGGCTTCTAGGCAATGAACAGTACTTAATTTCCTGTAGCAGGTTTTGTTGTTTTGATTTTTCCAAAGAAAATTTCCCATATTTCAACCTTGACATTAATTTTACACTGACACTATTGTTAAAAGGGTACAGCTGTTATACAGCGAGTTTCTCGACGCGATTTAATTCTATCTCACCTTTTTTTAAGGAAACAGACGGCTCCACTGATGAAAAAAGGTAAGATATCCTAAACGCGAATAGCCTATGTTGTGTAAACACTTAGGTTCAACTGACAAAAATCTTGGCTGTACAACACCGTTCGCAGCCAACAGCCAACTGCAAATGCATGTATTACTGCTTAAAATTTGGATCATTGCTATGAAATTATGATGATAATATACTTGGACGAATATTGTTATTTAACTTCAGCGAAATTTAAGGCAATTTCGTTATTTAAAATAAACTAATGAAATGAAACGAGACCTCCATATGTAACAAGACTAAAAGAGAAGGTATGACATTTTAGTTCATATATCGTTACCTGTGTTTTGTTTTCTTTTAGTGACACAGAACCGGTGGAGGTTATTGATCCAGTATTCACTCCACCGGTTGAAACCGGAATAAACAGGATACTGGAACAGGTGAAGTTCCCATTAACCTCGTCTCACACCTATTTAATAATAAGAAAACCGACATTATAATACTCTAAATGAAGACATATTTTAAGACTCGGCATAGCAATACAATTTCAATTTTACTGTACTAAAACATTTCATTCATTCATTAATTAAAATTGTAGGAATATAGATTTATTTTAAATGAGCTGAGAAGTGGCCTAAATTTCAAACTGACTTTGTGAATTACTGTCATCACCACTTTGAAAAGCCAAACTACTTTCAATTATACAATGCTCTTGTTGAATCCATCTGTGGAGAATATAAGAAACAGACAGACAAACTGACTGGCAGGCAGACTGATTGTCTGACTGACCGGCCTGTATACTGGCCTGAAGTTTATTTCAAAATTCCTCCGCAACACCCAGCCCTGCTATTTCGTATTTGTCGTTTTAAACCGGCCATTATCTGGAAATTTCCTTATAAAATCGTTTTCTCAGTAACATGTTCCAGCTTATTTCTTACACAATCCTGATTCTTCTTTTATTGATAGAGAATAAGGGGTCATACAAAAGTTGTTTAGCTGAAACGTCAGCCAGAAAAACAGGGAGCTAAAAGAGAGTATTTATTGTTCTTGTTTAGAGCCAAGAAGAGGAGGAGGAGGAGGAGAAGTACGAGGAGGAGAACGAGAAGTACGAGAAAGACGATGACGACGACGACGACGACGACGACGAGAATGAGGAAGAGGAAGAGGAAGAGGTGGAGAATGAGGGTGAGGGTGAGGAGAACGAGGAGGAAATATGGTGAGAAATTTCAAATAAAAAATTTAACAAACAGTGGTAATAATACAGCCGAGCTTCTACTGATCAACTATCACCATAGTTGTACTATCCCCTCAGTAAATGACGATTTTCGATACCTATTCTATTACATTACCCGTTTACTTCAAAAATGAAATAACAGAGTGGTTTTCATGAGTGCCGTAAAACCAAAACCAATTGAAAGTAATTACTCTGACCAATCACAACAGACGGAAAATATAATGAATCAATGAAAACTCGCAGCAAATAGGCCTTTATCACGCCCCGCCATTTTGTATGACAACAAAAGATTTACGCCGCCCAGCCTCGCAGTGAAAAAGTTGAAAACGAGGTTGGGTGGGCAAAAACAAAGCATTTTATTCTCCGGGGAGTCAACATGGCCGTCGCGTGATAAAGGCCTATACATGTGGCCAGAGCCAAGCGCGGGAAAACGAATGCATCGAAGTCATGGTTGGTTGTGGTTTTACTTCTGATTGGTTGAAAAAGTGGCGCGGGATTTTTAACCAATCACAAAGCGTTATAATGCATGATCAAAGCAATCGCGAAATTACTTTTGATACTCAATTGATACCGCTTTAGCGCAAAGAGAAATTATATATTGATCACTTTTGGGATTTAACACAAAAATAAATGTATGATATACACGCCTTGCTTTAGTGCTGTAGCTTCACTTTCTTATGTGCATGGAAATAAAATTAAGCCATAAGGGAAAACACTGATAAGAATACAGTTGGCAAAAATGTACTGAAAAAGAAGTTGATGACGGGGGGTGGTCACTTTGCACGTTCAAAGTTGGTCCTGTCTGGCTCACCAACGTGATTTGAGTGGTCGAAAATCGTAAACCAGAAACGTAAGAAACAGTCGGCGCAGTCCCTTTACAAGAGGTTTCAACTACCATGATTTCCTAAGAGAATTTAGATGGACATATCTTGGTATCTTCAACAAATAAAGCGACTTGTTCAAGCGAGGTAGTCGCTCAGGATGGCTCGAATGCGCGAAATGCAAGTTTTATCACCGTAATACTCGTCGCATAAAAATAACACAAATTTGATACCTATATTTCCCAAAAATCACAAATATCGCCGTCATTGTTGTTTCCTTACTTTTGCGCATCATAACTCGATATTCAATTTTTCTCACTAATTGCTTTTCATTTCTTTCACTGTTAGGTCCGAGAATTTGGTGGCAGATTCAGAAAGGGCGCGTGCCCAGCCACAGGCAAGTACTGACCTGCGTAGTTGATCATGATTTAGTTAAACATTTTAGTAATACTTCTATCCAAGAGGCAAAGGTTTATAAATATAAATTAAAAAATTTATTTATAATTTACTTATAATTTATTAATAACAAATTTATTGATAAATTTGTCAATTTATAAGTTAATAGATAGGTCCTTTGTAGCTGAAAATTGAACTAAAATATTGCGCTATAACAAGCCTGCAAGCAAGTTCTCGGGCTGGGGGCTGGAGTTTGAGGGGAGGGGTGAGGCTTGCTTGCAGGCATGGCTACAACAAATATGGGAAACGCTGCCGTCCTGTTTTAATTAGCAGGAATGCTAGTCTTGAGGCCACTGATGTTTAAAATTTGTGGCTAGGGCTAAGCAGGGTCGTAAGACGTTCAATCCAGCAACTATTCCCCGCAAATAATTCCAATATTCCAAACCTCTTTTCAAAAATTAGCCTACCAAGACGTCCTTTGAACGATTGTAAGTCACTTCATTTGAACACGTTCTATTGTCATTTTATACGCTTTATCGTGTTAGGCGAACCCAATCTCACAGACAAATTTAGTTCGTCGAATTTAATGGCGGGCTTGAAGGACTTCGAATTAAATTCGACAATTGTTGGAAAACCAAGTCAAAATCGGCAAGCTATAATCATTTAATTAGAAAGAAAAGATTTTCATATCAATCCATGACAGATCCTGAACGTGTTTTCACTGGTTAATTGCGTGTGTTGCAAACTTCGCCGTCCTGTTTTAATCTGAAGTACCGGTAAGGCGATAATAAACAATACTGATGCATCTTCAAATATATATATAAACTGATTCATTTTTCCTTGATGGCGCTTGACCACTGCACGTTAGGGCTATGCTGTTATTTTTCTTTTTAATTCTCAACTTTGGAAATCTTAGAAGCAACAGGTTTTAACTTAAAAATTGTTTTGTCTTCCACAGGAACAAGAGGAGACCAATCCTGGGGCAGTGTTCTTGGCATTTTTTCTATATTGTATACTTACCCTGTAAACTGTAAATAAAATTCTGTTTAATTCAATTTATTTTTGTTTACCTTTTTCTGATGTCGGAATTGAAACCTTTATTTTTACGCAGTAGGAGGCACTCTTATTGAATGACGATAAGTCTAAAATATTCTAAAAACGTTTCTGTTACAGGCATTGATTAAAGTGATACAAACACACCACCCCGGAGGGATACTCTGCAAAGTTTTGGGTGGAGGTGTGCCGCTGGGACACTGTGACCCTTAACCAATACTAGACCATTTTAGCTGCGTTTTGTAACCCTATTCTAGACTAAACACCGAAAAACCCTACCCTATCCTAGACCTATTCCAGCCTCGCTATTTTCCATAAACTCGTTCACTATCACAGTTATTCGTTAAGAGGAGTCAGTAAAAATGCCGCACTGCCCGCCGTACCGATTTTTAAATGCCATTTACCAGTAAACTTTGTCTGGACTAAATTTTTCACGCAACTGATCAGTTTCGCGGAAAATGATACCCTATTCTTGACCAAAAATCTCTGATTACTATACCCTATCCCAGACTAAACTACCTGAAAACCATACCTTTCACAGCGGCACATACCTATATAGCACATATATGGGAGTACCCCCCCCCCCTCCCCGGGCACACCACTGAGTTTCGATGAAATCGAAAATACTTGTGTAAACCCTTTCAAAAAGGGTTCGCAAGTGTTTAAGGATTTCAAATGATTTTTTTTTTGTGTTTGTGTGTGGAAGACTTAAAGACGAATTTAAAAGCAAGCATAAACAGTTTTATCTTTTCGTGAACTGAACTGAACGGACTGGAGCATGACTCGTATTTAAATACCACGCATCGATGACCTTAATTAACGAACGTTTGCTAACATCCAGTCCGGAACTTTTATAGCCTATTATGAGCTAATATATTGACATATCAATCATTATGTAGTTAATGTTAATTCTAGATTAAAGCAAAAAAGTTAAGAGCTTCGATTGATCATGAAGTGGAATAAGCTTTGTAATAAACTTAGAACACCGCAAAACTACGCTTCAATTACTCTGTGCCAAATAAGGGAAACGGTGGGTGGCTGAAGCAACATTAGAAGTTATTTCACTCTTTTATCAACAAATTCATCATATACCGTTTTTGACAGAAAAGGTACCCCTTTCATATACCTTTCAGATTGAAAATGGTACCGCTTTCATATACCTTTCCCTGAAAATGGTACCCCTTTTCATATAGCCTTTACGTGCGTCTGTTTGATATATTTTGAAAGGCCCTTTTTACAATACTTAAATGGCAGTTTTCCCTACCTTTTTTATGCTTCAACTCGCGTTTTCGCTACCCTTTCCTACTCTTCGTGAAATCCCTACCCTTTCATATACTTCAACTCGTGAAATCCAGACCCTTTCATATACCTCCAGCCTCAAAAAGGTTCCCCCTTCGGGCGGAGCATCCCGTATAGCCCATTATAGGGAGTACCCCCCCCCCCCCCGGATTTAAACCTAGGATTTAACAGATCGCCGCATCAGTACAGCATGCATATCTGTTTTCTGGTTAATCATTCTAGACACCAGACATTGTCTATGTTTACTTAGCACTAAGCTGTTTATCAGGATGCACTGCATACCGGTCATGCCGGTTCGGTTAGTTCATCAAAACATAATGAAGTATCATATGACTGCCAACAGACGATGACAATAGGAAACCGGTTATTGAGGTTATCTAATATCCAATCACAGAAAGTATAAACTCATTATCCAATCACAACCGCATATTTGGCCACAAAACCGAAAGTGATTGCAAAAGTCACGATTTGATATTTCTCTTGAGTCATAAGACTACAATAGGTGTTTCAACGTAACGAATTCGAAACTTTGAATCTATTTCGTTTTATCGCAGATTCACAGGTACTGCTAACAGCTTTAACTTTTACTTGCCTTTCACATCGATGAACTGCACGCAAAAGAGCAACAAATCGTCACTATCAAAACATATTTCAAGCGTAACTTTACAAAAGATATTTCAAGCGTAACATAATACAAGAAGGAAAATGTTGCCAATGAAGCCAGAAACGCCACGGCCAACATGGGAAACAACAATTATGACTCGGCAGAGATCAAGATGACTAAAGGGTAAGTAACTTTTTACAACTAAGTTTTCTACATGTTTATTTTGACATTTACTTATGATGATGCTACAAGTCGTTGGAAACCGCACAGAAACTCGCAAAAAGCGGGTATAGTTAACTAAATAGGTACTTGAATATCGGAGAGATCTGACCAGTTTTCCTGAAAATATTATATAAAGGGAACTGTGGCTGTTGTTGACACAGAATATTACTTTTCAGACATGCAGACTTCGCACCTCAGCGATTACCTAGATCAGTGATGAATTGCATGGATGACCCTACGAATGAGAATTACGGAAATTTCAACTTCTTAGGGCAGAAAAATAGAAAAAAAATGACAGCTAATGGAGGTAAAACTACACCATGGCAAAAATATAGTCACCGTCAATCTTCGGAGACTGGAACTGAACGACCGAAGCTTAGGATGAACCTACTTTACACACTGTCGATTTCAAGTCCTTCTCACGGACAGGAACTATAAATCTGTGGTGGTGTCCTCGCTTTTTTTGACTTCGACACATTTGAAAATGTATTTCAGTTTATCTTTGCAAAGAAGAAATGGGCTGCGACATATCATCCCAGCGGTCATTTCGAACATGGCATATTGGTGCAATCACGTGACGGTAGCAAATTCGCTTAGCACAGAGAATACGTAACACGAAAGTTACTTATACGGTCCGTGTTCTGTCTGAAAACGGAGCGCGCATCGAGGCATCTCATATTTAAGGTGAGTATCCGTACACAATAATACAATACTTGCAGTACTTGTAAATGCTTTCTTTACAAACTGTTGTTGGGAAAGGTTTGTAATGATACATTAGGAAACTTATCAGCTAGTCAACCATGAAAGTGTCATTCCAATTAATTGCTGGCGGCCATTTTGAATGAAGATGAAATTCTCTATGCAAGCTTCCCTGCAATAATATCTCGTTTATTTCCTTATTAGAAATCAAAATGTTAGGTTCAGTACTAATGTCCTTCACAGTGACTCCAGAATTTGGTATTGCCAAACAAACGAGACTACTTTCGAAGACATTTACTGTTCGCTACAATTTGTCCCAAACGTATCTATATAGCAGCAAAATTTCAACACTTAATGAAGTTCATCAAGTAAATTTGTCCCGAACGTGTCTATTAGCAGCAAAATTTCAACACTAAATTAAGTTCATCAAGTAAATTAACTGACGTGTCGAGCTTCGAACACCGCATATGCTTACAATGTCCTTCACTTGAGATATATTCAGGTTGCCAAAAGCTATTTGCTTTTCCTGTCTTTTCACCTCTTGCACTGTCAACTTGTTAGAATTATAACTCATACATTGTGTCAATATGTGCATTATTAACTTAACTTCATAACTCTATAATATTACACCATTTTATGTTACAGTGGAACCCCGATTTAACGAAGCGCAGGGGACCGGAAAAAAACAGTTCGTTAGATCGGGGTTTCGTTAAATCGAGAACCCCGATATAACGAATTTGTGGAAAAATAACCAAAAACTTCGTTAGATCGGGGTATAGGTAATAATTAAAATTTATCGTTCTGCTTCACTAGTCCGTTGCACGCGGCTTTTGAAAGGTTTTAACACTCAGTCTACATTAAAACCTTCCTTAACAAACGGCTAAATGTAGAATACCCGTTCAAAACATATAGAAGGAGCAAATGACATTTTTAAAAAACATCAGGTAAGGGTCAGTGCAGGCCTGCCATGCCCATTTTACACGTGATGACATTTTATTCGTTATATCGGGGTAGTTTTTATGTTCGGTCCTTCAGATTTTGTTCGTTATATCGGGGATTACGTTAAATCGGGGTTCGTTAAATCGGGGTTATTCTCCATACATTTTACTGTGACTCTGGCCGGGCCGAAAACATTTGTACGTTAAATCGGGGACTTCGTTAAATCGGGGTACGTTAAATCGGGGTTCCACTGTATTTCACATTTCTTTATTTTTATTTGGGCAGGAAGTTTCAGAAACGTTCAAAGTTTTATTGTTTTTGGAAAACTCTCTGAGACAGGTAACTATATCTAATATAAATAAACAACAGTATTTGATCCTCTAGTATAATTATCCTAACGTCATGATATTATATAAAAAAAATCATATAATATCTCATTTTATGCTACAGTTTGTAATGAAACTTCTACCAGTCTTCCATGAAAAATGTTGGTCACTGATTGTTCCAAGATACTTTCCTTATGTTGTTGACTTGAATTATCTTTGATAACGTTTTGACTTTGGACAATAAATTGTTGTATTTGATAATTTGCTTCCTTCTAGTTACATAATTTTCAAACCATCAACATGTATTTCCTCTTATTCCACAAATATTTAGTTTACTAATTAGAATATTATGGCTACGAGTATCACTTGCTTAAGAAAGATTCCATATTTGTTGATCTATTCTTTCTACAAACAAATAGATCTTAAGAAAGTATAATAAAGCAATTATTCTCAAAAAGACTTTTTGAGATTTTTGAAAAGTATGGCAGAACAAACAAAGGTCTGTAATTTGTCAGTATTTTTCGGTCATCAGTTACGAAAGCTGGTGAAAATATTAATGTTTTAAGGTCTTCTGGTATTTTGTGCCATTAATTATATAGGACAAAGGTATAGTTATCAATTTCGCTATTTGTTTTACAATCTTTGGGCTTATATAATAGTTAGTGGTACTTTTTGCAGAATAACCTCATTTATCATTGCTGAATCTATAAAGATACTATCATTATTACCTTTGAGAAAACTAAAGTGGGTAATATCCCGGTGAATATGTGATTTTTTGTTTCTGACACTTTTGACAATATTTTGTCAACATTCATAAAATAATTATTAAATGTATTAGCTATTTCTTTAGATTTTATTATTGTTTGATTAAAGAATACATCATTTATCCTGATATTTTTTCCTTGTTTATTATTTAATTGATTATTTTACAGGTTAGTTTAATGTTCTTCTCAAAGGATTTAAATTTAACTTCATAATATTATTTTTAGCAATGCCAATAACATGATTTAGTTCGATTTTACAATTTTTATTCATTTCCATACTCCAAGTTTGTTAAACTAGTTCTTGTGTAGTTTTTGTTCACAATTTATTATTCACGATGTTTCCATTTTGCCAGTCTTGTTAACTTTTGTCTAACTGAAAGGAAAATGTAGGTAATATATATATTTAAAAAAAAAATGTGCTGCATTCACCATAAGCTTTAATTGGATCCTCGTGTATTAAAACATTTTCCCAATTCTGATCTTTATTTTAAGATCTTGTGAAAAAGATTGCAGTGTTTCTACATACGTTTGCTTGGCATGTTTGGTTCTCCTTAAATATATCTGAATATATCTGATTTTCTGATTCCATGTACCCGTCTTAACATACAGTGGCAATGATAGTAGTTGTTGTAAAAAAAATAAGTTCTGGAAATCACATTTGTCAGCTTTTAGCAAATCAATGTTAAAATCTTCAAGAAAATAACAAAACTTATTTTCCTTAACGATCTTACCAATAGTCTTAGAAATCACTGAAATACTATTTGGGGGGTCTACAAACAACTTGCGTTAGAATATTTTAGCCCATAGCCCCCTCTATAAATGGAACTTCTATATGATCCTGCTTTCTTGGTAGTTCTTCCTTTCCGAATAAAATCACATTCAGGCAGGTCAAACCAACTTTCTGATTTTCTAGAATTTAGAGACCTTAGTTAAGTTTCAACCCCATTTATCGTTGCTGGATTTATAAAGATAATGTCATTATTATTATTACCTTTGAGAAAACTTAGCTGGGTTAAATGTGATTTTTGTTTGTGATATTTTTGTCAAGATTTAGTCAAACAATTATAAAATAACCATTAATGATAATCATTAGCTATTTATTTAGGTTCTCTTATTCTTTGCTTTATTTTTATGATTGAATTCATCATTTATCCTGATTCCCTGAATTTTCCTTGAAGTTTCCTGGTTAGTTTTACGTTCTTCTCAAAGGATTTAAATTTAACTTGAAAATTTGATCTTTCAGCAATTTGAATGACATGATTTAGCTTGTACATATAACTTCTATACTTCTCCAGACCTCTGTTTTTTTAAAGTACTCCTTGTATTAGTTTATTTTTATGATTTATTGAATTCAAAATCGCCATTGTTATCCACGGTGATTTCATTTTTCACGTTTCTTTTGTCCAATTTTAAAGGAAAATGTTGGTTATAACTACATTTAAAAGTTATGATGAATTCACCATAAGCTTTAATTGGATTCTAATGTGTTAAAACATTTTCTCAATACTGATCTTTAAGATCTCGTGGAAAAAGTTGCAATGTTTCTTGCGTGTTATATTTGTATATACGTTTGCTGTGTTTGTTTTGTTCTTCTCAATTGTACGTTGTACTAATCAGTATTACCATCAATGTGAAATAATGGCAGATAATCAGACATATCTGAGGTAATATTATGGTTCTACTTACCCCTTTTAATCACATTTTGCAGCTTTAAACACAAAGTTCGGGTATAAATGGCTTAGTTCCTCCCCCATTCCACACCTTTTGGGTGTGAAATGCAAATTAAGGCGTCTTTCAGTCACAAAACGTGGTTAACTTGCACGTCCTTTAAATATGATTTGTTTCAAAAATCTAATAAAATCAAGATTTTACCTATGCAAAAAAGAAATAGTAGTTCATAAAGACTTCTGATATAACTTACATAACGTATTTCCAAATTGTGTTAGCAATGGTCTTAGTAATGACACAAGTTATTTGTCAGTTGTTAATGCTTCAGTGGTTGATTGACGACTGGAGGTGAGAATGGCCAGGCCAGGCTCCTTTTATACCGAAACTTCGTGTTTAAGGTGGCTGGCAATAGTTCCTGGCATTTTCCATCACTCATTGATGGATCAATACTACAATTCTCTATGATTTGATGCTACACTAATGGTATCACAAAAATGCCCAGTCATTGGTGAACAAGTTACAGTCTCTTTTATCATGTAACAGGTTACCATAGTAATAGTATAACTTGCTAAAGATACCCTTTAATACCCTAAAAATCGATTATTATCTATAAATTGCAATTATCGTCGCTGGATTTATCGAAAACGTTCCAGTATCCTTTGTTAGAACAGGGACCTAAAAAAATTGACTTTCTTATCTCTTGCAGATGGCAGAACCAGCTGAGAAAATGGTAAAAAAAACGTCTCACTTTGATGTCACATTTGCTTTCTTTGTCACTCCATTCTTTTTTTAAACTAAGCATCAAATGTCTTATTTTCAATTTGTTTTTACACGAGTTAAAAATAAAAAAGAACGTGAAATAACGAACTCAAGGCAATTGCCTAACAATATCGATATTTTACCAATTATAAGGAAAAATCATAAAATAGAAAATCAATTGATAACCGTATATGTTGTTCACAAACGATCAGTAGAGTTTTATCACGCCAAGGTTCTATCTAGGAGGTTAAGAGGTTGAAACCTCCACCAAATAGTCCAGCTCCTGAGGGGAAATATGTTCTGGAAAAATAACCCTGCAACTGTTTTCGATGCCCGGGTAGATCTGACAGACTGGAGAGACTCAAAACTATTAGGCAATGAGCAGTACTTACTAATGGTAGTAAAAAGTCCTACCAGCCTACAGGTACAGGTACAGGTACAGGTACAGGTAGTGCAGCTGTTATAACTTCAGTTTTTCGTTTCAATGTCATACTAACTTAAATTTTTATTTCAAAGGACATCTCGGACGAGTCTTCCGATGAGAGAATGAGCAGCGAGAGGTAAGAAAGATACGTCGGAAACAGATTTTCAAGGGGCAAGGTCACGTTTAATTGGTCAAAGAGCAAGAAGGCTTGAAACGTATTTTACAAACGACAACGTTGGAAATGTTAGGCAATCTTTTTTTGCATGATGTGCAAACATGGTAAATTTGATTAAACATCTACTTGAGTCAACTGACAAATTTAGACATTTTAAAAGAAGTGGTTAATTCAAGTACAAACACTCTAGTGACTATTTCCTTGCTTTTATGGAGTAACACAAGATGGTTTTTTTTTTCACATCCAGTATCCTCTGCATTTTCATAGTCCCTAAACGATACAAACAATATATATTTTGATGCTTTTTTATGTTTTAGTGAAAATGAAGAAATGGAGGTTGATCTGCCAGCAGTTACAGGCAGCCTTGGTTCTCATCAGGTACCTTTTTTACAAAACCTAAATTTCATCAAAGTTCCATGTTCACAAGTTCAACTTGCAGGTTTTTATTTCGCGAAGTAATCCTTTTTGTTAATCCAGTGTCAAGGGTGGGTTAAAACTAATTTGCAAAACACTTTTTGTTTTAGACAAATCGTACAGACGCCTTGGTGACAGTGCCCTCACGTAGGCGGGACGACTTTGAGGTGGCTATCTCTCAACATGCCATTGCGATTCTGCATTAAAATAGTTTCTTTTTCTTTCAACTGAAGTAATTGCCATTTTTTTTTTTTTTTTACAATTACTTCAACAGGAGACCTCACAACATGGGCCTGTAGAGCACAACGAACAAAATAATTGCCCCATTGGGTAAGTAACTACAACTTATGACCAGGCTTCCTAGCTTGTGCTAGTTGTGCTAGTTGATTATCACAACTTTCCTAAGATCGTGGTATAGGAAGGAAAGGCTGCGACCCACAACGCAAGCAAATAAATTCAATGGTCATTATGAGGGCAAAATTAATATGAATGGCGTATCAGTAAAAAAATCTATTGATAACCTCTCTCGTCGATTCGTATCCGTTCTCGTAGACTCTCATGCGCTCTCATGACTCTTGTGCACTCTAATGAACTCTTATAATGCTTCCTTATCATCTCTAAACGCTGTATGAGAATCTGAACATCTATAAACTTGTCAAAATAAACGTATAAACGGACGATACCAAACGTTCCTTCTGTCTCAGTTGAGTGTGTTAGGTCCCTCGCATTATTAAATAATATTGACACTTGCAACAATGTACAGCACATAAGTTCAAGTAAGAATTAATCGCATTCGGCCTTGAAAATTCGTGAAGTTATTCATGTTGAATTTTCATACACTTTTATCTTGGTTCTTAGGGTACCACCCCATTCGCAAGTTATGTTTCCACACAGAACAGCCCAGGTTAGTTGTTATTAACATGCTTTACCGATGCACAAAGTTTCGACAGTTTTTCTTGCACTCTTAATGACCAAGATAATTATACAACGAGAAATGGCTGTTCAAACCAACGAACTAATAAGATTTAATGACACATATGGAAATCTTTTGTATTTTTTTTTTTTTTGCTTTTCTCTCTTTTAAATTTTTCTTTCAATTAATAAGTATTTGTAATTAAGCTATTGTAAGTAATTGTGTACGTAGAATCAATAATTGTAATTAATGTATTTGTATTATAATGCAAAGCTCTACTATGTTATACGTACTTTGTATTTGTAAACATTTTTCAAGATACTAATAAAACATTTAAAAAAATAAAACAAAATAAAATAAATGTTGAAAATAAAAGCGAAAGAAACCTCAGCAGTTAAATGTTAAAATAAAGTAGAAGCAGGGCATTATATCAATCAGAATTATTTCACATACAAAGTTGCTAACATCGGGAACTCACTTAAACAAGAGTTAAGGCAGGAAAATCTTTCCAAGTTTATAAAGACTATTAGGTATATAGCATTTTAAATTTTTATATAATTATATTGTATCAATCCATTTAAGTAAACTTAGTTCTTATAATAGCCACCATTTGTATTTGTATTTTAGTAGTTTTTACTGATATATCTTAGCTTTTATTTTTATATTTTATTCAGCACGTACGTATTTTAAACGAGCTTTTAGCTCATAAGACGTTACGTGGGTAAATAAATGATTTACTGATTGAATGACTTTCTCGTCTTAATTTCAAGCTCTATCTCCTTTTTTAAAGGGAACTGCTTTGGTTGAAAGAAATACCTTGCAAGAGGCAAATGAGGGTCCAAGGTAAGAAACAAAATAATACAGAAAACCCCCAGTTCCCTGATAGGGTAAGGTCACGTTTTGGTCACGTTTTGTTGAAATACAAAATTTCCATCCCTGAATAGTGCAACTATATTCTTATAGCAATGTATGCCAAACATATATTAAGAAAACTAATAGAAAGAAGACTTGAATAACCTTTTTAAGACGTTTTATTTTGGTTTTCAGGGTATCGCCCCACCGATACCGTCTGCTAAGAGCGGCTCAGGTTAGTTGCTATTTAGATGTATTATATCATTGCCTAAGAAATAGCATATACCCACGTAAATTGATTAAAAATACAATACAGGTCTCTTAGTAGGTTTTTCACGAGAGTATTAAGGAAGACCGTCCAAGACGAAACATTCAGCATGGATGTAAACGACTAACCAATCAAACTTTCTTCCTTCTCAGTACCGCTTTACGGACAATGGTTTCCCGGTCCAACAATGTACGGACCCGCCTGATACAGCTGCGTTAGGTAAGTAAAGTAGAAGCTCCAAAACATTTCACACTTAAAACAATGTACATAGTGTATAGCCAGTCCAGCCTGCATTCGCTTTATCTGAAATTTTCCTCAACAGCTTATTGAAGGTTTCTGTATTTATTATTCGACATAGCATTCCAGAGTGCAAATACGCATCAAAACGAGTGCAAATATGACACGTTATAATTACACTCTTTTGACCGCGCGCTAGCAGGGCTCGACACTTACTTTTCAGCTTACTAGCCTAGTGGCCTACTAGCCTAGTGACAGTTTGCAACACTCATTGAGAAAAAAATATCCAAGACTCGGAAACACAGTTTGATAATATTTTGTAGTTTTCTTCATAAATCTCATACTAACACCTTACGAACCTACTAACAATATGGAAAAACGTCGAGAAGATAAGACTAACATGTTACGAACGTACGAATGTACGAAACAACATTGACAAGATAACGCTAACACCTCACGAAAATAACAATGTTCAAACAATGTTCGAACGTGCGAATGTACAAACATACTGAAAAAAAAAACATTGAGAAGATAAGACTAACACCTTTAATACGAACATACGAATGAACAGGAAAACGTTGAAAATGTAAGACTGACGCCTTAACGAAAGTACGGGTGTTTCTTGGTGTTGCGGAAGCCATTGTTGGTTAGCTTTTGTGTTGTGGTGTGGGTATTGTTCAGTGTCTTTTGAATCTTTTGTTTTACGTCATTTGGTGATCACACCATCCGCAACACCAAGAAACTACCGAAAGTACTACCGTACCAATGTACATATTAATGTACCAACGTATATAGAAATATAATTTAAGTTTGGGTTCGTCTGGTGCTTCATGATTTTTACTAGCCCAAATGGCTAGTGAAAGCAAAATTCCACTAGCCAAAACTGAATTTGTACTAGACTTTGGCTAGTTGGCTACCGTTAGTCTCGAGCCCTGGCTAGGAACAACAGTTAGTTTTTGGAGAAGATTATTGTCGCATAATAAACAATTTATTCAGCAAAAAGTTGTGTAATACGGCTGGGCATTTTTACTCGTCAGAAAAAATAAAAGGCTCGAAAAAATAAAAACTGACTCGTAAAATTACTCTGCCGTATTACACAACTTCACGCTGAATAACCTCTATTTATCACACGACAATCCACAATTGCTAGGTTCATTTGTAAAGACCTTCTATTTCCTTATTACTCGTACTTGGAACTTCTAATAGTATGATGATGATTACGAAAGTAACGGACTGACAGACACGTAAATCTTATATCTGAGGCCCGGTTCAAACGTCGAACTTCACATGTGCCGAATCTAATGCAAATGAGCAGGAACAATAGATTTTGCTCGTTTGCATTAGATTCGGCACATGTGAAATTCGACGTTTGAACCTGGCCTGAGAACAAGAAAGTGCATAATACTTCGACTTCTTGTTTAACCCTTTTCCTTTTCTTTTTATTGTATTTAACAGATTGAGGAGGATGTGTCCCCGAAAATTTTATATAACCGGATAGAGCAATTTTTACTTTAGTGCTGAAAGTAATTTAGCAGTTGCTTTGGTTTTGTATTGCTACGCCTTGTGATTGGCTGAAAAATCTCGCGCCACTTTCTCAACCAACCAGAAGTAAAATCAAAACCAATCGTGACTTGGTCGTACGCGTTTTCCCGCGCTTGGCGCCCGTTAAATATATTTGCTTGGAGTTCTCATCGATTCATTGGATTGTCTGCGTCTGTTGTGACTGGTTTTGGTTTTACGACACCCAATTGACAACCCCTCTAATATATTTATTTTGGCTTAGAGAATGGTTATTTAAATTATTATAGAGTAGTTTTCGATTGAGTGTCAAAAGTAATTTCGCAATTGCTTTGGTTTTGCATTGCTGCGCTTTGAGATTGGCTAACAAATCTCGCGCCACTTTCTTGACCAATCAGAAGTAAAACCAAAACCAATCGTGACTTGCCTGCACGCGTTTTCCCGCGTTTGGCGGCGGCCTACATGTATTTCCTTCGAGCTCTGATTGGTTCATTGGATAGTTTACGACTGCTGTGATTGTTCAGAGTAATTACCTTGGTTTCGGTTTTTACGACACTTAAACGAAAACCGCTCTAAGTAATGAGAGCAGCGAGCTTCACCTTTAACCCTTTCCCTCCCAGAGTCAATTATGGAGACATGTAGAGTAGTTCTAACGTTTGAGTCTGTCGACGAAATGCTATGGTGTGACCATTCAAATGAAACCTCTTTGGAAGTACCTATGCATGGTGCCATATTTTCAATATTTTACAAAATGGAATGTGGGATTTTTGTTCAATTTTGATTTTTGGTACTCTTGGGAGTTAAAGGGTTAATGGACTATGTCACGGGATTTCGCTAATTTGTTTTGACAAAACTGCGTTAAAATTATGACTATGTACTCTCGATCATTTTCGAAATGCCTTTATAAAAAAAAAACGAAACAGAAAGTCTTGACACAGTCCCCTTAATGCAAGCCACACGTATTGACGTATTCATTGAGATTTATCAAGATTTGATATTTTTGTCTTAACTGTATCAGTATTTTTAACATGTTAACAATTCAGAGTTCAGTGACATTTAAGATTTATTGTCTTGTTTATACTTGGCCACAAGGTACATGTTGTTGCGTTATAACTCATTGACTGATCTGAGTGAGTGATCTTTTTTTCCCTAAACAAGTTTGCGAATACGACAGACGTTTGTTTTTAAATAAATAAACAAGTCACTGAAAAATCTTTTGTTTTCATCTTTACAGCAGATTTCACTGCAATGTGCAAACCCGGGTCAGTTACCAAACGTGATTCCCCGGCAATGATTCGCCTGTCATGATTCACACATGATAAGACAATGGTGAAGAAATTCGCCCATAAAATGAACTCAAATACTTCATTCTTACTCTCTGAAATAGAAACATCCGCAAAGAGCAAAGTTTGTGAATTTCCTTCACCATTTTTTGAGCACATCATGACGGGCGAATCGCGACTGGCGAATCATGTAATCGAAACTAGCGAATCAGAGTTTTGTGTACTGCAATGAGTCAGCATTTACTCTGTGAACTAAGTTTATGTGCCTTTTTCTTTACAAATTGTTGGATCACGAGCGGACCATGACCATGTGTGTGTTGTTGTTTTCAGTCACTTATTGCAAAACTATGTTCCCGCAAAAAGTCAGATACCACGCAGCTCTTAACAACCTCTAATTTCATTGGACCTGGGTATCACGCAGCTCTATTGTTTTCAGGGCTAGGGTTCATTGTTGTGTTGTTTATTTTATTGCTTTCTCAGCAAATCAGAGAAGACCTTGTAAGAGCTGCGTACTGCTCCCAAAAAGTTACTCCCGCTAACCTTTTCCCCCACAAAAATTTACTTCACAACCGAGATTTCCAAGTGTCAACATTAATGCAAAAACGCGTTGATGTCAAAACTATAGAGTGTTTTCACTCACGTGGTCTGCAGCTATGCTAATTTATTTGAACAAAACAAAATTTTTGCATTAGAAAAGAGTTCAATACCCACAGGATTAGCTTGGGAAACCAATATGGCCGACGTTTTATTGTTTTGGGACACCAACATGGCTGCCGTGACGTCATGTGAAAACACTCCATTGTTTTAAAGGGACAGTGCATGCCCCGGCTGACTTATCGTGTTTTCATGATTATGACCAGGAGCATACTTTCAGCTTGCTTTATTATTTATTCTTATGGGGAAAAAGTTGGCAACTATTAACTAGAGACAAAATAACGGCTAAAAAAGTCAAAATTCCACAATGGCAATATTAATTTCTCGAATGCCTGTCACGAAATCAAATTTGATGAACTGTAATCCACTTCCATCCTTGCAATCCTGCACTTTATCTCCAAACTACTGCCTCTGTTTTGCTCTATAGGATCATTTTATCCAATTCAGTTGTATATTTGGTCGCATTTGGCGATATGAAACGAAAATAAGGTAAACAAAACTTTGTAATTTCGACGGGACAGTGTCCCTTTAATACCAAACAAATTGATGCAATTTCGTTACTAATACAGTTACTTTACGGTTGCAAAAAGGTTTCAGAGTTAAAAGGCGTACACAACTTGCTGCACGTGCGAATAGCAATAATAGGTTCCCTGACGAAAAAAAAAAGCAAAAATCTCCAATCGCAAAACATTAGATCCTGTCAAAAAAAAAATTGCAAAGGTTTGGAATATTCTACGATCATTTGTAACTATTATTAGTTTCACAACTTTCCTCTGCTTTACCGGTAAATGTTTGCCTGAAATTTAAAGGGGCAATGTCACCTATGTTTAGTATCACTTTGAAAAGCCAAAAAACTTATTTGTTCCAATGGAAACCTACAAATAATGGTCCAGTTTTGTTAACAAATACTCTTAGAGTGCACAGAAACTAGTATTCGTTATTTTTGGCTGACCTCCTGCCAAGCGTCGTGGAAAAATCGCAGAAAAACTTATTATGGTTTTTTCTTCCTAGAATAAATCACTTGATATTTTCTTGTTGGTGTTCTAAAAGCAATTGTATGTTTGAGCAAAGGTACTTTGTCAACAAAATGGTGTATTTTGTCCAAAACACAGGAAAATCTGCATGACAATGCCCCTTTAAGACTTGGAAACAGTTTAGTGGCAGTCCTGAACATCAATCCTTACATTCGCAGTAGCGCCCCAGTTCAAGCTCAAAACCATGCAAATGGAACAGATCTGAAATTTTGAAGCCGATCCGTAGCTGAATTGACGGGAGCAATTAAAACTCGCATGCAAATGTCACGCGTTGCTGACTGTGGTATTCAGACATTCAGTACGGATGTAATAAATTAAAAGATGAATAATTTATGTCAAATCTTGAACTACTGTATACACATCGAGATAATTTTAACTCAGAGTGAGTAGCTATATCATGAACTCATCAGCAGTTTGGTGACTCACTTTTGGTCCACATACATTACAAATTAGTACTTTGATCAATTTATTTTATTACTAAATTTAGATAAACAATGATAAGTCTGTTTTGAAAAATGAAAAGATAAAACTAGAAGTGATTTCAGTGATTTTACTGTTTAAAGTCTCAATTATTTCGGATTGATGTATTGTATACACTCTTTAAACAACATTCAGAGTGTAGCCCTGGGGGTTCAACAAGCCAACCATGAATTATATTTCTGATTTTTAAAGCAAAAGCTAACTTTGAAATTCACATACATTTAAGTGCATATAATCACTGTTTCCTGTTTAACCATTATGATATTAGACTGGACCGACCGTCATCACGTCACTAGATGCCAATGCGGTAATAATGCTCTAAATACCTGACAGCTCAACATAATAAAAATATCACATGACGACTGTCCAACAGTTGAAAACAAAAGGAAACCAAATACTTAACTTATCAAATATCCAAATTAAGAACTTACGTAAAAGCTCAGTACCCAATTACAAAAGGACATTTGGACGCTGAACCAAATGAAGCAAAGGTCACCATTTTATATCCTTTTCGAATTGGCATCTTTGAAACATCAAATCTTGCTCTGTTTACCTCAGTTTCATATACAGTTTCTCACAGAATCTTTGGTACCGGTCAACCACTTTATTTCTTTCTTGACTTGCACATCGCCAAACTGCAGAAAACTGGACAGTGTCAAACCTGTTTGATGGAAACTGTACAGCAGACGGAAAACATGATGCGTTGCGTAAATCAAAAGATATCCCGCCAAACTGGTTGAAGAGTAATTTACAAGAACAAGTAGCACAGAAGACTACAAAGTAGAGGTAACTTTTACGAACAACAAACACTGGAGAACGTTCTTAGTATTCTAACACTTATTCAAGCCATGAGTGGATGTACGTCGTTTTGAACCCGTTCAGAAGGTCGCTAAAACAATCATTATTTGGACTATAAACGAAAACTGTATGGATAAGATGCGGGTTCTCTTTAGAAAGCTCGAGTAAACAAGCCTTGCTTATAGACAATATATTTGCTTTGCAAATATGTAGACGTCACGAGTGATCGCCCAATTATTAAGGATGGTTTGCATTCTAGCCATCATGAGTGACCTCAAGTATGAACTTGTCTAATCTATACTGGCTTATAAAAATCAACCTCAACTGTCAGTAGGGGAAGCCGCTTCAATTCAGCTCGGCTCAAGATACGACATGGCATGTCATGGTTTAAATTAAATTGTTGTTAACAGCTCATTGTAACTGTTCGTAATTGGCAAACATCTAAGTATTGAATTGCGTACTTGTTCAAAACAAGGGCGGAAAATAATATGGATCGAAATTATCGTAAGGATTACATTTAACACTGGCTGACGTCTGCGCGGGCCCTGGGAGATTCTACCACTGAGGACCGCTAGAGCCCTGGAAATGACTTGAGCGAAGTGCGCCTTGGACTCGCCGAAGTTTTCACAACTCACGACGGAGAATTTCGATAGTTCCTCTTCTAGAAAAGGTAAGATGTGACCTAAGTATACAATACGAGAGTGCTAGTATTATTTGGTGATATTTTGACTACAAAAAGAAGCTCTTTAAGCTTATTTTCATTTACGCGCTTTCGACGACATAAAAATATTGACTGCCTTCTTGCTGGCAGATTCCGTAACATCGTGTATTTTGCCGACGAATTCTAGCAAACATTCGCCAATAAACTTTATCTCTAATACTTCCTTGGGAAGTTTCGTGAGATAAAATCGAAGGGCAGTTCTAGCCAGTCAATTTTAGAACTTGACCATGCAAAATAATACGCAATAATGCTTGTAAACAAAATAAATTGAGTTGAAATTATTCGTTGCAAACTGTAAGCAATGTTTTCGTTAGTTGTCGTGTAAACGGATTACCATGCAGATCAAATATTTAACTTCTCAAGGCGTAACAAGTAAACTATGAAAACAGAGCCTCCATCAGTCTGTTAACCAACTTAAAGTATTTCACTAAGTCATGGACAGACTTTTAAGGGTAGAGTAACCACCCATTAAGTATTTTGGGGTACAAACTCGACTTCACAGTATGGCTACAACAATTTGCTTTGAAATGGTTATCCTAGTCGCTTAAATATTTCCGTAAATAGCATCCCACGTGGAATCAACCATACGTGAAGCAAGTACAGATAAATTAAACAGCAACGATAGCTTAAATACCTAAAATAAAATGCCGGTAAATGACGTCTAGCTCTGTTTATCAATCAAACTACACATATACAGCAGTAAAATAAAACAATATGCTTATAACCGATAGATAACGCACGGAAAGGAGCATAATTGCTAATATTGTTATGACTGAGTTTATTTTTAATGATTCGTGTAGGCGGAAGCAAAATAATGCAGATGTGTATTTTAATACAAAGGATATGTAATCGGATACGGTTAATAGCCCTGTTTTGTAACTATATATTAAAAGGGTCATAAAAGGGTTCTCCAGATTTACACACAAACACGTAACATCTGCGTTGAGTGTTAATCTGATAAGTAATATAATAATAGCTCTGTATTAATCAAATAAGGACCCATCTATTTACAACACATTCAACTTGAAAAACGTAAATAAACCGCCTCGTGGAATTTTTAAAGCTGACTATTCGAGCGTGTTTTTGCTGACAAAAGGCTAATTGATTGGCATCCTACGACTTTCAGAATATGCCAACAAGCAACTGACCATGACGGGCTTTTCATTTCAAAGCCCACCAAAGAAGACGACAATATCAAAGGAACACATCTTATGTTCTTAAATGTTATTGTACATGTATATATTGATGCTGAAAAGCCCTTCTCAGGGACGCACAATAAAGTGGGTAATAGGTCCATGATAACCGTCACGTCACCAAATGAAGAAACCATAACGAGGGAAAATGTTTCTTCTTCATTTGGTGACGGGACGGTTATCATGGACCTATTACCATAAAGTGTATGTATGTTTCCTCATTAAGAATTTTTTCGCTTTGATTTAGAACGTCCCGGTTGATATATCGTGTTTTCCGATGATTATGACCAAGAACTTGCTTTAAGCATGCTTTATTATCTTCAAATGAGAAGAACGAAATCGCCAAAAGTAATGAAACCAATTTAACAACCCTTAAAGTTTTTCCAGAATGGCAATTTTCATTTCTTGACCGCCTGTTACGAAATCAAATTTAATGAACTGTAACCACTTGCGTTCTTGTAATCCTGCACTTTTTGCCCAAACAACTTGTTTCGCTTTGCTGTGTACAATCTTTTTTATCCAATTTAGTTGTATATTTGAAGACATTTGGCAGCAAAATAAAGAAATTAGGAATGCAAAATTTCAATTTTTTAACGTACTTAATGCACTTCCATTAACAACAGTTCAACAGTTCCTTCGATTTAGAATCATTAGGCCACTGACCAATGGAATGATTTACCTTACAGACCTTACATGTATGCAATATAGAAACTAGACACATTCACAGTACTGCATAGTGCAGAAAATAACAATGGTATGCAATCTTTTTCAGATGGCTGCTGCATATCAGCGGGTAAGACCTTTAATTCCACATGAATTTCACTTTTTATAGCGTGGTTTAAATGTTATTAAGCTCATATCTTCTAACATATGGTTAAATTTTGCCGTTTATTTCGAATTATTACTGGGCGTCTGAGTGGAATCAAAGTACCAGAGAGAACACTTGTTATACAACACAATTTTAGTAAACAGTGTAGGGAGTGGTCGCCCAACCTCCAGAGCACTAGACGCATGTTAAAACAAACACTCAACTATACTAACTTTTTTGTATATTTAATGGGATTTTGCGTTATAAAATAGAAATTAGGAATGCAGAATTTCAATATATTGGCGGGACCATGAATAGGGCAACTGTATTTAATTCAAGGCTCAATAACATTTTTCATGCATTGGTACTTTCACAGAGTGCTTTATGCTCTTTCATTATAAACAACAGTTTTCATGTAGAATTCCATAAGATCATGCAATCAATAACAGACTTTGTCAAAGAGAATGGGGTGTTTAACCCTCGGCTTGGCTTCGGTTTAGCTTGTGGATGAACGTTTGTCAACCAAATTTCTATATCCCAAAAGACTTGTAGTCAAAACAATTTTGTGTTATATTATATCAACTTACATGCGCTGTATTTATATAAAAGGCGAGTTCCTCATCGGAAGTTAACACAATTTGTTTTACATTTTAAAGGAAAATGAAGAAGCGAGCTCCTCTGACGAGGATGAAAAGAGTGTGAGGTAACAAAATAAACGTTCACAATTGCCAACACCAAACTTTTATCAGCTCTTTAGTTTACGGATTAAGCCTTTTGCAGCTGGCTGCTGCTACGTTAAATATCCATTTAACATTAGCTATAGTAGCTACATGTAACAACACTTTCCAGTTCTTTGCCTTTTTTTTAAGACTGTTTTGTTGTTCAGAAGCTCTTAATAAGAGGCTAAAACAGCATGAGGCCGAGAGTCTTGAGCTGAAATCTAATCCGAAGTTTGTCGACGCTAATACCACCTCTTCTTCTTTACCTATCAGATTAGTGCACTCACAATCCCACTTCCATATGCATATGGAAGACAGCAAAGCCGCTTAAAGAGACAAAATCGCCTATTTTTATTATTACCTTCAACAACAATAAAAACCCAAGCAGTGGTTAATTAGTTTAATTTTGGCATGGTTTAATCCCAAGCCGGACATAGAAATCCCAATGAGCCGCTTTTTTATTTCTTCCCAGCATTAAAGAAAACGCTTTAGAAAAATCACATGAAGTTTGGTAAAAACGAACCCCAAAGGGAGAGTCGTTTTCGTAGAAAAAGGGGGAACCTAAGCCTCACATACTGTTATGTCGCCCAAACGACTGTTATGTCGCACAAAAGCAAGATAAGGCATTTTATGTCAAATAACTTAGATTACCTGTATTCGTTAGTGACACTCCTCAACCCATGGAGATGGAGGTTATTGAACAGGAGCCGCCTGGAGAGGGCTACATGTACTCTCTTGAGGGCGAACAACCTTTTGAGTGGGTAAGTGTTGCTTCTATGTCGCACATAAATTACTTGCAATTATGGTGGACCTTCTCATATCTATAAGAAAACAAAGCGATATTGAGAACAACTTTTCAGATATGATCCTCTAGTTAAACACTCATACATCATCACAGTTAAGGGAACATTTACTGTTTGAGAGCTTTAAGGACATGGTATTCCTGGAGAAATAAACGGGGTAGCCTGTAAACGAAATGCTCATTCACCGGTCGATGAAATCTAGGATACACAGTATACAAAGAGTGAAAATGGCCTAAACTATTTTAGTCGGCCAAAAACACCATGTTTTAGGAATCCGTTTTAATCTATGATCTTCTTCTGCAGCCTCCTAAGGTATTTCTTTTCCATTTTCGTCGCTTCAAATCACTATTTCGAATCCCTTCCTCAATATTATTTGCGGGCTTATTTCTGGAATCTTCTAAAGAAGAATATTAAGATCTACTGTTTGCTTAGGAAGAGGAAGAGGAGGAGGAAGAGGGAGAGGAGGAGGAAGGCCAACAGCCTACAGACCAACAATGTGGTAGACGCAGCCCCATTTGGTAAGAATCGTAAAATCAAAAATTTAACTGATAGTGATAAAGAATAATACTGTCGAGTCTCAGTGATCTGCTACCTCAAGGTCCAATTTCCAGCGGGAGCTTAAAGGAGGTCAGTCCAAAGCTAAAAGGACTCAACTTGAGTTGTAAGGAAATTATCAATAGTTCATATTAAATAATAAAGTGGTTTTCATGTGCCTCGTTATCTGAGTTCACTCTCGTAGAACAGCATTATTATGCAAGTACGAAGCTGGTTTTTTCTGGCTTCTCTGCGTGCCCTAGCGTTAGAAGAGGTCGAGGTCCGTTATCTGTAAATATCTTGGTATCTTAAACAACCTATTGCAAAAGCTAAATGATGAGGCAGAAAACGCCAAACAAAATACCAAGGACAATTTAGTTTAATGCATTGATTCCTCGTACATTTTACTGTTGGTTTAGTTGTAGAAACGATAGTTCTTCTTTCTTATTGCCACACATTTAGTTCGGTGTACGTTCGGAAAATTTGCTGGTACATCTAAATTACATCCCGATTATTTTCTTCGCGTATTCTACCCGTCTGCTTTAAAATGTATCAATAATGGGAGGCGAAAACACATACTGATCACACTTGTGATATAACTTGATTCGCATGTCCTGTTTTAGGGGTGCAGCCTGCCAACTGCCATTTCAAAGCACTCTTGCTTATCAGGCTGAGGTAAGTGCAATTGTCGATTTAAGAGTGTTTGGATTTTTTTTTTTTCCATTTTTGTGCTACTTTTTTCCACGCGCAGTAATCACACATGGCCGCGCAGTCCCACCAATATAGGATATTTCGCGATTACTTACATGAAGTCAAAAAACACGTGGGCTGTTTCAATGGTTCTTACATGAACAATTTTGACATTTAATATGGCGGACGACCGAAGAGGCTCGAAGAGCGAAACATATATCAAACTACCGTGTTTTAACAGTGTTTAGATTGTTCAGTTTAAAGTTATGTTAAGTGCGTCGAATATATATAAAAGACGTGATGTCTTGTTCTTCTCGTTATTCTAACACGTTCCTAGCCTCGACGCATGGAATTTCTCCGAATTTTTTTTTAACTGTTTTATAAATATGGAAATATGTAGTTGACTTTTCCTGTAATCTAAAAATGCTGCATCGTTTTATGGTACGAAGTTATGTTGGGTATTGTATTATACTTTTATGGGTGTTTAAAATTTGAAATCAAAACTGCAAGGATGGACACCAAATAGTCCGCTATCAACCTGGAGTACTCTAAAGTAGGCATCAACTTATCCAGAAAAACAAACAACAACAACTGTCAATTGGGTCGGTGAAAAACAGTAATTCATCTTTTTTATGTTTCTGTCAAGAGCAGATAGATTTACATAAGGGGCATTTATAGCATTGACGATTATCATTTCTTCCTTCTTAGACCCAACCAGGAGGATCATCGAGGTAAGAAATGTAACCAACTTGCTTTTGTGTATATGAAAGGGAACTCCACTGCTGTACACAATGATGGAAATAAAGTCTAAATTTCAATTCTTCTTATAACAAGTGGGCAAAAAGTGTACAAAAGAATGATATTTCCGTCAGCTATTTTCGCTTTTAAATTTCTCGTACGCAGCCACTATATTGAATTTTTATGATGTCATATGGTTAAGTGACGTTTTTTGTATATCGACAATCGGGCAACCATATGACGTCATGAAAATTCAATATGGCGGCGCGCGGGAAATTTAAAAGCGAAAATAGCTGATATTGATACCAAATATTTTGTACACTTGTTATTAAGATAATTGAAATTTAAAGTTTATTTCCATCAATTTGTTACAACAGTGAATGTTCCCTTTTAATAACACTAAATGATATGTAGAAAACAGTAATCTAAAAACACTGCATTGTTTCCTGGTTTGAAGTTTTGTGGTGTTTTGTACTTAATTTTTTACTAATGAAAAGAAAATTTTTGTGCAAAAGAAAAATGGATATGAATATCGCCTATCGTTTACGGGGTGTTTAACTATTCAAAACCATTAGACTGAGAATTTACCTTGTTTAAATAAGGTGACAAATAAAATGTTAAGTGACTGTATATTTCCCCTCAATCAATCCACAAATAACACTGTTTAAAAAGTCATTGTTGTTTCTCTACACGTAACAAATCAAAGCTCAAAACACAAATTGATTGTTTTTCATTTCTTTCAGGGATACTTCGGAGAATTTGATGGTGAATGTAGGACGGGCGCGTCCCACCCCTCAAGTAAGTACTAAGCTGCCTAGTTGATTTAGTGATACAGTTATATAAGGCTCCTATCCAAGAGACAAAGACCAATTTCAATAAGATCAAATTCAATTTACATTAAACAGGCCTTTTGCAGCAAAAAAAAAAAATCATTTGACATACCTCCTAAAAAAACTTAAGCGGAATATAATGAAATTAGCAGAAATGCGAGTTTTGAGACCATAGTCGTTTGAACTTGAGATTTCATGGCGATTTGTGTATGAGAAAACGTTGTTGGTTTTGTTTTACATATATATATTTCTAGTATTGTTGACGCCTTTCGGGGTGGGAGGGTACCCTATTATTGGTTTTGAATACTTTTTAGTCCATTTTGGCACTTTTCTGCGGTCAAGGATAAAAATAAAATGAAAAAAAAAAAGATGGCGATCAATGGTTTCGTGTGATGCACGCGCTGTGTACTATATTGTTGATTTTTTTCTACACTGAACTTTAAAAATCTTGTTAGTTACTCGTGCTAACTTAACTTTTTTTGTTTCATAACAGGAGCAAAACGACGTTGATCCAGTTTTCATATTTATTTTGTTTTTCTTTATGTATTTAATAAATCATTTCTAAGATGTAAATAAAATTATGTTTAGTTTAGTTTGTTTACCTTTTTTCTCATGGCGAAACTTAAAACCTTTTTCGCAGTAGAACTCTTTTTGCAAAGCCAAAAGCCTAAAATATCTGAAAACTTTTTATAATACACCCTATCTACGAACAAACCAATTAAAAGTGCTTATAGCAAACAGATAGCGGAAGAAAATACTGTTAATAATTTTCCACAATAATCAACCGGGTAAAAGATATATCACGCTGTATCACGCGTACTTGCTACTTGTACGCGTCAACTCTCGAATGACGGTCGTCTTCGTTTGGCCTCTGCTATCAAACGTGACTGAGAGTTGGGTGAAAACTACTATCGAACTGCAATACATCAACAGTTAGGTTATCTGACCGGTATACAAAAGGCCATGAATTTAACTATTGTCGAACACTTTTCCACAAGCTCGATAAAAACTGAACATAGTTTACTTTCATGACACGACAATGCTTAACACAAACAATCTTTCTAATTATCAGTGAAGGCAAATTTCTTATTGTCAATTGCCATTCAGTGTGGAAAAAAAAAAGTTCCATTTTGTTTTCGGTCTGGATGAATTACGATCGAATTAACACCAGTAAAAGGAATGTGCTGGTTCGGGTACCCTGGGTGCCAGAGGCTTATCTCGCGCTCTCATCTCTCTCATATTGCACGCCTCATAAAAAATACGTCTCTTTACCCAGGGTATGATTCGCGCGTTCCTGCAAAACTCTTTTGGACGTTTTTGCAGAGACAATACAAGTAAGTTATATATCGATCCCATTACAAGTACACGATTGTTGAGTGCAGACCTTACTCTGGTCAAATGTTTTCCTTGTTTTAGACAAGCTGTCTGGTTGACAATAAGTGAATCGTTTAGCAGAGTGTGCTTAAAATAACGGAATCTTTAAAGTGCACATGAAGTGAAATTTCACTACAATTTTTTTTTTCGATAATTTGAAAATAGGTGTTTTAACCCCATTTTGCCGGGGAGAAGGGGGGGAGAAGGGGGGGAGGGAGGGGGGGGGGGGGGCAGAAAGTGCCCGCACTAACTTTCAAACGCCATCAAACTTTGTAACTTTTCCTAAAATTTATCTGGCAACAATTTCATATGACATTTTATTGATCACGTGACTTAATGTTTTCATGGCCACGAGATTTTGACAGCCATGTTCTTTTGTAATTTGCATATTTTTATCTTTGAATGAGGAAAAACAATATTTATTGGTATACCTTTTACATTTTTACGTAATTTAGCGTCTATTTATTGGTTTTTATTAATTGTGGGTCAGTTTGGATGCTTGTAAGGGGTTTTAAAATATTTCAAAAATCCAAGATGGCGGATCCAAGACGGCGGCCGTATAACTAATTACCTAATAACTACGTCATATGACGTCATCGTTCCATTGTGCGGACCGCAGGAGACAGTTTTGGACCTATGTACCCTCTTGGTTGCATTGTCGTGGCTTTAATATTCTTGAAGTTACGAGGAATGTGCCCCTCCCCCCCCCCCCCCCCACCCCCAGGCTCGGGAACTCAAAAAAAGCCCAGGCAAAATAGAGTTAAGAATTATTTTGATGGGTAAATAAGTCACTTGAAGTGGCGGGAACATATTTTAACAAGCGACGCAAGTTGGGCATATGAGACAAGGGCCTGGGTTCTAGTGACGTCATTAGTGTGTTTACAACTGAGCGCGTCACTTGTTTTACTATGGAGTTTGGCAACTTGTGGAAGGATTATTTCGATTAAGTAATGGTCCTAGAAAGAACAAGAGGCTCCTAGCAGCCTATACTCATGCGCATGCGTAAGTCAGTTTCATGATATATTTTAAACTTGATAAGAAGATGTCCGACATGGCGAAGAGTACTCCTTTCATTCAGTCATCGTTCCTGCAAGCCACGTTGTTAACTATTGATTGTTTTGGAAATGAAGGCTGTACCACAATGAAGGGAATGATTCTTCTAGGTCTTATATATACCAAACATGACCATTGCTAATGTAAGTAGGGTTGTAGGAGACGCTGTCGTGACCCTTGAGTAACGCTCTTTTACCGGAAGTGAGAGTAGCCGGAAGTCACTAAACAGAAAATATGGTGGCCGGAAGTGTACAATTTAAAATATGCGTGCATAAATTTGCATGCAAAATCGTGACACAAAAAATAATAACAAGAAAAACGGAGCCGAAACCTTACCTCATGCCGCTACGCGCATGAGTAACTAGGCAACCTAACGGCAAGGAATGCAGAAAGGTGTTAATTGTGAGATTGTTGAAACTGTCCACCTCATTGGCTAAAACGTGAAAATCTACCATCACTTGGATGAAATCTTGTAACACAAAAGAAACATCACTTAAAATAAAGTTCCAGTACATTTTATTTAAAGAACATGTTGTCCAAAGGTTGATACATTCTTAGTAAAAAAGAGCAATCTTATGCAGGGTTCTCCTTATCAGGCGGTAACCGGTAAAATTTACCGCTTGAAGCAGTACTTATTACTGCCTGTAACTGCTTGCTCCCGGAACATTTTTAAGACACACAGTTTTCCCTTTACCGCTTAGCAAAAATCCCTTACCTGCTGATCTGAAATTTAGGGAGAACCCTGCTTATGTGGGGAAAGCGAAATCCCGCGAAACAATAGAGCATTGCCTAGTTCTTACACGCAATGTAACTTAAATATGTTCGAAAGCGACGCGTATTTTAGCCCCGGGTTCGTCCCCTTCTCCGCCAGGTATCAAACAAACGAATGGAGTCACAAATGCATTGTTTGTACCTTTTTGGCCGCGCTCAAAATGTTGCAAATTGTAGACCCCAGCGGGAGTTTTCAAACCGCTAAAAATAGTGGACCTCTTCGCGCAAAAGAGGAAAACGACTGAAAATGAAATAAAGGTGATATAAACAACATAAAACCCTAAAACAAAACGGTAGTGAAATTTCACTTCATGTGCACTTTAAATTATCGACCAGGATAGTAATTATTTTTTTAATTAAAATACGAATTCTAAGTTCAAACATGTCAAATTCCGATTAGCATGAACGTTGAAGACATAAATCTAACAGCAGTAGTAAAAACATGTATTATTCTAATAAATGTATTTGTCACGTTTATAATTAATGTCATTCTATGGTTGAAACTCGCACATAATGTAACCAGATGATATTGTTCATGCAAACTCCCAAATACAACCCTAAGTCATGCTGATACAAATAGTCACTGGTTAGCCTCCCGCCAGCTAAAAATTGTACGCAGTTTATTGTCAATATGCAAAGTTGCTTTCACCGTAAATTCCGAGAAACGAGGACGATTTTGGATTTTGTTTTTTCTTGAATTTCCTCTCTCTAAAAATAATGGTTAAAATAAATTCTAAACGAAAAAGGTGGACAGATGCCACCGAAAATTTAGTAATAAAATAAACAAACAGATTGGTTTTAAAACGTGAAGATGATTTTTTTTTTCTCATGCAGAAGTACTTTTCGTGGAAGTGATTAATATGCAAATGAATATTTCGCGGAAACATTACCAAAGGCAGCTCAAATTTTAGCAAATGATGTGAAGCAGAAATATCAACACAAACCGTTCGTTTGGAAGAGCAGCATTCGTGTATGGCTATATCATCGCGTTTTATGGATCTCTGTTGTTCTTAACTTGCGATTTCTGTGATATCGCTAGTAATAGTGAGGGAAAAAAACGCATTGTTGGAAGTGAAACACAGAACAGTAGAATGCTGAGATATCGATCAGGCAAAACATGGAATTGCAAAATTTTGTTATATCATGGTATGGTAAGTGAAATATCAGTATTCGGTATAATTTGCTTTTTAAAATATAGCTCATCCTATCATAAACGTCAGGATCAAGTTAAAGTTTTGCGCCTCGAAGAATCTAAAGGGCACAAAATTATGTATGGCAGAGTAGCTATTTGACGCAAAACGTACTGCGATCAGTGACCGGAATAATTGCATTAATTGGCAGTAGTGCTTTTTGCTCTTTGGCGTTCAGATAACGGAAAAAGGTGCGAAGAATACTGAGATAGCACGCGAAGGTAGCTTATAGGGTAAGGCGGAATAGGTAGCAAAGCAAGGGAGAGGAAGGGAAAAATGGGGCTCCCATCGTTCTCTAATGTCTTATAATCCTGTTACCCACTAAGGAGCCTGTTCTCGTGCTAAGTTTATCTCTTTCGTTTCATTTCCCCAGCGCCATTGCTCATTATATATATATTTCCTCACGCGCCGCCTTTCATTTCCTTCTTACTACCTGAACGCCTGGGACAACCTGTTTTGCAGATAGAACGTCTAGTCCGCCACACAATAACAACCCAGAATGATTTCTAAAAAGTGAATCGAAACTATTAATTAATTTTGTGTACCGAGAAAATTGTTGGTTTTTTCTAAGAAGAAAATGAATAATTCAAGCGATAACAATGTTAATTTTAAAATGTCAACAGTATGTTTCAGCAACATAAAAACTCTGTTGACATAGTCTTTTAGAGCAGCGGATTTTAACGGCTACGACGTTTGAGGCATTGATCCTTTCCTGGAGCGAAATTCGAGTATGAAAGAAATGCGGGCATAACATAAGCTTTCCTTGGCTAGAGATAGACCCAGTAAATTAACCCTTTGACTCCTAAGGACGTATTTTGGCGCTGTTTAGGGTCATACATATTGTACCATTTGTGACGTCATCAGTTTTAGCGTCCGAAGATATTTTTGACAATTATCGGCAAGGGAAGGAGCAAATCTTGCTAAACATACCCAGATGAGACCGATTGGATAAATTGAACTGGAGTTTCACGCAAACAACCGCTGAACTTTATGTTACAAAATCAAAATCAAAAGAAGGAAAATTTGCCCTTCCCACAGACGGCTACTTGACGATCAAAATGTCCACATTCCGCGACGTTTGGGCGAAATCTTTACATTGTCAAGAAAGTCTATTGAAAGGTCAACAAAACTGAACAAAAACAAAAACAAAAAAAGACAAAAAGGAAACTAAAAGAACGGGCTTGAGAATAAAAAAGAAAAAGTCAAGGCAAGTCGTGTTTTTCTCGTTCAAAAACTGTCGAAATTTCGATCAGTGCGCATGCCCGAACTCAGATTCTCAAATACTTCTACAGATGGCAGGAGGGTTTTGTTTGCCGAGCTGCAAGCGATGTTATCGACTGTTCGGCCTCAATTTGGCTAGATAATGGCCATAAAATGACATTTGTAGCCTGAAAAAGCCTTTTTGGGTGGAAATTTGGGAGTCTAAGGGTTAATCTCTCTGTACGCCAGGCACGATTAAACTTTAGATATGTTTGTGATTTTCTACGGTTGCAAAAAGGTTTCAGAGTTAAAAGGTGTACACAACTTGCTGCACGTGCGAATAGCAATAATAGGTTCCCTGACGAAAAAAAAAGCAAAAATCTCCAATCGCAAAAAATTAGATCCTGTCAAAAAAAAAAATGCAAAGGTTTGGAATATTCTACGATCATTTGTCACTATTATTAGTTTCACAACTTTCCTCTGCTTTACCGGTAAATGTTTGCCCGAAATTTAAAGGGGCAATGTCACCTATGTTTAGTATCACTTTGAAAAGCCAAAAAACTTATTTGTTCCAATGGAAACCTACAAACAATGGTCCAGTTTTGTTAACAAATACTCTTAGAGTGCACAGAAGCTAGTATTCGTTATTTTTGGCTGACCTCCTGCCAAGTGTCGTTAAAAAATCGCAGAAAGAGTTATTATGGTTTGTTCTTCCTTGAAGAAATCACTTGATATGTTCTTGGTATTCTAAGAGCAATTGTATGTTTGAGCAAAGGTACTTTGTCAACTATTTGGTGTATTTTGTCTAAAAGACAGGAAAATCTGCGTGAAAATAACCCTTTACGACCTGGAAACAGTTTAGTGGCAGTCCTGAACATCAATGCTTACATTCTCAGTAGTGCAAAACAATGCAAAACCGAAAACAGATAAATTTTGAAGCCGATCCGCAGCTGAATTCACTGGAGCAAAACTCGCATGCAAATGTCACGCGTTGCTGACTGTGGTATTCAGAACGGATGCAATAAATTAAAAGATGAATAATTTATGTCAAATCTCGAACTACTGTACAGCGAAATAATTTTAGTGCAGTTTAAGAGCTTCGTTGGAGTGGTTAGCTATATCGTGAACTCATCAGCAGTTTGGTGACTAACTTTTGGTCCACATACATTATAGATTAGTACTTTAATCAACTTATTTCAGTACTAAATTTAAGAAAAACAATGAAAAAAATAAAGGTTAGAAAGGGACACTAGGAGTGATTTCAGTGATTTTATTTCGGATTGATGTATTGTATACACTCTTTAAACAACATTCAGAGTGTAGCCCTGGGGGCTCAACAAGCCAACCATGAATTAAATTTCTATTTTTTTAAAGCAAACCTCAACCTTGAAATACATATAAGTGCATATAATTACCGTTTCCTGTTCAACTATTATGATATCAGACTGGACCGTCATCACGTTAGCATTAGAAAATACTAGATCATGCCAACGCAGTAATAAATACTCTAAATACCTAACAGCTCAGCATAATAAAAATATCACATGACTGTCCAACAGTTGAAAACAAAAGGAAACCAAATACTGAGCTTATCAAATATCCAATTTAAGAACGTACGTAAAAGCTCACTACCCAATCACAAGAGGACATTTGTACCTCTCAACCAAATGAAGCAAAGGTCACTATTTTATTCATTTTTTTTTCCTTTTCGACTTCGACTTTCGAGATTGGTACCTTTCAAACGTCGAATCTTGCTCTCTGTTTACCTTAGTTTGATATACAGTTTGTCACAGAATCTTTGGGACCGGTCAACCACGTAATTTCTTTCTTGGCTTGCACGTCGCCAAACTGCAGAAAACGGCACAAAAAACCGTGTCAAACCTGTTTGATGGAAACTGTACAGCCGACGGGATGTGTTGGGTAAATCAAGAGATATTTCCGCCAAACAGGTTGAAGAATATTTCACAAGAAGAAGTGCTGCAGCAGAGGTAACTTTTACGAACAACGAACACTGCCACGTAGAACTTTCTTAGTATTCTATAAACACTTATTCAAGCCATGAGTTGTTGTACATCGCTTTGAACACGGTCAGACGGTCGCTAAAACAATCACTGTTTTGACTATAAACGAAAGATGTATGGATTAGATGGGGGTTCTCTTTAGAAAGCTCGAGTAAACAAGCCTTGGTAACAGACAATATATTTTCTTTGCAGATATGCAGACGTCACGATTAAGGATGGTTGACCTCAAGTATGTGCTTGTCTACGCTGGCTAGTAAAAATCAGTCGACCACAACTATCAGTGAAAGCCGCCAACAGAAAACAGATATACATGTACTTCAGCTTGGCTCAACATACGACATGGCATGTCATGGTTTAATCAAATCGTTGTTAAGAGCCCATTGTTATTGTTTGTAATTGGCAATCTTCTAAGTATATTGACTTGCGTACTTTTTTCAAAACTAGGGCGGAAAATTCGATATGAATAGGTTTGTGCCTTCCGATACTAGTTTCCGTAACAAAATGGATAAAAAATATCTCAAGAATAACATTTAACACTGACGTCCGCGCGTGCCCTGGGAGATTTTACTGCTCGGGCCCTGGAACCTAGTAGACTATCACTGCACGAAGTTTTCAGACTTTACGCCGGACTATTCCAAGACTTTCTCCTCATTAAAAGGTAAGATGTGACCTTAGTATACACTACGAAATTGCTAGCACTATCTACTGATATTTTGCCTGCAAAAATGAAGCTTTTTACGTTCTTTTTCCTTTACGCGCTTTCGATAACATGGAAATGTTAACTGCTTTCATGCTGGCAGATTTCATAACATCGTGTATTTTGCCGTCGAATTCGAGAGAACAGTCGCAAATAAACTTAATGTCTAATACTTCTTTGGGAAGCTTCATAAGATAAAATCGAAGGGAAGTTTTCGCAATAATGCTTGTAAACAAAATTAATGGAGTTGAAATTATTCATTACAAAGTGTAAGCAATATTTTCGTTAGTTGTCGTTTTACACGGAACATCATGCAGAGTTTCCTTCTGTCTGTTTAGCAACTTGCGACGAATCACAAAGTCATGGACAGAGCGAAGTACGTAAGATTTGTCATAAAGAATTTTGATACAACAATTCCACGGAAATGGTTTGCCTTAGCCACGTGGAATCAACCTTAAATACCTAAAATTATGTCGACAAACGACGTCTAGCTCCGTTTATCAATCAAGCTGAACATTTATCTTGGTAAAATCAAACAATTGGCTTATAAACAGGTTAGGTAACGCAGGAAAATGAACATAATTGTTAATGTTGTTATTTGTTTATTATTAATGATTTGTGTACGCAGAAGAAAACATAATGCATATGTGCAATGACAATGGATATGTAATCGGAGACGATTAAAAGCCCTGTTTCCTAAGTATATTAAAAGGGTCATAAAGAGGTTCACCGGATGTACACAAACATAATATCTGTGTTGAGTGTTAATCTGATAAGTACTCATAACAGCTCTACATTGATCAAATACAGACCCATCTATGTACAACACATTCAACTTGAAAAACGTAAATAAACCTTGTGGGTTTTCAAAAGCTGACCATTCGAGCGTGTTTCTTATTCTTATTGCTGACAAAAGGCTAATTATTGGCATCTTACGACTTTTAGAATGTTACAAGCAACTGACCATGACGGGCTTTTCATTTCAAAGCCCACCAATGAAGACGACAATATCAAAGGAGCACATCTTATGTTCTTAAATGTTATTGTATATATTGATGCTGAAAAGCCCTTCTCAGGGAAGCACAATAAAGTATATGTATGTATGTTTTCTTATGAGGAATTTTATCCCCTTGATTTAGAGCGTTCCGGTTGATATGTAAAGGTTACTCAGCGTGAAGTTGTGTAATACGGCTGAGTATTTTTACGAGTCAGTGAAGGCGCGAAAAAATAAAAACTGACGAGTAAAAATGCCCACCCGTATTACACAACTTTTCGCTGAATAAACTGTTTATTATACGACAGTAATCTCCTAAAACTAAGTTTTTGAAACTGTTTTTCCAAGCGCGCGGTCAGAAGAGTGTAATAACGTGTCATATTTGCAGTCATTTTGATGCGTATTTGCACTCTAGAATGCTATGTCGAATAATAAATCGTGTTTTCCGATGACTATAACCAAGAACTTGCTTTAAGCATGCTTAATTATCTACAAATAGGAAGAAAAAAATCGCCAAAAATGATAAACCACAGAACTATAACCTAGAGAGATACAATGACGGCCAACAACCCTTAAAGTTTTACCACAAGGGCAATTTTGATTTCAAGACCGCCTGTTACGAAATCAAATTTAATGAACTGTAACCACTTGTATTCTTGTAATCCTTCACTTTATCCCCAAACAACTTGTTCCGTTTTGCTGTGTACAATCATTTTATCCAATTTAGTTGTATATTTGAAGGCATTTGGCAACAAAATATAGAAATTAGGAATGCCAAATTTCAATATTTTGAAACTGTATTTACTTAGTACTTAATGTACTTCCATTAACAATAGTTCCTTCAGTAAGGAATCATTAAGCCACTGACCAATGAAATGATTTCCCTTACAGACCTAACATGTATGCAACATAGAAATTATAGACATGCACAGTGCCGTATATTTAATGCAGAAAATAACAATGGTATGTAATCTTTTTCAGATGGCTGCTGCACATCAGCGGGTAAGACCTTCAATTCCACATGAATTTCACTTTTTATAGCGAGGTTCAAATGTTATTTCACTCACATGAAACATACATTCTCTTGATTCAGCTCACTGTTGTTAAATTTTGCGCTTTAGTTCGAATTATTACTGCGCGTCTAAGTGGATTCAAAGTACCCGAGAGAACACTTGTTATACAACACAATTTTAGTACATAGTGTAGTGAGTGGTTGCCCAATCTCCAGAGCACTAGACGACTAACTTATCTGTATATTTAATAGCATTTGGCAATGTAACAGAAATTAGGAATGCGAAATTTCAATTTATTGGCGGGACACTGAATAGGGAAACTGTATTTCAGTAATAACATTTTTTTATGCATTTGTGTTCTCACAGAGTACTTTATGCTCTTTCATTAATAACAGTTTCCACTTAAAATTCCCATTTATAAAACTATGCAATCAATATACGACTTTGTTTAGCATTATGACATTTTTAAGGTCCATGCATGATGTCGGAAGAAAAAGCAACTTCCCCTTGAAGTACAGTCCTATCATAGAAGCTTCGGTTTAGTTTGTGGATGAACGTTTGTCTACCAAATTTCTACATCCCAAAAGACTTATAGTCAAAACAATTTTGTGTTATATTATATCATCTTCCATGCGCTGTATTTATATAAAAGGCAAGTTCCTCATCAGAAGTAAACACAATTTGTTTTACATTTTAAAGGAAAATGAAGAAGCGAGCTCCTCTGACGAGGATGAAAAGAGTATGAGGTAACAAAACTAACGTACAAAATTGCCAACACCAAAACTTTTATCAGCTCTTTTAGTTAACGGATTAAGCTGTTTGCAGCTGCTAAGTTATAGTACCTACATGTAACAACACTTTCCGGTTTTGTTGTTCAGAAGCTCATAATTTTTGTGGATTATCTAGTGGCTAAAACAGCATGAGGGCGAATATTGAGCTGAAATCTAATCTCAAATTTGTCGACGCTAATACCTCTTCTCTTCCCTCTTTCACCTACCGGATTAGTGCATACTCGTTATCCCACTTCCATATGCATATGGAAGAAAGCAAAGCCGCTTGAAGAGGCAAAGTCGCCTATTTTCAGCACCAATAAAAAACCCCAAACAGTGGTAACCAACTTTACAAGTGAACTAAAACAAAAAATGCATGAGATTGGCTAGGATATATCGATAGTGGAAGGGGATTGCGCTAATTGTATCACGTTCTTACCTCGTTGCTCGAAAAAATCGCTCGAACGTGAGTAGGGTTTTGTCTCTACATTCCCTATATATTTTTCTGTTGGTTTTCTAGGATCATTTCGTGTGAGAAAAAAGATTAATTACTTTAATTTTGGCATGCTTTTAATCCCAAAACATAGAAATCCCAATGAGCCGATTTTTATATCTTCCCAGCATCAAAGAAAACGTTTTAGATAAATCAAATGAAGTTTGGTAAAAACGAACCCCAAAGGGAGTGTCGTTTTCGTAGAAAAAAGGGGAACCTAAGCCTCACTTGCTGTTATGTCGCCCAGTTTCCACATAACAAACAGTAATGCACCACAGAAGCAAGATAAAGCATTTTATGTGAAATATGTCCCATATTTAACTTGGATTACCTGTATTCGTTAGTGACGTTGCTCAACCCATGGAGATGGACGATATTGAACAGGAGCCGCCTGGTGAGGGGTACATGTACTCTCTTGAGGGTGAACAACCTTTTGAGCATGTAAGTGCTGCTTCTATCTTGCACATAAATTACTTGTAATTATGGTGGATCTTCTAATATCTATAAGGAAAAAAAAGAGATACTGAGAACTACTTTTCAGATATGATCTCTAGTTAAACACTCATACATCAAGGATATGAGAATACAACTTTATTTAAATGGACTGACTTGTCACGAACCATGACGGAGGGCTTGTTTTCCGCACAGTTTTAACTGTGTTTCCTTAAAAGGGAACATTTACTGTTTGAGAGCTTTTAGGACATGGTATTCCTGGAGAAATAAACGGGGTAGCCTGTAAACGAAATGCTCATTCACCAGTCGATGAAATCTAGGATACACAGTATACAAGGAGTGAAAATGGCCTAAACTATTTTAGTCGGCCAAAAACACCATGTTTTAGGAATCCGTTTTAATCTATGATCTTCTTCTGCAGCCTCCTAAGGTATTTCTTTTCCATTTTCGTCGCTTCAAATCACTATTTCGAATCCCTTCCTCAATATTATTTTCCGGCTTATTTCTGGAATCTTCTAAAGAAGAATATTAAGATCTATTGTTTGCTTAGGAAGAGGAGGAGGAGGAGGAAGAGGGAGAGGAGGAGGAAGGCCAACAGCCTACAGACCAACAATGTGGTAGACGCAGCCCCATTTGGTAAGAATCGTAAAATCAAAAATTTAACTGATAGTGATAAAGAATAATACTGTCGAGTCTCAGTGACCTACTACCTCAAGGTCCAATTTCCAGCGGGCGCTTAAAGGAGGTCAGTCCAAAGCTAAAAGGACTCAACTTGAGTGGTAAGAAAATTAATAGTTCATATTAAATAATAAAGTGGTTTTCATGTGCCTCGTTATCTGAGTTCACTCTCGTAGAACAGCATTATTATGCAAGTACGAAGCTGGTTTTCTCTGGCTTCTCTGCGTGCCCTAGCGTTAGAAGAGGTCGAGGTCCGTTATCTGTAAATATCTTGGTATCTTAAACAACCTATTGCAAAAGCTAAATGATGAGGCAGAAAACGCCAAACAAAATACCAAGGACAATTTAGTTTAATGCATTGATTCCTCGTAAATTTTACTGTTGGTTTAGTTGTGGAAACGATAGTTCTTCTTTCTTATTGCCACACATTTAGTTCGGTGTACGTTCGGAAAATTTGCTGGTACATCTAAATTACATCCCGATTATTTTCTTCGCGTATTCTACCCGTCTGCTTTAAAATGTATCAATAATGGGAGGCGAAAACACATACTGATCACACTTGTGATATAACTTGATTCGCATGTCCTGTTTTAGGGGTGCAGCCTGCCAACTGCCATTTCAAAGCACTCTTGCTTATCAGGCTGAGGTAAGTGCAATTGTCGATTTAAGAGTGTTTGGATTTTTTTTTTCCATTTTTGTGCTACTTTTTTTCCACGCGCGGTAATCACACATGGCCGCGCAGTCCCACCAATATAGGATATTTCGCGATTACTTACATGAAGTCAAAGAACACGTGGGCTGTTTCAATGGTTCTTACATGAACAATTTTGACATTTTATATGGCGGACGACCGAAGAGGCTCGAAGAGCGAAATATATATCAAACTACCGTGTTTTAACAGTGTTTAGATTGTTCAGTTTAAAGTTATGTTAAGTGCGTCGAATATATATAAAAGACGTGATGTCTTGTTCTTCTCGTTATTCTAACACGTTCCTAGCCTCGACGCATGGAATTTCTCCGAATTTTTTTAACTGTTTTACAAATATGGAAATATGTAGTTGACTTTTCCTGTAATCTAAAAATGCTGCATCGTTTTATGGTACGAAGTTATGTTGGGTTTTGTATTATACTTTTTATGGGTGTTTAAAATTTGAAGTCAAAACTGCAAGGATGGACACCAAATAGTCCGCTATCAACCTGGAGTACTCTAAAGTAGGCATCAACTTATCCAGAAAAACAAACAACTACAACTGTCAATTGGGTCGGTGAAAAATAGTAATTCATCTTTTTTATGTTTCTGTCAGGAGCAGATAGATTTACATAAGGGGCATTTATACCTTTGACGATTATCATTTCTTCCTTCTTAGACCCAACCAGGAGGATCATCAGGGTAAGAAATGTAACCAACTTGCTTTTGTGTATATTAAAGGGAACTCCACTGTTGTACACAATATAACAAGTGGATAAAAAGTGTACAAAAGAATATGATATTACCGTCAGCCATTTTCGCTTTTAAATTTCTTGTGCGCAGCCATATTGAATTTTTATGATGTCATATGGTTAATTGACGTTTTTTTGTATACACCTAATTGAAGAAACGTTGATCCATGAAAAGCATAAACCATGAACGATGAGACCGAATGAGATTCTGGGTAGGCAGCATTGGTAAGCATAGTTATAGTCCATTTCTTGACAATCAAGATGTTTTCTTGTTTGAGACATTTTAGAGCATGATTTATGCATCGTGTGTTAATATTATGTGTATTCTGTCACAAACGAAGATTAATTTACCCAACTTCCCAGTAAGCCTTTGGGTCGCATCGTTCGTGGTTTATGCTTTTCACCCGACAACGTTTCTTCAATTTGGTGTATCTACAATTGGGCAACCATATGACGTCATGAAAATTTAATATGGCGACGCGAAAATAGCTGATATTGATATCAACTTATTATTAAAATAATTGAAATTTAAAGTTTATTTCCATCAATTTGTTACAACAGTAGATGTTCCCTTTAATAACACTAAATGATATGTAGAAAACAGTAATCTAAAACCACTGCATTGTTTCCTGGTTTGAAGTTATGTGGTGTTTTGTACTTAATTTTTTACTAATGAAAAGAAAATTTTTGTGCACAAGAAAAATGGATATGAATATCGCCTATCGTTTACGGGGTGTTTAACTATTCACAACCATTAGACTGAGAATTTACCTTGTTGAAATAAAGTGACAAATAAAATGTTAAGTGACTTATTTAAGACAAGACTTTTTACTTTAGATACGCAATCTTTTGTAATGTATATTTCTCTTCAATCAATCCACAAATAACACCGTTTAAAAAGTCATTGTCGTTTCCCTACCCTTAACAAACCAAAGCTCAAGGTACAAATTGATTGTCTTTCATTTCTTTCAGGGATACTTCGGAGAATTTGATGGTGAATGTAGGACGGGCGCGTCCCACCCCTCAAGTACGTACCAAGCTGCCTAGTTGATTTAGTGATACAGTTATATAAGGCTTCTATCCAAGAGACAAAGACCAATTTCAATAAGATAAAATTCAATTTACATTAAACAGGCCTTTTGCAGCAAAAAAGAAAAATCATTTGACATACCTCCTAAAAAACTTAAGCGGAATATAATGAAATTAGCAGAAATGCGAGTTTTGAGACCATAGTCGTTTGAACGTGAGATTTCATGGCGATTTGTGTATGAGAAAAAGTTGTTGGTTTTGTATATATATATATATATATATATATATATATATATATATATATATATATATATATATATATATATATATATATATATATATATATATATATATATATATATATATATATATATATATATATTTGTAGTTTGTTAACGCCTTTCGGGGTGGGAGGGTACCCTATTATTGGTTTTGAATACTTTTTAGTCCATTTTGGCACTTTTCTGCGGTCAAAGATGAAAATAAAATGAAAAAAAAAAAGATGGCGATCAATGGTTTGGTGTGATGCTCGCGCTGTGTACTATATTGTTGATTTTTTCTACACTAAACTTTAAAAATCTTGTTAGTTACTCGTGCTAACTTAACTTTTTTTGTTTCATAACAGGAGCAAAACGACGTTGATCCAGTTTTCATATTTATTTTGTTTTTCTTTATGTATTTAATAAATCATTTCTAAGATGTAAATAAAATTATGTTTAGTTTAGTTTGTTTACCTTTTTTCTGATGGCGAAACTTAAAACCTTTTACGCAGTAGAACTCTTTTTGCAAAGCCAAAAGCCTAAAATATCTAAAAACTTTTTATAATACACCCTATCTACGAGCAAACCAATTAAAAGTGCTTACAGTAAACGGATAGCGGAAGAAAATACTGTTAATAATTTTCCACAATAATCAACCGGGTAAAAGATATATCACGCTGTATCACGCGTACTTGCTACTTGTACGCGTCAACTCTCGAATGACGGTCGTCTTCGTTTGGCCTCTGTTATCAAACGTGACTGAGAGTTGGGTGAAAACTACTATCGAACTGCAATTCATCAACAGTTAGGTTATCTGACCGGTATACAAAAGGCCATGAATTTAACTATTGTCGAACACTTTTCCACAAGCTTGATAAAAACTGAACATAGTTTACTTTCATGACATGACAGTGCTTAACACAAACAATCTTTCTAATTATCAGTGAAGGCAATTTTCTTATTGCCAATTGCCATTCAGTGTGGAAAAAAAAAGTTCCATTTTGTTTTCGGTCTGGATGAATTACGATCGAATTAACACTAGTAAAAGGAATGTGCTGGTTCGGGTACCCTGGGTGCCAGAGGCTTATCTCGCGCTCTCATCTCTCTCATATTGCACGCCTCATAAAAAATACGTCTCTTTACCCAGGGTATGATTCGCGCGTTCCTGCAAAACTCTTTTGGACGTTTTTGCAGAGACAATACAAGTAAGTTATATATCGATCCCATTACAAGTACACGGTTGTTGAGTGCAGACCTTACTCTGGTCAAATGTTTTCCTTGTTTTAGACAAGCTGTCTGGTTGACAATAAAGTGAATCGTTTAGCAGAGTGTGCTTAAAATAACGGAATCTTTAAATAATCCTGTAAATATCGAGGATTACCATTGGATACCAAGGCCAGGATAGTAAAAAATAAATTAATTAAAATACGCATTCTAAAGGACCGGCCAAACGAACGCATTATTTCAACGCAACATATTGCAACATTGTTGCGCGCAACGTTCGGCCACTCTGTTGCAACATGTTGGATGATGTTGGATTAAGTTTGAAAATGGTCAAATTTTTGTTGCAACATTTTTGGATTTTACATGAAGTTGTACTCGTTTAGCCAGGTCAGACGCAACATTGTTGTACCAGGGCATGCGCGCTAGGTCGATATGCTATTTCAAAGCGCCAGAGGTATTATGGGCTTTCGTCTTTAAACATGGCGGACAATAGCGCCCAAATTGAACAATCTAAAAAAAACGCCAAGGAAGTGGACAGTAACCCTTCTCTTGTCTTCTCTTAAAGGGAGGGTTTCAAGGTTCGGCGCATGTGCAAGCTATGGCGTAATCCATTTAATTTCATTGTTTAGACCAATCGGAAGCGAGTAGATAACCCTGGCGGGAAATTTTCCCGTGTAAATGTCGCGGTCAGTCAGCTGATTGAATGGATGTTATTTCATACCCAGGTGCGCCATGAAAGCCACCAGAGCGTAGAATAAATCCTTCGAGTCAAAGGTTTTATTCAGTGTTGACTTTGCCGGTGTAATCCGTTGAAATTTTCGGTGAGTTTTTGGTCATCCTTCGATTTGTTTTTTACTAATTATAGTATGTGATTATTGAAGTAAATGTGAGTGGTTTTTTAACCGATAAAATTGGTAAGAAAACGAAAGCATTTTAATTTATGCACATACGCCGAACCGTGAAACCATCCCTTTAATCCATTGCCGAGTTATACCTCTTTTGCCTACTCTTTCGTCATCATCCGCTAGAAGTAGCACCAGTGAAAAAGCTAAAATTCGACGAAGCGGATATCGACACCACTCAAAGACCCCCATATTCAATATGGCGTTTACGTCCGAGCGTGCCGGGAGCCTGGGGCACATAAACATCGACAAACCCGTGAAATGTTGCAAGATATTGCGCGCGTTTGCCCAGCTCGTTCACAACACTATCCAACAATGTTGCAAGATGTTGTGTTGAAATGTTGCGTTCGTTTGGCCGGGCCTTAAGTTCAACCATGTCAAATTCTGATTAGCATGAACGTTAAAGACATAAATCTAACAGCAGTAGTGAATTCATGTATTATTCTTTAATAAATGTATTTGTCACGTTTATAATTAATGGCATTCTATGGTTAAAACTCGCACGTAATGTAACTAGATGATATTGTTCAAGCAAACTCCCGAATACAACCCTTAGTCACGCTGATACAAATAGCCATCTGGTCATCCTCCCACCAGCTTAAAATGAAATTGTACGCAGTTTATTGTCAAAATGCAAAGTTGCTTTCACCGGAAATTCCGAGAAACGAGGACGATTTTGGATTTTGTTTTTTCTTGAATTTGCTCTCTCTAAAAATAACACTTAAAATAAATTCTGAACGAAAAAGGTGGAGAGATCCCACCGAAAATTTAATAAAAAAAACAGATTGGTTTTAAAACATGAAAATGACTTTTTTTTTTTCATGCAGAAGTACTTTTCGTGGAAGTAGTTAATATGCAAATGAATATTTCGCGGAAAGATTAACACAGCGACAAGATAAGAACTCTTTGGCAGCTCAAATTTTAGCCAATGATGCGAAGCAGAAATAACAACACAAACCGTTCGTTTGGAAGAGTAGCATAAGTGTATGGCTATATCATCGCTTTTAATGGACCTCTGTTGTTTTAACTTGCGATTCCTGTGATATCGCTAGCAATAGTAAGAAAAAAAAAACGCATTGTTCGAAGTGAAACACAGAACGGAAGAATGCTGAAATATCGATCAGGCAATGTATGGGGTTGCAAAACTTTGTTACATCATGGTATGGTAAGTTAAACTCAGTATTCGGTATGATTTGCTTTTTAAAATATACCTCATCCTATCATAAACGTCATCATCAAAGTAAAGGTTTAAGCCTTAAATCAGCAAAAAGGGCGCACAATTATGTATAGCGAACTTGCTATTTGACGCAAAACGTACCACGATCAGTGATCGGAATAATTGCCTTAATTTTCTCTCCAAATTGGCAGTAGTGCTTTTTACTTTTTGCCGTTCAGATAACGGAGAGAGACGCGAAAAATAGACAGGCGCGAAGGTAGTTTATAGTTTATAACGTTTACGCAGAATAGGTAGTAAAGCAAAGGAGAGGAGAGTAAGGAGAAGGAGGCTCGCATCGCTCATAAAGTCTTTTAACCCCATTAACCACTTAGAAGTCTGTTCTTATTCTTAGATCTTTCGTTCCATTTGCCCTGCGCCATTACACATTACACTATCTGAACGCCTGGGACAACCTGTTTTGCATGTGTAAAGAGTGAATTGAAACTATGGAAAAATTTTGTTTACCGAGAAAATTGTTGGTTTTACTACGAAGGAAATGAATAATTAAAAGAAACAGTAACAGGGGTGAGGGGTTTCTGGAGGCTTCGTTAATGGCGATTATTTATGTCAACACCTATGTATCAGCAACATAAGGACTATGTTATAGAATTTTAGAGCGGCCGATTTTAACGCCATGACTTTTGAGGCATTGGTCCTTTCCTTTAGCGAACTTCAAGTATGAAAGAAATGTGTGCATAACAACCCCGCATAAGCATTCCTTAGCCAGACTCAGTAAATTAACAATCTCTCTGCAAGCCAGCCATGTTTGAACTCAAGACATTTCGCGATCAATTTTAATATGACAACGTTTGTTCATAGGGAAAAGGAAACCTTAACAAAACTAGCATTTCGCCTTTCAGGAAGCCATAAACAGACATCAGGGACGACGGAAGGATTAAATGAAGGCCAATTTTTCTTCTGTCGAACAACAGGAGATGCAAGCCTGACCTCTTAACGGCATCTCATTAATTACTAAAGGCCCCACGCTTAGAGATGTAAGTCTGACCTCTTAACGGCATCTCATTAATTACTAAAGGCCCCACGCTTAATTACTAAAGATCCCACGCTTGAAGAGGAACTGAACCGACAAATGTGGACTGTCGACAACAGTAAAAGAGTTGCGGTCAGGAAAAAATATCTTCGACAGTTTTATTTTCAGTCTACGACTGCGTACTTTGAGTAGAAAAAGATGAGGCAGGTTGTGTGACAGTTTCAACGCGTTACGAGCCTACGTTTGACCCACAATTCCCGTGATGCATGCACCGAGCCTCACATTGCGCATGTACGGTGTATCACCGAAGGATGAAAAGCAAGGTGCCTATTTTGACGTTTGAGTGAAGGATATATGAAAAAAATACAACAAACAACTGATACGAAGCCAAGGTAAGTGATGAATCTGAAAAAGCGACCCTATTCACCTTAGATTTCGCTTTAATGTACGCTCTTGCCTACGCTGGTGTTCCAAACAAGAACCGATTCAAAGTTATGTCCATCCCATTGAACGAGTTACATTCACAGAAACGGTATACGACAGGGTTTATTAATATGTTATTTCTTTTGAAATGAAGTACTTCTTTCGTGTGCTTGTTGCGCAGCTCGGCGACATAGTATGTATTCGAAACGTCGAATACATACGACATTGTAAGTTTAAAAGTTGAAGTTTGTAACACTATGTCCACACGGTAAGCTTGCGCGCGTTTTACAACCCAGAAACGACATTAAGCTCACAACGTTTACACTAAATATTACACATTGATTTAAGACCATTAGCACTGATAATGTACCATTTCCTGACCATTTTGCGGGACAAAGTTCCCACTAATTTTAATCCCTTGTGTTCCTTCACACTCGAAAGTACAATCCCCTCTTACAGCACATATATATTACATTTTACGAGTGGAAAATATTTCCTAACATCCCAACCGTCTTTCAAAACAATGGCCGGAAATAAATATTTTACCGAAACAATTAGCACAAAGTGTTTCCTAACACGTTTAAACGCCACGCGACATTTCTATTCTGTCATCAATCGATTATAAGTACTATTTATGAAACAGCTTGAGATAAAAGCTATCAACTGAGATCAAAGTTAAATACGTCCGATACTGCCGTCTAGACTGTCAACAACGGTATTAGTTTAGACCACACGGGATATTAAGCTTATATTACAGATTAAAATGACATTTTTTCCGAGAAAACAAACGTGACCTTTCCAGTGAAATCAAGAGGAAACAAAGCACGTAATGAAGATAAGAACATAATGAGGTGAAACAAGAGATCGTTTGTATAAATAAATCGCTGGAGCATATACCGTATGTCTACTAATGGTATATAAACAACAGTGTGTTTGCTTTGTAGATTATGTGGAATTATTACTGTAAAAACGTATGGCAAATAGCTCACTTCCCCTTAGTGTTTTTATTACAAGAAAAACAAATAACAAAGAGTTCACTGCATTTCAGGAATTTTCTGTTTACTTCAAACCACATTCCAAAGTGTGACCAGTTTCTGTGTTATTGCTAAAACACTGTTGGGAACCACTTTTTTATTCATCCTAAAAGAGTTAATAATCCTTTCCTTTTTCAAGCTTAATGAAACGAACAATTACCAATCATTAATGGCACAAACCAGTCATCCAATAAATTTGGCATAAACCCACAAATATTTACCGTTCATTGTTCACTTTCCGTTCACATACCCTTCACTGATTACATACCGTAAAAGCTCTATTAAGCTCCCGGGAGCTTATTTAATTTCAGGCCACGAGAAGGGTTGTGCATAAATCATACCGTTCAGAGTCGGACACCTTATTGAGACTTATATAACGTAATGTCGACACTTAGAATTCTATTTTCAATACATCTTTAAGTATAAAAAAGAAAATCTAACATCCCCACTCAGGATTGAACCTGTGACCTCAGCTAGGCTTAGGCTTACATAGCCTACCGTACCACCTCGCTTCTCGGGTTGCTTAGTCCTAAATTTAACTATATAAACTGCTACCCCTAACCTAAACTGAAAGCTAACCAGTTACTCCGTTATATAAGTCTCAATAAGGTGACCCACGAGAAGGGGGCGCTTAAAAGAGAAGACGGCTCAATTCTTGGTTTGCACATGACGTCATAAAAATGCAAAAATCGAAAGTGTACGTCCTACAATGCTGTTTCTACCGGTGTTATAATCTTTCATAAAAAGTTTCAGGTTTTAACGATGTTTTGCTTCCGATTTATAAAGGTTTTAAATGTGTCACGCAATTCGTCACGCTATTTCAGACAAGCCGTGAAAATAAACAAAATTTAACCTGTTGAAAGTTATTTTTACAATTCAAATGCTTATCGGCCGATTTAATGGCACTTATAGTGAATACAATATTTTGTGATTTGATTTTTTTTATGTAATTAAGACTTTGAATTTTTGGCCGCCATGTTGGTGCCCCTGAGTGGGGCACCAACATGGCCGCTCCATATATTTCTAACTAAAAATGTCTAATACTCGTTCGCCTATAACTCTTGAACGAAATACTCTTGCGCTTCAAACTTTGGCCCAGATGTGTAGTTTTAAACTCTCTACAATTCCATAAACATTTTGGAATCGAAATATGTTGTTTAAAGCTTCTGAATTTTGATATGACGTAAGTGAAAACCAAAAATAGAGAGGGGGTGGGGGCTTATTTTAAATAATACAATTTACTAAAAAATAAAATTTTCGTAAAATTATTTCAGACAACTAATAAACTAAAAAGAAAGAAATGGGGTATGTATCAACGATTTATAACTACAACATCATTTGCATCCTAATATAATGGTACATCAAGCCATTGAACTACAAACTGACTGAAATTTATTTACATTGGCTTGATGAAAATCAGTTTGGTGACATTTCAAACCACATTTTAATTCTGAACAACTGACATTTCAAACCATGTTTTAATTCTGAACCCAGGGAGGAGAGGGTAGGTGCGTAATCGACAGGGGTGGGGCTAAATGTACATGTATCTTTTGTCCCATTTTCACCACATAGCCACGCATATCAGTTCAATTGTAGTCGAGCGTCTTATAGTTGAATGTTACACAATGTTCTCACTCACTGGTGAAGACAATGTGGAAACGCCTCTGTAGTCATGGACCAATATAGCAGCTAACTATAAAGGTCTACAGTGGTGCGATTCAAAACACATGACATTTATCTAACCTGTTTTCTTGTAGATTGCAGATGGCTGAAAAGCAGGTATGGGCTGAAATGATTGAACAAACACTTCTTATTTCATGGCAAAGATAGTAAACTTTCTTATTTGTTGGTTTTTACCATTTAAGTATCAAAAATAACCGATAGTAAAGCTTCAAAATGAGATCAGATGTCTCTTACATAAATTTACTCCAGTTCCATTTGGATTAACAAAACCTAATATCATTATAACAGAAGACAATTGTTTCTACTGCATAAAAAAATCAGCAAGTTACTGTTTAAACACTTAGTTTGGTTTTGGTTTTGCTTATTTTGCTTCCTATGACCATTGTGTAAGATACGTAAGGTGATAAAGGAAAAAAACACATTAAACTAGTTGTCAGTGGCACTATCTACTGGGCAAATAATCACCTCATTAATTTGCTTTTTAGGAGCGACAAGGGCCATCTGATGAAGATGACACCAGAGAGTAAGACTGACATGACTTTTAGTCATTCAGCCCCAAAAATGATACTATTGTCGTGGTATTAATCACTCTCCCTGACTGTGAATTGCATTCCATAACTCATGTTTAAGTTTAACGCCAGGGTTGATTTACAAACTTTTGATTTTTTTACAAGATACTCCTACAAGAATCTTCTCTTTACATTCTTTTAGATCACCTCAGTTTCACACGGATGGACAAGATGCAGAACAAGTGCAATTACCAAATGAAAACGACACCCTCAAGGACGGAAATGTATGTAGAAATACTAAGTTCAATTCACATTTCACAGGCTCCTTGTAGAGCATAATAAACAGTAACAAAGGGTAAACTGTTCAACTGTTCATTTCAATGATAAAACGTTACGATTCCATCAACAGACTCACAAGTTAGAACCACTATCATGTATCTATAATATAATAACAAGTACACCCACAAAAGTACTGTCTAAACAGCTTTCATTCAATGGTCGCTTACACCTTAGGATTTCCGACACGCAGACATGTACAGCATAATAAACAGTACCACAGGAAAGGACTGCTCAATAGCTTTCATTTGAATGGTGACACTTTAGGATTTCATCCACAGACTCAAAAATTAGAGCCACCTTGTACAGCATAATAGACAGTATCACAGGAAAGTACTGCTCCATAGCTTTCAGTTGAATGGTCACACTTTAGGATTTCATTCACAGACTCAAAAGTTAGAACCACCTTGTACAGCATAATAAACAGCACCACAGCAAAGTACTGCTCAATAGCTTTCATTTGAATGGTCACACTTTAGGATTTCATTCACAGACTCAAATGTTAGAACCACCTTATACAGCATGATAGACAGTATCACAGGGAAGTACTGCTCCATAGCTTTCAATTGAATGGTCCCACTTTAGGATTTCATACACAGACTCAAAAGTTAGAGCCACCTTGTACAGCATAATAAACAGTACCATAGGAAAGTACTGCTTAATAGCTTTCAATTGAATGGTCCCACTTTAGGATTTCATACACAGACTCAAAAGTTAGAACCACCTTGTACAGCATGATAGACAGTATCACAAGGAAGTACTGCCCCATTGCTTTCATTCTATAGTCACAATTCAGGATTTTAACCAAAACGTTAGATCCACCTTGTACAGCTAAACGACAAGCACTACTCCCATAGTGTACTGATTTCTAGCCGTTTCATTTTAATGGTAAAACTATATAATTTTATCCACAAGAAGCTCAAGTTTCACTTTTAATTGCACCACTTTGTAAGAGAATTAAAAAAAAAAACATTTTGAAAATCATTTTAACTATTACTGAGACCAGTTTGCAAGTAATGTTCTGGATTATTCTGAACAGCCACACGAATTAGCACTGTTTGTTTTTCTTGTTAGCTATTTCCTTTACCCGGGTGGACTGAAAGTGGACTTCAGTTAGAACAGTGTAGTGATCCAGGAGGTCGCTGCAGTCCGATAGGGTAGGGTATAGAAGAACAAAACTATTAATTGCGTTAGTTGCAGATTCTGCAATACATACAATGTAATCTCCATTAGGGGGACACCATTGGGACCAGCAGAAGTGTCCCCCTTAATAGTGTATAATGATTACAAAGATTAAATGAGCGTTTTACCGGTCGGGACCAGCAGAAGTGTTCCCTTAATAGAGGTGATATTTACAAAGATCATATGAGCGTTTTACCGGTCGGGACCAGCAGCAGTGTTCCCTTAATAGAGGTGATATTTACAAAGATCATATGAGCGTTTTACCGGTCGGGACCAGCAGAAGGGTCCCCTTCATAGAGGTGACATTTACAAAGACTATATGAGCGTTTTACCGCTCAGGACATGCAGAAGTGTCCCCTTAATAGAGGTGATATTTACAAAGATCATATGAGCGTTTTACCGGTCGGGACCAGGAGAAGTGTCCCTTTAATAGGGGTGATAATTACAAAGATTATATGAGCGTTTTGCGGCCGGGATCGGGAGAAGTGTCCCCTTAATAGGGGTGATAATTACAAAGATTATATGAGCGTTTTACCGGTCGGGACCAGGAGAAGTGTCCCCTTAATAGGGGTGATAATTACAAAGATTATATGAGCGTTTTGCGGCCGGGATCGGGAGAAGTGTCCCCTCAATAGCGGGGTCCCAAACTGAACGCCACATTTTGTGGATTGTAACTACAATGGGCTATCGTTTAGGGTGCAATTGGATAGGAATACCCATTTGTATATTTGTACAGGGTATCGTTTGATAATGGAGGAGGGAAATTTCCTTCAAACTGCTCTCATTATTATCCACATTGTTATTATTGTAGAACATTCATAAAAAGAGAGGTTATCAGTATTTTCAAAATTGTTATTTTCATTGCCTAAAGATTGTAAAAAAATATATTTGTTTCAATTTTTTTTTCTCAGGGGTATATCTCTTGATCCTCTTGCATATGACTTTACATGTCCCCTAGACCCTCAGGTAGGTATATTGTATAGCTATATAAATCCATACCAGTAATACAAACGTATACTAAAAAACTAAAAAACGTCTCTAACACACACAATTGGACCTACGTCTACACGTTCTTGTACGTCAAAGACACTTTAAAAAGTTAGTCATAATAAAGAAATAGAATTATGGACTAGGATATGAGACAGGGTGCATTTAACAGTCTATTTACGTTTCAAAATGAAAGTTCAGTAATAATTACAGAAATAAAGTAATAATTACAGAAATAAAAACGCTTTTCGAACCATTACAAATCAAGGTCTGGTCAAAATTGGCCTTAACAAGGCAATTCTTTCCCATCCGTTATGACTTCCTGGTCATTCGTCTGCGTTTTAGTATCGTTTCAGACCACTTTGTGAACAGTAATTACATGAAACTCAGAAAATTGTAAAGCAACTCTTTTGCCTCAACGTTTACCTTTAGTCAAAAACTGTGCTTGTGACTTTTAAGTTACTGGTTATAACCGGCAGGAGGGCCCCTCAATGGAAGTTTTCATTTTATTTCTTTGTCCTTTGTTTTGGAATTGTTAAATTTAAATAAGACTTTAAAACAGTAAAAAAAAAGTAAAGTGTGATCAACGATTCACACAAAAACAGTAGCGCTGTTGTGATTTCCGTTTTGCAATTCATTGGATTGTAACATAGATAAATATTTTTTTACTTTAAATTTGGGGCGTGAGAGGCGTGAAAGGCGCCATTTAGATACAACTCCAACTGATAAGTTCGTTTTATTTTATCTTCCGCAGGATAGTGATAGTGGCTCCATAATCTGCTTTGTATTGTTTATATTTTTGTTAATTTGTTAATTAAACTGTTATGGAAATTGTATGTTCCTATTTTCTGTTATTAAAAAAAAGCCGGATGAAGGGGCGTTTATGAACGGGTCATTCTGCAATCTATTTACGACTACATTCTTGTAGTCGTTTTTAATTTGCTACAAGCTAGACCGCGCTGACGAGCTTCAACAGACCGAAACAGCTGTCCGCGGTTGCTACCCTGCTTTATCGGTTTCTGTCGTATTGGTGTCTCTCAAAGTCTACTTTTTTACGTAGTCAGATCAGCCTTGCAGTTTGTCGGTTATGTTTGTTCATTTTTTTTTTTTGGCTGATTAGGTCTTTCGTAGATCCTACGTATTGTTTACAGCATTATCGTTTGCGGTCTTTCGCATATTTGCGTTTATTAACCTTGTTTAGCCGGGAGGGGAGGGGGGGGGGGGGGGGGGGAGGGGTTTGCCTTTCAACATCCATAGCATTTTTAATATAAAAAGCGAACGCCACCAAAACTCGAAATTTATCTGACAACTTGGTGTGACAGTTCGTTGTTCACGTGACTTGATGTTTCCATGGAAACACGATTTTGACAGCCATATTTTTCAAAATTTGGATTATTTTACCTTTTAAAGAAAAGAAATTAAGTTGTCGTAACTTTTACATTTTTACGCGATTTCAGCGTTTCTTTATTGCTTTTGATGACTTGATTCAATTTGCACGCTTTTCTGGGGTTTTGGAGAAATCCAGATATCCAAGATGGCCGCTGTCAGATAAATCGGACCACAAAGGAAACAGTAACATATACCCTCCACGTTTCATTGTCATAGCTTTAATGCTCTTGAAGGCTCAGGAACTCAAAAAAAGCCCAGGCTAAATAAGGTTGAAATACGAACAATCTAATACAATAAACAATTTAGCCTAACTCTCGGGTAGGTTGAAAGTGTTCCTTGTGGCAAACGACGTAGAATATCGTATTTACTCGATTAAACGCCCCTTCGAATTACTGCTCCCATGAACTTACCTTTAAAGAAAGAAACGTCCTTCTTGAATTACTTCCCCTACGAAAGTCCCCGAAAGAAACAAACGAGGCGAGTGTATTATTGAGAAGGGCCGCTTATTTAAAACAAAGTCGGCAAAACTGAATCTTTTGTATTCCAAATTTAAGAAAGTTATACAGTTTCCACCTATCTGGGAGGCTACACAGCTTTAGAGCGATTGCGCATATGCGTGCTTGGTCCTTCTAGATTCAGTTGGTGATCACGCTGTGTACAGCTTCTTGTTTGTTGGTAAAAATAGATTGTGACTGTGGGTAGCCATTCAAAGTTAATGCTTACATCGACCAAAACATCCCGCGTGAACGCCTCCAGGCGTCTTGCTGTACTTAATGACCAAAGTTAAATACAGAAATTTCCTAAGAGCCGCTGATCCGAACACAAACGTCTGTATACACAGTACAATACATATTTTTTTCCGGATGCCCGGAAACATTGTCCTTTGTTTTCTTTGTCTATAAAAGAAGTAAAATCATCTGTTGTTTTTTGTTTTGTTTTACAACCTAGTCAAAACCAGCAACTGAATTAAAACGTCATTATGAAACCTACGACATCTTATTTTTACAAATGAAGCGAGGAAATGAAGATAAAAATGAGCAGATTTGAGTGCCATTCAAGTACTTTAACAAGCTATTTATTGAATGGAACCTGTCGTGGCACATACTGTTTTAAACAATGAAGAAAAATACTGTTTGAATACCCGAAATGCCAAAAATGAAAGAACAAAAACCTCACCGTGAGTTGAGTGCAAACCGTACTCTGAACAAGTGTCTTGTTTGTAACTCAGTATCTGTCTGGTTGATCACTGAATCGTTTACCGGGATGTGCTTAAAATGACACGAAGTTAAGACACTGCTGCAAGTATGAAGGATCGCTATTTTATACCAAGGACAGGAGAGGTAGTCAGCAATTGCTGTAAGTTACTCTTCTAATTCTAAGTTCAAATGCATCAAATTCCGGCATTTGCTCGCAGAAGGAAGGGACCTTTAGAAACGTTTAATATATAAATACAACAGCAGTGGTAAATATTCTTCTTAAAATAATGTATTTATTGCATATAATGTAAATCTGATGTTACAGAACACGCACGTAACCTCACACGGTAGAAACAAATTTTAGTTGGCAAGTTTATGTTCAATATGCAAAGTTGCTTTAAACGGAAATTCAGAGAAACGAGGACATGCTCTTTCAAATTCGTACTCCCTCCAAATAAAAAATCATTCATGAAATAAATTCTAAACTTAAAATAAAGTTCCAGTACATTTTATTTAAAGAACATGTTGTCCATAGGTTGATGCATTCTTAGTAAAAAAAAAAAACAATCTTATGTGGGGAAAGCGAAATCCCGCGAAACAATAGAGCATTGCCTAGTTCTTACACGCATTGTTACTTAAATATGTTTGAAAGCGACACGTATTTTAGCCCCGGGTTCGTTCCCTTCTCCGCCAGGTATCAAACAAACGAATGACGTCACAAATGCATTGTTTGTACCTTTTTGGCCGCGCTCAAAATGTTGCAAATTGCAGACCCCAGCGGGAGTTTTCAAACCGCTAAAAATAGTGGATCCTCTTCGCGCAAAAGAGGAAAACGACTGAAAATGAAATAAAGGTGATATAAACAACATAAAACCCTAAAACAAAACGGTAGTGAAATTTCACTTCATGTGCACTTTAAATTATCGACCAGGATAGTAATTATTTTTTTTTAATTGAAATACGAATTCTAAGTTCAAACATGTCAAATTCCGATTAGCATGAACGTTAAAGACATAAATCTAACAGCAGTAGTAAAAACATGTATTATTCTAATAAATGTATTTGTCACGTTTATAATTAATGTCATTCTATGGTTAAAACTCGCACGTTATGTAACCAGATGATATTGTTCATGCAAACTCCCGAATACAACCCTAAGTCATGCTGATACAAATAGTCACTGGTCAGCCTCCCACCAGCTGAAAATTGTACGCAGTTTATTGTCAATATGCAAAGTTGCTTTCACCGAGAAACGAGGACGATTTTGGATTTTGTTTTTTCTTGAATCTCCTCTCTCTAAAAATAATGGTTAAAATAAATTCTAAACGAAAAAGGTGGACAGAAGCCACCGAAAATTTAGTAATAAAATAAACAAACAGATTGGTTTTAAAACATGAAGATGATTTTTTTTCTCATGCAGAAGTACTTTTCGTGGAAGTGACTAATATGCAAATGATATTTCGCGGAAATAGCCAATGATGTGAAGCAGAAATATCAACACAAACCGTTCGTTTGGAAGAGCAGCATTCGTGTATGGCTATATCATCGCGTTTTATGGACCTCTGTTGTTCTTAACTTGCGATTTCTGTGATATCGCTAGCAATAGTGAGGGGAAAAAACGCATTGTTCGAAGTGAAACACAGAACAGTAGAATGCCGAGATATCGATCAGGCAAAACATGGATTTGCAAAATTTTGTTATACCATGATATGGTAAGTTAAATATCAGTATTCGGTATGATTTGCTTTTTAAAATATAGCTCATCCTATCATAAACGTCAGGATCAAGTTAAAGTTTTGCGCCTCGAAGAATCTAAAAGGCACAAAATTATGTATGGCAGAGTAGCTATTTGACGAAAAACGTACCGCGATCAGTGATCGGAATAATTGCATTAATTTTCTCTCCAAATTGGCAGTAGTGCTTGTTGCTCTTTGGCGTTCAGATAACGGAAAGAGGTGCGAAGAATAGATAGCAGGCGAAGGTAGCTTATAGGGTAAGGCGGAATAGGTAGCAAAGCGAGGGAGAGGAAGGGGAAAATGGGGCTCGCATCGTTCTCTAATGTCTTATAATCCTGTTACCCACTTAGGAGCCTGTTCTCGTGCTAAGTTTATCTCTTTCGTCTCATTTCCCCTGCGCCATTGCTCATTATATATATATTTCCTCACGCGCCGCCTTTCATTTCCTTCTTACTACCTGAACGCCTGGGGCAACCTGTTTTGCAGATACAACGTCTAGTCCGCCACACAATAACAACCCAAAATGATTCTAAAAAGTGAATCGAAACTATTAATTAATTTCGTTTACCGAGAAAATTGTTGGGTTTTTCTAAGAAGAAAATGAATAATTCAAGGCGATAAAATGTCAACAGTATGTTCCAGCAACATAAGAACTCTGTTGACATGGTCTTTTAGAGCAGCGGATTTTAACGGCTACGACGTTTGAGGCATTGATCCATTCCTGGCGTGCGAAGACTTTTCGGCCCGAAAGCTATTTTTTAAATGTAGTTTCTAACAAAAGGCGTTGAAGTTTTTAGTCCACAAATCAGCTAAAGTTGTGCAGTAAACGTAAGATTTTATTGCTTAGCTTTCAAATTCAACAAAAACCGAATCTTTATTTGTAAACATTCTGCACTAACACAACTTTTCGGGTCCGAAAAGTTTTCGGGACTTTCGAGAAACGTACGCCTGTAGCGAAATTCGAGTACGAAAGAAATGCGGGCATAACATAAGCTCTCTTTAGCTAGAGATAGACCCAGTAAATTAACCCTTTGACTCCTAAGGACGTATTTTGGCGCTGTGTAGGGTCATACATATTGTACCATTTGTGACGTCATCGGTTTTAGCGTCCGAAGATATTTTTGACAATTATAGGCAAGGGAAGGAGGAAATCTTGCTAAACATACCCAGATGAGACCGATTGAATAAATTGAACTGGAGTTTCACGCAAACAACCTCTGAACTTTATGTTACAAAATCAAAATCAAAAGAAGGAAGATTTGCCCTTCCCACAGACGGCTACTTGACGATCAAAATGTCCACATTCCGCTACGTTTGGGCGAAAACTTTACATTGTCAAGAAAGTCTATTAAAAGGTCAACAAAACTGAACAAAAAAAAAAACAGACAAAAAGGAAACTAAAAGAACGGGCTTGAGAATAAAAAAGAAAAAGTCAAGGCAAGTCGTGTTTTTCTCGTTCAAAAACTGTCTAAATTTCGATCAGTGCGCATGCCCGAACTCAGATTCTGAAATACTTCTACAAATGGCAGGAGGGTTTAGTTTGCCGAGCTGCAAGCGATGTTATTGACTGTTCGGCCTCAATTCGGCTAGATAATGGCCATAAAATGACATTTGTAGCCTGAAAAAGCCTTTTTGGGTGGAAATTTGGGAGTCAAAGGGTTAATCTCTCTGTACGCCAGCCACGATTAAACTTTAGATATGTTTGTGATTTTAGAATAACAAGGTTGGTTCATATGGAAAAGGAAAGAGTTGTAAAACAAAGAAGGATACCTTAACAAAACTAGCATTTTGCTTTTCAGGCAGCCATAAACAGACATCTTGGACTACGGAAGGTTAAAATAAAGGCCAAATTTTTCTTCCGTCGAACAACAAGAGATGTCGATGTGAGCCTAACCTCTTACGGCATGTCATTAATTACTAAAGATCATCAGTCGAGGTCTCACGCTTGAAAAGGCACCGAACTGAGAAATGCAGACTGTCGACAGCAATAAAAGAGTTGCGGTCAGGAGAAATATCTTCGGCAGGTTTATTTCCAGTCTACGACTGCGTACTTTGAATAGAAAAAGATGAGGCAGGTTGATGCGTGACAGTTTGAACGCGTTACGAGCCTACTTTTTACCCATAACTCCATGCATGAACCGAGCCTCGCACTGCGCATTGCGCATTGCGCATATCACCGAAGGATGAAGAGCATCGTGCCTATTGTGAAGTTTGGTTGAAGGATATATGAAAAAACAACTGATACGAAGCCAAGGTAAGTGATGAATCTGAAAAAGCAACCCCATACACCTTAGATTTCGCTTTATTGTACGCTCTCGCCTACGCTGGTGTTCCAAACAAGAATCGATTCAAAGTAATGTCCATCAATCTGAACAAGTTACATTCATAGAAATGGTATACGAAAGGGTTAATTAATATGTTATTTCTTTTGAAATGAAGTACTTCTTTCGCGTTCTTGAAATTTACGCCTGAATGTTACGCAGCTCGAGTACCTCAAGGACTCGACGACCGTTTATTTTTCTCCACTAAACTTCGAATACATACGGGCCAACTTTTAAAAAGTGAATTTTGTAACACTATGTTCACAAGGCAAGCTTACGCGTTTTACAACCCAGAAACGACATCAAACTCCCAACGTTTACACTAAATATTACACATTGATTTAAGGCTATTAGCACTGATTATGTATTATTTCCTGACCATTTTGTGGGACAAACTTCCCACTAACTTTAATCCCTTGTGTCGCCTACACTCGACAGTACAATTCCCTCTTACAGCACATATATATTACATTTTACGAGTGGAAAATATTGCCTAACATAATATGTTCCATCCCAACCGTCTTTCAAAACAATGGCCGGAAAGAAATATTTTACCGAAACAATATCACAGAATGGAAAAGCACAAAGTGTTTCCTTTCGCCACGCGACATTTAAATTCTGTCATCAATCGATTATAAGTAATATTTACGGAACAGCTTGAGATAAAAAGCTATCAACTGAGATCAAAGTCAAACACGTCCGATACTGCTGTCTAGACTGTCAACAACGGTATTAGTTTAGACCACACAGGATGTATCAAGCTTATACAGATTAAAATGACATATATTCTTACCGAGAACACAAACATGACCTTTCCAGTGAAATCAAGTGGAAACAAAACATGTAATGAAGATAAGAACATAATGAGGTGAAACAAGAGATCGTTTGTGTTAAAAAATCGCTGGAGCATCTGCTAAGTGGTATATAAACAACAGTGTGTTTGCTTTGTAGATTATGTGAAAATATTACTGAAAAAACGTACGGCAAATAGCTCACTATCCCTCAGTGTTTTTATTACAAGAAAAACAAATAACAAAGAGTTCACTGCATTTCAGGAATTTGCTGTTTACTTCAAACCACATTCCAAAGTGTGACCTAGTTTCTGTGTATTGCTAAAACACTGTTGGGAACCACTTTTTTTATTCATCCTAAAAGAGTTAATAATCCTTTCCTTTTTCAAGCTTATTGAAACGAACAATTACTAATCATTAATGGCGCAAACCAGTCACCCAATAAATTTGGCATCAACCCACAAATATTTACCGTTCATTGTTCACTTTCCGTTCATATACCCTTCATTGATTACATACCGTAAAAGCTCTATTAAGCCCCCGGGAGCTTATTTAATTTCAGGCCACGAGAAGGGTTGTGCCTAAATCATACCGTTCAGAAGGACGTCGGACACCTTATTGAGACTTATATAACGTAATGTCGACACTTAGAATTCTATTTTCAATACATTTTTAAGTGTAAAAAAGAAAATCTAAAATCCCCACTCAGGATTGAACCTGTGACCTCAGCTAGGCTTAGGCTTACATAGCCTACCGTACCACTGTACCACCTAACTTCTCGGGTTGCTTAGTCCTAAATTTAACTATATAAACTGCTACCCCCAACCTCAACTGAAAGCTAACCAGTTACTCCGTTATATAAGTCTCAATAAGGTGACCCACGAGAAGGGGGCGTTATAAGAGAAGAGGGCCCAATTCGATCTTGGTTTGCACATGAGGTCATAAACATGCAAAAATCGAAAGTATACGTCCTACAATGCTGTTTCTAACGTGGTATGTGGATACCAGTGTTATAATCTTTCATAAAAAGTCTCAGGTTTTAACGATGTTTTGCTTCCGATTTATAAAGGTTTTAAATGTGTCACGCAATTCGTCACGCTATTTCAGACAAGCCGTGAAAATAAACAAAATTGAACCTGTGGAAAGTTATTTTTACAATTCAAATGCTTATAAGCCAAATGAAATAAGCCGATTTAATGGCACTTATAGTGAATACATTATTTTGTGATTTGATTTTTTGGTGTAATAAGACTTTGAATTTTTGGCCGCCATGTTGGTGCCCCACTCATGGCTGCTCCATATATTTCTAACTAAAAATGTCTAACACTCGTTCGCCTATAACTCTTGAACGAAATGCTCTTGCGCTTCAAAATTTGGCCCAGATGTGTAGTTTTAAACTCTCTACAATTCCATAAACATTTTCGAATCGAAATATCTTGTTTAAAGCTTCTGAATTTTGATATGACGTAAGTGAAAACCAAAAATAGAGAGGGGGCGGGGGCTTATTTTAAATAATACAATTTACTTAAATAAATAAAATTAATTTTCGTAAAATTATTTTAGACAACTAATAAACTAAAAAGAAAGAAATGGGGTATGTATCAACGATTTATAACTACAACATCATTTGCATCCTAATACAATGGTACATCAAGCCATTGAACGACCAAGTGTCCCTACAAACTGACTGAAATTTATTTACATTGGCTTGATGAAAATCAGTTTGGTGACATTTCAAACCACATTTTAATTCTGAACAACTGACATTTTAAACCATGTTTTAATTCTGAACCCAGGGAGAAGAGGGTAGGTGCGTAATCGACAGGGGTGGGGCTAAATGTACATGTATCTTTTGTCCCATTTTCACCACATAGCCACGCATATCAGTCCAATTCTAGTCGAGCGTCTTATAGTTGAATGTTACACAATGTTCTCACTTACTGGTGAAGACAATGTGGAAACGCCTCTGTAGTCATGGACCAATATAGCAGCTAACTATAAAGGTCTACAGTGGTGCGATTCAAAACACATGACATTTATCTAACCTGTTTTCTTGTAGATTGCAGATGGCTGAAAAGCAGGTATGGGCTGAAATGATTGAACAAACACTTCTTATTTCATGGCAAAGATAGTAAACTTTCTTATTTGTTCGTTTTTACCATTTAAGTATCAAAAATAACCGATAGTAAAGCTTCAAATTGAGATCAGATGTCTCTTACAGAAACTTACTCCAGTTCCATTTGGATTAACAAAACCTAATATCATTATAACAGAAGACAATTGTTTCTACTGCATAAAAAAAATCAGTAAGTTCCTGTTTAAACACTTAGTTTGATTTTGGCTTTGCTTATTTTGCTTCCTATGACCATTGTGTAAGGTACGTAAGGTGATAAAGAAAAGAAAGATTGAACTAGTTGTCAGTGGCACTATCTACTGGGCAAATAATCACCTCATTAATTTGCTTTTTAGGAACGACAAGGGCCATCTGATGAAGATGACACCAGAGGGTAAGACTGACATGACTTTTAGTCATTCAGCCCCAAAACTGATACTATTGTCGTGGTATTAATCACTCTCCCTGACTGTGAATTGCATTCCATAACTCATGTTTAATTTTAGCGCCAGGGTTGATTTACAAACTTTTGATCTTCTCAAAGATACACCTACAAGAATCTTCTCTTTACATTCTTTTAGATCACCTCAGTTTCACACGGATGGACAAGATACAGAACAAGTGCAATTACCAAATGAAAACGACACCCCGAAGGACGAAAATGTATGTAGAAAACTAAGTTCAATTCACATTTCACAGGCTCTTCGTAGAGCAGAATAAACAGTAACTAAGGGTAAACTGTTCAACTGTTCATTTGAATGATAAAACGTTAAGATTCTATTAACAGACTCAAAAGTTACAGCCACTATCATGTATCTGTAATATAATAACAAGTATACTGTCCAATAGCTTTCATTCAATAGTCACTCACACCTCAGTATTTCAAAAGCAGACTTGTAAAGCATAATAAACAGGACCACAGGAAAGTACTGATTAATAGCTTTCGTTTGAATGGTTACTTTAGGATTTCATCCGCAGTCTCAAAAGTTAAAGCCACCTTGAACAGCAAAATAAACAGTACCAAAGGAATGTACGGCTCAGTAGCTTTCATTTAAATGGTCACACTTTAGGATTTCATCCACAGACTCAAAAGTTAGAACCACCTTGTTCAGCAAAATAAAGAGTACCACAGGAAGGTACTGTTCAGTAGCTTTCATTTGAATGGTCACACTTTATGATTTCATCCACAGGCTCAAAGTTAGAACCACCTTGTACAGCATAATAAACAGCACCACAGGAAAGTACCACTCAGTTGCTTTCATTTGAATGGCCACACTTTAAGATTTCATCCACAGACTCAAAAGTTAGAACCACCTTGTACAGCAAAACAGACAGTATCACAGGAAAGTACTACTCAACGGATTTCATTCATTGGTCACAATTTACTGAGGATTTTTACCAAAAAAAAAAACCGTCATATCCACCTTGTACAGCAAAATGAGTCGCGCTACACTCTAAGTATACTGATTTCTAGCTGTTTCATTTTAATGGTAAAACTATATAATTTTATCCACAAGAAGCTCAAATTTCACTTTTAATTGCACCACTGAAATATTATTAAAAAAAATCTGAAAATAATTTTATCTATAACTGAGACCAATTTGCAAGTAATGTTCTGGATTATTCTGAACAGCCACACGAATTACCACTGTTTGTTTTTCTTGTCAGCTATTTCCTTTACCTGGGTGGACTGAAAGTGGACTTAAAGTGGAACAGTGTAGTGATCCAGGAGGTCGCTGCAGCCCGATAGGGTAGCGTATAGAAGAACAAAACTATTAATTGCGTTAGTTGACATTTTGCAATACATACAATGTAATCTCCATTAAGGGGACATCATCGGGACCAGGAGAAGTGTCCCCTTCATGGAGGTGTCCCTTTAATAGAGGTGATAATTACAAAGTTTATATGAGCGTTTTACCGGCCAGAACCAGGAGAAGTGTCCCCTTAAAAGAGGTGTTCCTTTAATAAAGGTGATAATTACAAAGATTATATGAGCGTTTTGCTGGCCGGGACCAGGAGACGTGTCCCCTTAACAGAGGTGTTCCTTTGATAGAGGTGATAATTACAAAGATTATATGAGCGTTTTGCTGGCCGGGACCAGGAGAAGTGTCCCCTTAACAGAGGCGTTCCTTTAATAAAGGTGATAATTACAAAGATTATATGAGCGTTTTGCCGGCCGCGACCAGGAGAAGTGTACCTTAATAAAGGTGATAATTTACAAAGATTATATGAGCGTTTTACCGGCCGGGAACAGAAGTGTCCCCTTAATAGAAGTGTCCCCTTAATAGAGGTGTCCCTTTAACAGAGGCGATAATAAAAAAGATTATATGAGCGCTTTACCAGCCGGGACCACGAGAAGTGTCCCCTTAATTTTTTTTTTTTTTTTTTTTTTTTTTATTTTGAACAATACATTTGTTACATCACTGCATTACAATATGATACTACATTTTTACATCACTGCATTACAATATGATACTACATTTTTACATCACTGCATTACAATATGATACTACATTTTTTACATTACTGCATTACAATATGATACTACACGAACTACGCAAACGTAGGGTTACATTTACAAATTTACCAATATTAATAAAAGAACAACTAATTATAGAAGAACTATCCACTTTCGGCGAAAAGCAGGCAAGCATTTCTTTGCAATTTCAGTTTCTTTAATTATTTCAATTTTTTCTTGGATTCGCAGCAGGAAGTTACAGAAGTATAGTTCACCTTGGCGCCTGTTTGACGTGCAGAATATATAGTATTTTGCTATTAGAATTGAGTAGTTTAATGCCTGCCAGTATTTTGTATTGTCAAAATAGCCGTATAATATGCTACCGTGTTTTAAAGAAAGTCTTTCACCTGCTTTTTTAAACCACCACTCTTGAAACGTATTCCAGAAGGAGAGTGATTTACTACATTGGATTAACATATGTTTTAAAGTTTGCTTCTCCCACCCACATAACGGACAAAGATCACTTTCAGAGATACCGTCACGGAAAAGGCTCATTTGAGTAGGGAGTATGTTGTGTATAATTTTGTATTGAAACATTATGAGTTTAACTTCTTTTGTAACTATGAAAGGCATTTGGTAAACTTTATGAACATTATTTTCTAAAAAGCCGTGTCGTAAAATTTTGGTTTGAGAGGTTGGTGGTACGAAAGTGTTTTTTAAGATTGCAGAATAAATAGAACTTGTGATTAGGGGTGTGGTAGAAGTATCGTTGAGGTTGTTTTGACCATGCGGTTTTAAAGCATTTTTCCACGCGCGAGGAATGGCGTTGATAAGACCATAAAACTTCGTAAAGGGTACATCTAAATTAAACTTTGTTTTGAATTCTAAAAAACTACAGAGGTTGCCTTGTTCATTCAGTAAATCTTGCACATGAATAACATTTTTTGCAAACCATTTTCTATAAAAAACTTGCTTCTTATCAATTAAAATATTACAGTTGTTCCATATAATTTCATTTTTTATATTGGTAGTAGTACGATCAGGTAAGTTTTTGAAGTCGCGCCAATAATCGAGAATCATGCGATAAAAAATAGGGAGGCTCTCTAGCTTAAGTAATTCGGTTTTGTAGTTACATTTTGTCAGAAAAGAGAAATTTCCGAGATGATTTACACACTGGTTAGGAATAATTTTCCAAGAAGCAGAAGATTGACTTTGAATTCTACTAATCCAAGCAATTTTCAAAGCTTTTTCCATAATTTCAAAATCGCACATTTTGAGGCCACCTTCTTTTTTTTCTGCGATGATCGTTCTTTTTTTAATTTTTGGGGGTTTGCCGTCCCAAATGAAACTGAAAATAATTTTATTTATTTGTTTTATAAAATGTTTTGGCACATTTAAAACAGAAGCGTTAAAAGTCAGTTTAGAGAGTCCTAATGTTTTTACGATATTGATTTTTCCGTACAACGTAAGTTTTCTTTTTTGCCAGGTATTTAAAGTTTTCTCTAAATCTCGAATTTTGGTTCCAAAGTTGAGTTCTTCCGCATCTGTTTGATTTTGTGAGAAAAATATTCCGAGAGATAGTATCGGTTCTTTTGGCCATTTGAAACCAAAAGGGGTGTCTTGATTGTTTTTCCATTGTCCTAGCCACATTGCTTCAGTTTTAGCAGTGTTTATTTCCAGCCCAGAGAGAGAGTTAAAATCATTTAGAAATTTAAGTAGTTCGGAAACGGATTCTTGGTCGCGGACAAAGACAGTAGTGTCGTCAGCGTATTGTGATACTTTTATTTCTTGATTATCTACTTGGATGCCTTTTATAGATCTGTTGCTTTTTAAGGCTCTCGCTAGAAGTTCAATCCCCAGGACAAATAGAAGACCCGATAGAGGGCAACCTTGTCGAACACCTCGCTGCAAAGAGAAGAAATTTGAAGCATGCCCATTATTTAAAACACAGCTAGAAACGTTATTGTAGAATATGTTGAACCAGTTTATAATGTCAGGTCCGAAATTAAAAGATTTAAGAGCGGCGTTAAGGTATGGCCATTCAATCGAATCAAATGCTTTTTTAAAATCAAGAAATATTGCAATGCCTTTTTTGTTTGTCTGGTTGGTATATTGTATTATGTCTTGAATAAGCCGAATGTTTTCACCAATGTAACGGCCTTTCACATAACCAGTTTGGTCAGGATTTATAATGCTAGGGAGCACTTTTTCAAGTCTTTTTGCTATAGCTTTAGTAAGAATTTTGTAGTCGACATTAAGGAGTGATATAGGCCTTAAATTTTCTAAAATAGTGGTGTCTTTAGACTTTTTTGGAATAAGCGAGATTATACCTCTCCTTTGGCTAATAGATAGCATCCCCGATTGAAAAGCAAAGTTGAAACTATCTGTCATTTCTTTACTGATTTCAGGCCAAAAAAAGCGATAGAATTCAACAGGAAAACCATCAGTACCAGGTGTTTTGTGTTTTTTGAAGTCTTTTTGTGCATTAAAGCATTCTTCTACGGTGATTAGGCCTTCACAAGAATTCATTTCTTCCTCATTTAAAGTGGTTACGTTTTCTTGGTTGAAGAAAGTTGATTCTTTGAGTTCAGATTCGGTGATTGTGACCTTTGATTTGTAAAGAGATTCATAAAAACGTTTTTCTTCTTCTAGAATTTTGAATTGATCATCAGTGTAAACATTTTCAGCTAATTTTAATCTTGTCACTGTCTTCTTGGCGTGATTTCGTTTTTCTAGGCCGTAAAAGTATTTCGTGTTACGTTCACCTTGTTCGTGCCATCTTACTTTACTTCTCAAAATCGCACCTTTCGTTTTATATGTCATTAGTTTTTTAAGACGCGATTTTTCAATTTCGAGTTCAAGTATAAAGTTTTTATTGTGTGGATGTTTCTCAGCTTGTGCTTGTAACTTGTCTATTTTTGCTTGTATATCTTTTTCCTTGTCCCTAAATATTTTTGCCTTTCTTTTAGAGTATTTAACTGTAAAACCTCTAATTTCCATTTTTATAAGATCCCACTTCAACCCTAAGTTTGTGATATTATTGTATTTTAATTTAAAATCAGAAATATTTTCTCGTAAAGCTGCAATATATTTTTCATCTTCAAGAAGTGAGGTATTAAACTTCCAAAAACCTGGGCCCTTTTTCTGAGCTGAGACATCGGATTGTAGATGAATTGAAACAGCTGAATGATCACTTTCGGGTGCTACAATAATTTCACATTTTATATTTGCAAGGTTGCAAAATTCTTTTGAAATTAAAAAGTAATCTAAACGGCTTTGTATTTTTAAGGATTTGTTTCTCCAAGTGAAACGGGATAAGTCTGGGTTTGAAGTTCGCCAAATGTCACAAAGATTATACGAATTACAAAACTTTATAATTTCTTTAATGACCAACGCTTTTTTTGTGACAGGATTTCCACCTGTTTTATCTTTAGGCGAGAGTGCACAATTGAAATCGCCACCAATTATCAGATTTTCTTGTGTAACATCTTGTAAATGGTTGTTAAGTTTCGAAAAAAAATTTACTTGTTGATTAGCGTCATTTGGCGCGTAAATATTAACGAGAACAAAAGGGATTCCGTGAATTGACATTTCTAAAATAATTAACCTTCCTTTTGTATCAGCAGTGAACTTTTCTACTTTGAAATCCAAAGAAGGGTTAATTAGTATCATGACACCTTTACTGTGATTTGTACCGTGACTAAAGAAAACCTTCCCACCCCATTCATTTTCCCATGCGGATGAACATGAATTAGTGCTATAACATTCCTGCAGAAAAACAAAGTCTTGTTTCTGTTTGTGCAACCATCGGAAAACCAAACGGCGTTTGAGAGATTTGTTCAAACCTCTGACGTTTAGCGACAGGCATTTTAAATTCAGAGCATTGGTTGTGTTTATTCTAGGTGTTTGTATATATACCAAGAGCAGTCAGCACAGGCGTCAAGAGTGAATAATATGAGATCGATTCCTCATGCGAGATACAGACCATAATATTTGCAGAACAACAGAAATGATTGCAACATTTAGCTTTGGTGGACAATTGAACAATGAATGACCTGAAATTACACAGATTGAAAACTAAGGCATCTGCAAAAATGACACTCACACACAACACATAACAAAAGACTACATATAACAATATACATGATACCCATACCTCTAAGACGAGTTGTATGGGCGACGCCATATATCACCGGGCGTCAAGCGTTATTTACACGCTCCGCAGAAAAAGGAAAAAAAATTAACCAAATGCTAATAAGTAATACCGCCTATTGTTATAAGAGAACTATTTTTGCATAATTTAAATTTAAGTTTAGATAACAAGAGAAAAGGAAAAAAAAAACAACAACTTAGGGAAACGGTTGATTTTCAGGAATAAATTTACCATCAATGAATAAACGATCTGGCTGCGCTTTACTGAAGAAAGCATTTAAACCCTGTTTTTTGGCTGCTTTTAACTTACTCATTTGCCCTTTCCGGATGTTGTAAAGTTCTTTAGGAATGTCTTCATAAACGGCAAAGTTAGTGCCTCTGAGCTTCCTGCGTGCTTTCTGCAAAACATCCTCGCGATCGGCGTAGCGGAGAAATCTGGCTAAGATTGGACGTGGACCATTTCTATCACCCTGTTTACCCAAGCGATGAATACGATGAAATTCGATCTTGGAACATGAATCTTTGATCTCTAATTCGTTTTCCAAGAACTTGTGGATAACTGCTTTGGTGTGTTCGCTTGTTTCTACGTTTTCATCAAGCCTGCTATTTCCAGTCGCGAAACTCTCTGGAATACCGATAAATTTTAAGTTTTCCCTTCTGCTGTAGGTTTCCAGATATAGAATTTGCTTGCGTAAGTCTTCAGATGTTGATAAGTGATTCTCTTTCATGTCATAAGCGTTTTTCTTAATGTCAACAATCTCTTCCTCGCAAAAGCTCAGACTTGCTTTGACTTCGCGAACTGAAAAATCAGTGGTCTTGAATTTGGAATCTAAGACGCAGACTTCCCTCTCTAGTTTGCTCACAGATTCTTCAATGCTGGAGACAGTAGTGGTAAGATTATTAAGACGCTGTTCGATGGAATCCAGCTTATCAAGCTTGGATAGCTTGGATAAAATAAGGTCAACTTTCTCTGCCAAGCCTTCCGCCATGTTGAAAGTTTCGATGAAGTTGTCTTCAGAGCTGAAACTGTCCTTCTGCCTCTTGTCTTCTGGCGAACGCAAGGAATCGTCAGAGGAAGCTGAGGATCTTGTTTTTCTTTTAACAGTGGAAATCAGTTTTTCCATAGGCGGTACAATAACTCAAAATTTGGGAAAATTCCGCGGAGCGTTTCAAGACGCGTCCTCACTCCTCCATGACTTGCGCATTCAATCAGTGTCCCCTTAATGGAGGTGTCCCAAAGTAGAGGTTCCACGGTTGAGCAAACTGATGTTGGCGGCATTCTCTGAATTGTTGAAAAAAGTTGCTTGTTACCCTGATTGTCTCGTAAAAACACAAAACTGTTTGAGGTGTCAAGTTATCGATAACTGAATTGAACTCCAAAATGAAGTAAACCTGAAGAAATTGCATACGGCTCGTGTTAGCTAGAAGGTCGAGTTACGAGAGAGTTCAAAATATCGAGATTCTACTAGAGTTTGCCTTCCAAACTGTACGCCACATTTTGTGGATTCTAACTACAGTGGGCTATCTTCTTGGATGCAATTGGATGGAATACCCATTTGTTTATTTGTAACGGTTATCCTTTGACCTTATTTTCGGGAATGAGAGCTGAGGGAAATATAGGAGGGATCTTTCCTTCAAACTGCTCTCATTATTATCCACATTGTTATTATTGTAGATACAGTAATTCAATAAAAAGAGGTTATCAGTATTTTCAAAATTGTTATTTTCATTGTCTTAAGATTAGAAAAAACATATTTGTTTCAATTTTTTTTTTCAGGGGTATATCTCTTCATCCTCTTGCATATGACTTTACATGTCCCCTAGACCCTCAGGTAGGTATATTGTATAGCTCTATAAATCCATACCAGTAATACATTCAAGAAACGTGTACTAAAACACACACAATTTGACCTACGCCTGCACGTTGTTATAAGTCAAAGACACGTTAAAAAGTCCATCATAATAATGAAATAGAATTATGGGACAAGGATACGAAACAGGGTTCATTTAGAAGTCTATTTACGTTTCAAAATGGAAGTTCAGTTTATGTAAATAATTACAGAAAAAAAACGCTTTTCGAACCATTACAAACCAAGGTCTGGTCAAAATTGACCTTAACAAGGCAATTCTTTCCCATCCGTTCTCTAGTATGGCTGCCTGGCCATTCGTCTGTGTTTTACTATCGTTTCAGACCACTTTCTGTGAACAGGAATCAGATAAAACTCAGAAAATTGTAATGCAACTCTTTTGCCTCAGCGTTTACCTTTGGTCAAAAACTGTGCTTGTGGCTTTTAAGTTACTGGTTATAACCGGTAGCAGGGCCCGGCTAGCGTCCGAATTCAGTCAACTTCTCAATGGCAGTTTTCATTTTTTGTCCTTTATTTTGGAATTGCCGGTTAAATTTAAATAAGACTTTAAAACAGTTAAAAAAAAAAGAAAAGTGTGATCAACGATTCACACAAAAGCTATTTAGCAGCGCTGTTGTGATCTACTGTTTTGCAATTCATTGGATTGTAAATTAGATAAATATTTTTTTACTTTAAATTTTGGGCGTGAGAGGCGTGAAAGGCGCCATTTAGATACAACTCCAACTGATAAGTGCGTTTTATTTTATCTTCCGCAGGGTAGTGATAGTGGCTCCATAATCTGCTTTGCATTGTTTATATTTTTGTTAATTTGTTAATAAAACTGTTATGGAAATTGTATGTTTCCTATTTTCTGTTATGAAAAAAAAAAGCCGGGTGAAGGGGCGTTTATTAACGGGTCATTGTGCAATCTATTTACGACTACATTATTGTAGTCGTTTTTAATTTGCTACAAGCTAGACCGCGCTGACGAGCTCCAACAGACCGAAACAGCTGTCCGCGGTTGCTACCCTGCTTTATCGGTTTCTGTCGTATTGGTGTCTCGCAAAGTTTACTTTTTCACGTAGTCAGATCAGCCTTGCAGTTTGTCGGTTATCTTTGTTCTTTTTTTTTTGGCTGATTAGGTCTTTCGTAGATCCTACGTATCGTTTACAGCATTACCGTTTGCGGTCTTTTGCATACATGTATTTGCGTTTATTAACCCTGTTTCGCCGGGGGGGGGGGGGGGGGGTTGCCTTTTAACATCCATAGCATTTTTAATATAAAAAGCAAACGCCACCAAAACTCGAAATTTATCTGACAACTTGGTGTGACAGTTCGTTGTTCACGTGACTTGATGTTTCCATGGAAACACGATTTTGACAGCCATATTTTTCAAAATTTGGATTATTTTACCTTTTAAAGAAAAGAAATCAAGTTGTCGTAACTTTTACATTTTTACGCGATTTTAGCGTTTCTTTATTGATTTTGATGACTTTTGATTCAATTTGCACGCTTTTCTGGGGTTTTGGAGAAATCCAGATATCCAAGATGGCCGCTGTCAGATAAATCGGACCACAAAGGAAACAATAACATATACCCTCCACGTTTCATTGTCATAGCTTTAATGCTCTTGAAGGCTCAGGAACTCAAAAAAAGCCCAGGCTAAATAATGTTGAAATACGAACAATCTAATACAATAAACAATTTAGCCTAACTCTCGGGTAGGTTGAAAGTGTTCCTTGTGGCAAACGACGTAGAATATCGTATTTACTCGATTAAACGCCCCTTCGAATTACTGCTCCCATGAACGTACCTTTAAAGAAAGAAACGTCCTTCTTGAATTACTTCCCCCACGAAAGTCCCCGAAAGAAACAAACGAGGCGAGTGTATTATTGAGAAGGGCCGCTTATTTAGAACAAAGTCGGCACAATTGAATTTTTTGTATTCCAAATTTAAGAAAGTTATACAGTTTCCACCCATCTGAGAGGCTACACAGCTTTAGCACTAGTTTCAGTTGGTGATCAAGCTGTGTACAGCTTCTTGTTTGTTGGTAAAAATAGATTGTGACTGTGGGTAGCCATTCAAAGTTAATGCTTACATCGACCGAAACATCCCGCGTGAACGCCTCCAGGCGTCTTGCTGTACTTAATGACCAAAGTTAAATACAGAAATTTCCTAGGAGCCGCTGATCCGAACACAAACGTCTGTATAGACAGTACAATACATATTTTTTCCGGATGCCCGAACATTGTCCTTTATTTTCTTTGTCTATAAAAGAAGTAAAATCATCTGTTGTTTTTTGTTTTGTTTTTCAACCTAGTCAAAACCAGCAACTGAATTAAAACGTCAATATGAAACCAACGACATCTTATTTTTACAAATGAAGTGAGGAAATGAAGATAAAAATTAGCAGATTTGAGTGCCATTCAAGTACTTTAACAAGCTATTTATTAAATGGAACCTGTCGTGGCACATACTGTTTTAAACAATGAAGAAAAATACTGCTTGAATACCCGAAATGCCAAAAATGAAAGAATAAAAACCTCACCGTGAGTTGAGTGCAAACCGTACTCTGAACAAGTGTTTTGTTTGTAACTCAGTATCTGTCTGGTTGATCACTGAATCGTTTATCGGGATGTGCTTTAAATGACACGAAGTTAAGATACTGCTGCAAATATGAAGGATCGCTATTTTATACCAAGGACAGGAGAGGTAGTCAGCAATTGCTGTAAGTTACTCTTCTAATTCTAAGTTCAAATGCATCAAATTCCGGCATTTGCTCGCAGAAGGAAGAGACCTTTAGAAACGTTTAATATATAAATACAACAGCAGTGGTAAATATTCTTCTTAAAATAATGTATTTATTGCATATAAAGTAAATCTGATGCTACAGAACACGCACGTAACCTCACACGGTAGATTTGTTGACTGAACAAATTTCAGTTGGCAAGTTTATGTTCAATATGCAAAGTTGGTTTAAACGGAAATTCAGAGAAACGAGGACATGCTCTTTCAAATTCGCACTCCCTCCAAAAATCATTCTTGAAATAAATTCTAAACGAAATTGAGTTTTTTGTTTTCTCAGAAGTATTTTTCGTGGAATGCATTAATATGTAAATCAATAGTTCGTGGAAACATCAACATAGCAACAACGCACAAACTCTTTGTCAACTCAAATCTCAGCCAATCACGCGAAAACGAAAATCAACAACATGTCTTCTTGGAAAAGAAGCAAAACTTTATAACTGCATCATCGCGTTTTACAACTGACCTCTGTTATAATTTGCGATGTTTATGGTATCAATGGCAATAGAGAAAGATGCAGCTTCCTTCGAAGTTTATTCGACGCAAAAACAGTGCGCATACATGCTGAAATACTGAGGCAATGTCTGGATTTATCAATCTTTGTTATATTATGATATGGTAAGTATATTTGTATTCGGTATGATTTATGTTATAAAAATACCTTAGCCTTAAGTAATCATGAACGTTAGGGGAATCACGTTATCTCCCATCTCAAATCGTTTAAGTAATGGTCCTAACCCAGCGGCAAGGAATGCAGAAGGGTGCTAATTGTGATATTGTTGAAACGGTCCACCTCATTGCCTAAAAAATCTACTATCACTTCATCAGATAGCGCATTTATTTCTCTCTAGTTTACTTATTGATTCCCTTTTAGTGAAAACTATTCCGAGTTTTAATGCAGCAAAATTTCTATGTGGGAAACATGAAAAATTAGAAGCCTTTCTTGGCCACTGTTTTGGAGTCTCATGATTGGATAAAATCTTGTAACACAAAAGAAATATCGCTTTAAAATAAAGTTTCAGTACATTTTATTTCAAAAACGTGTTGTCCATAGGTTGATGCATTCTCAGTAAGGAAATCTAAACAATCGTATGTGGGGAAAGCGAAATGCCGCAGAAAAATAGAGGATTGCCTAGTTCTTACACGCATTGTTACTTAATAAAACACAAAATTATGTTCGCAAAACGTACGATATGAAATCGGAATAACATCACCAGTTGAAAATTCACATTTATGATTGCAAATATCTGTGTTCTTTAAAATTAAGCTTTGGCAGTAGTGCTTAACCCTTTTTGTTCTTTTAGCAGTGTCCACTTTGTTGGAATGGTGTTCAGATAATGGAGAGACGCGCGAAGAAAAGATAGCTCGCAAAGGTAGCCCTAGCCTGCGAATAGGTAAAAATAATTAAAAATAAAATAAATAAATCGTCTTTATTTAACGAGGGTGACACTAAATAGTCATAAGCCTAACAAACCTGTGGCCCTCGGATTCCAGGTCGAATTGGAATTTGGAAGTCAACTCGCAGGGCTCGAAATTGAAAAAAAATTCTCAATCGCAATTTGCGAGTAATTCCTACAATTTAGTCGCAAGTTCGAAAATTTTAGTCGCAAAAAAGAAAAACTAACTACTACTACCGTAACCGGAAATGAGAAACGAAAAATTTCTGAGAAAGTCTGAAAAAGTGAGCCCGTGATACACTTCTTGGAAACCGCGTTAATGGAGCATGAAATCGACGATTAAGTCACGTAACATTCAACGTGAATTTCGCAGGATTTTTCAGATAAAATTACAACTACCAGTAACAAGTAAGACACAAGACTGTTGAATATAATTCCTTTATAAGCTAGGCCGTAAAACAGTCGCAAAGTCGCGACCAATAGACAAATTTTAGTCGCAAATGCGCCCGATACAGGCGCAATTTCGAGCCCTGCTAAGTGTTGGTTTTTTGAGGAGAGGGGAAAACCGGAGTACCCGAAGAAAAACCTCTCGGAGCAAGGAGAGAACCAACAACAAACTCAACCCGCATATGACGCCGGGGCCGGGAATCGAACCAGGGCCACATTGGTGGGAGGCGAGTGCTCTCACCACTACACCACCCCTGCTCCCCCAATATGGGATAGCCTGCCTGTTCAGATGAAACGTTTAGTCCACATTGACAATGTGCAAAAAGTCAATCAAAGTTATAGATTGATTTTGCCATTTACCGACAAAAGTGTCATTTCAGTAGGAAGAAAAAAATTAATTTAAAGGAACAAATACAAGGGTAGTTTATTAAGCGTCACGTCAAAAAATTAAAGGGACACTGCCCCGCCGAAATGAAAAACATTTGCTGACCTTAATCCCATGTTATATCGCTAAATGCCACCAAATATACAACTTTGATGAAGATTCTACAAAGCAAAACAGTGGCCGTAGTTTGGAGATAAAGTGCAAGGATTGCAAGGATGAAAGTTCATTACAGAAAATTGTCATTCGTGTACAAATTTAACTTTTTACTCGTGGCGAAGCACACGAGTTGTAAATCCGGCTTTGACTTTTCTTCTTTTTTTTCGTGTTACATTAGCGCATGCAAATTTATGCACGCATATTTAAGTCTATGTCGACGACGATATGGCTTTCGACCATGAAATACATACCGTAAAATCTCTCCGTGTGTTGACTCGAGAAGCAAGATAAAGCCCGGTTTCCATATGATCGCTACGATCGCTACGATCGTTGCGATCGCTGCGATCGCTGAAAAAAAAAGTTCAGCGATCGCAGCGATTGATGGTTTCCATATGATCGCTGCGATCGCTACGATCGCTGAGAAAGTGAATGAAGATCGAGGGGACCTGGGTCTGACAATATCATTTCGCCTCATTCTTGAAATTCAACACAGCGGCTGTGAATTGTTTTTAAAATTTGACATAAAGACAGTCGTATCTTTGCACTTCTTCCATAAAAAGTGCCAAATCGCACCCTTTGAGTGAGCGTACGCAGTGCATCTTTGTATTTTTGCTGTCGCTGCGATCGCTGCGATCGCTGGAGAGTGGTTTCCATATGATCGCTACGATCGCTACGATCGCTGAGATAGAATCACAGCGATCGCAGCGATCGTTGTCGCTGCGATCGCTGTGATCGCTACGATCGCTGGAGAGTGGTTTCCATATGATCGCTACGATCGCTGAACTTTTTTTTCAGCGATCGCAGCGATCGCAGCGATCGTAGCGATCATATGGAAACCGGGCTTAAAGAACTACAGCGTACAATTGCACACTTTCAAGACAATTCAAGGCGTTCATGGATGGATAGGACCGTTTGATATTGTGTTCGCCGCTTATTCCTGTGGGATTTTTGCTCTGGCAAGTTCTATGTTTTATATATTGAACTTGCCATTTGCTTAGCGATCGAGCTCCGGGTCGAGCTTAAGTGTCAGCTACTGAATCTAGTGAATGCAGTGTAGTCTTACTTTTAAACCCGTGTATACGTGAAAGCATGATGAACGGGTTATCGGTAACGGTGTTTAAATAAAATTCACTCTCTCACTCATTCGTTCGTTCCTTCCATCAGCTGCAAACTTAGTGAGCAAATGCTTTGTTACGAACACGTTTCGTAACAGGAATTCAACGTGAATCCAACGATAATAATAATTAATTTGATGTAAACGAATATAGACAACAATGAGCTTACAGATATTTCGCATTTGGAGTTTTTAGTGCAATATTAAAATCGATCTAAAGGATTTTGCAACCCAAACACACGTTCTGATGCGTATCTAGCTTAAAATAATAAAATTTAGTTCCTAGGTAGTATGTGTTCTTGGACAGCGCAATGGAATGAGTTTCCATAAAGTCCTTTTTTTTTTTCCTTTTTTTCTTTTTTCGAACTGGACATTATGAAAGTGATGTTCTCCGTAAAAGCACTCAAATCACTCGGGAATCAATGCTGCAATGAGTTAAAGGCGCCACGATTAATTTGCCTCTTGATTAATTTCGTTAATTTGCCTCTTGATTAACTATCTTTGCTTTCATCACTTTTAGCGATTTTATATTCGTATTGCAAGACAATAATAATCATGAAAACACGATATATCAGCCGAGACAGTGTCCGAAATAAGACTCCCCTGGTCTTCTTGCAACATTTATTTTGCCAATGCGCGACAATTACTTCCACCTACATAGCCTAGACAACGATTTCTTATGATAGCAGAACCTGCACCCAGATCACATCATCAAGTGAAATACAGTAGACGTCAACCTAACAGACACCTCTTATATGGGGGACACCTCACGTAAGTGCAGACTCGGTCTTGGTCCCTGCCACAAACAAACACTATAAAGGCAGTTTTAGAATTCCTGTTTGTACACTGGACTCCCATCATCAATAGGACCAATAGGACACAAGGAGAGAGATATCACTGTACCAACAGGATACTGATTCTAAAAGAGTGCTGAAATGAGGTCAATCCCCTCAATAAACAGACAATCTCAAGCAACTGCTTGAAAAAATTCATCCTTTTATATCTCTGCATGAGCTTATGTTACACAAGACGAAAATTTCCTTCGCTAGCTACATGATAAATTTCAGCAGAAGGAATTCATCTTCATCACACACAACAAATTGTAAACAGTTTTCCAGGTTCCTGCGTTGAAAGTGACAGGACTCTTTCAGTAAGCCACGTCTAAAATTAAAAATCTATGTCATTTTAAAATAACAACGTTGGTTGACAGTGAAAGGGGAAAAGTTGTTATAAAAAGAGGGATAGCTAACACAATAGTCGTTTCTCTTTCCGGTAGTTGTTATGAAAAGGATAGCGTAACACAATAATCGTTTCTCTTTCCGACAGACTCGAGAGCCACATCAGGGAACCATAAACAATCATGTGTGTCAAGGGAAGGATCATAAAAACTCTGTCGATAGACTAAAGAAAGTGGGCGTAAGAAGTCGATATGTCACACTCAAGAAGCATCAAATGCAGACTGTCGACAGAAATAAAAGAGTTTGAGGTCACGAAAAACATCCTCGACAAGAAAGTGGCTCACCTTGTGACATAGTCAACTGTTTTAATGTTCTTAGACGCCGACTGTATACTTTGAGAATAAAAGGATAAGACAGGCTGGGTGTTTTACTCATCTTCGGGGAGATATGTGAACGTTTAAACGCGTTACAAGCCTACTTTACAGACCATAATTTCATAAGCACCGAGACTCGCCTTGCGCATGTGTCGGCTGGTATTTCAAAATGGAGTAGACATGGTGTCTATCTATAAGTTTGGATGAAAGAACTCAGGAAAAACTACAACAAGCGACTAAGGAAAAACCAAGGTAAGTGAATAAACTGTAAAAGCAATCACAATATACATCTTAGATTTCGTATATTGCACGCTATTGCCCACGCTAGTGCTAAAAACAAGAACCGATTCAAAGCAATGTCAGAATTCCATTGAACGAATTACATCCACAGACTTAGCCAACGCCAGGATTTTTATACTTTATTTCTGTATCAATGTGAGAAAACGTTCTTCCCAACGGCGATCCTTGCGTCTCTGCCTCTGCCATAGCTGTCTTATCAGGAATTTGTGGCTTGAGTTTTATTCACTCTTCCTCCGTAAGGCATACAGAGTCGAGAATTAGTTCGAGCTGGTCGATTTCGTGTTGTTCTTCGAACCGAGAGGTTTGCCCAGCAACATCTCGGCAAAAACACAACCGGCGGCCCAAATGTCCACTTAACTATCGTAAATCGAAGAATTTAACAGCAGTTCAGGAGATTTGTACCACAAAGCCGAGATACCTTGCGTTAGATAACCTTTGTGCGAATAAGCCGGGTCGATCAGTCTCGAGCGGCTGAAGTCGCCGACACTAAACAGCAGGCTTTCAGAATCAACTTAAATATTACTTGGTTTGACATCTCGGTGAACTACATTCGCGTGAGAAGTGACCTTGAAATCTATTTCCGAACTGAATGATGTGCTATTCGCTGCGTACATCAACGATTCGGTGATAGTTTATTTTCTTCCGCTAGACTTTCAGCACGTGTTCGAGAGGCTGAGTTTCAACAGGACCAACAGTACAGTGAAGCTTGCAACACTATCTGTATTAACTAAATACCCTTACGCGTGGCATTAAGCTTCAAACGAAACACTACACATTGACCGAAGTTAAGGCTATTAGCACTGATAATGTACCATTTCATGACCATTTTGTAAGACAACCTTGACACTAATTATAACACTTTGTGTTCGCCTAGACTCGACATTATAATTGCCTATTTCAACACACATATTTTCCATTTTTACGAGTTGAAAATATTGCCTAAAATAATGTGATCCAACCGAGCTTTCTTTCAAAACTATGGCCGGAAGGAATAGTCAGGAAGATATGTTATTTAGAAACATTCCCACAGAATGTACAGGAATGTAAAAGACCAAAATATCGTGACGTGACATCAATTCTGCCATGAATCGATGATAAGAACTATTTACGGAACAGCTCGAGTTAACAGCTATTAACGTAATACTGTCTAGACTGTCAAAATTGATTCTAATGGACCACACAGCATGTATCAAGCTTGTGTTTATAATACAGATTAACCCGGCAGGGCTTTACAATGTCATCTGTTCTTACCGAGAACGAAACATGACCTTTTTATTGTGAAATCAGGTGGAAACAGAACATGTAATGAGTTGAAACATGCGATTGTTTGTACAAAACAATTTCTGGACCCTTCGCTGAACCATATAAGTGTACTAATTACATATAAACAACAGTGTGTTTGCCCAGTACATGTGAAAATTACTTAACGGAAATACATTAAATTTTTTTATTTGCTGTAATCAACGGCAAATATCTTAGTGTTTTAACAAAAGTTTCACTGCATTTCGTGAATTTGCTATTTACGTTCGAAGCACAATCCACAGTGAGAGCTATTTTCTTATTGATATTAAAATAGCTAACAATTCTTTCCTTTCCCAAGGTTAATGAAATGAGCAATTACTGATCATTAATGACACGAAGCAGTCATCCCTTAGCATGAAACCACAAATGTTTACCGATCACTGACCTATACTGCTATCGACCACAAAATTCAGGGATATTTTTCGTCCCAGATCTAAATTTAGCAACAAGATACTCACGTCGCAGATATCAGATGTAAGCGGAAATAATTGACTTCTATATTGCTCTTGAAGTCTACGTCGTAACCACTTTATCACGTATATCAGTCCAATTCTAGTCAAGCTTCTCAATGAACGTTATAAATTTTCACAATTACTTGCCGTAAAGTCAATATTCAAACGCCTCTGCATTTATAAACCAATATATCAGCTAAGTAAAACTCTAAATGTTTACAGTGGTGTGGTTCAACAATCAAGACGACGGTAGTTACCTATCTGTTTTCTTGGAGATTCAAGATGGCAGAAAAACAGGTAAGAGCTTAGAACATCGTAACAACACTTTATAACTGAAGAACTAAAAACAAACTAAACAAGGAAAACAAGAGACACGTATTTCTACTCCATAAAAAACAAATCAGTAAACTTCTATGAGAGCTTTTACAAATGCCCCTTAAATAGACAAGTATTTATCTCATATATTTGTTGCTTTTTTTAGGCTAGCCAACAGTCGTCCAATGAACCAGAAGAAGAGGTTAACAGGTAAGAATCGCCATGAGTTTTATCCAGCTTTAAACTGGACATACACTTTTTTATTCCGCCAGTTATGAAAATGACAATAAAGGTCAAATATCAAGGCAAGTTCCTTTTGGCTTATATTTTCTTAATTCTTCCGACTTGTATGATTTATTGTTTATTGACATGATGAAGATCAATCATTCTTAAGGCTATATTACTTATCTCATCCGAGTCTAGCAGCTGTAGAACCAACAGTGAAAATATTTGTAAAAGGCAAAAAAATTGTTGAGAATTTTTTTTTTTAACCTGACATTATACCTGCAAGTATAAAATTATAATTTTAAAGGAGCTATGTCACCATTTTAGTATTACTTTTTCAGGCCAAAATACATCTTTACATGTATATCAGTGAAAACCCCAAAACAAGGGTCCAGTTTTGTTTAAAATTATTCTGCTAGTGCTCTAAGAGTAAACATAAGTGTCTTGGGCTGCAGATGGCCAGGATGGAAATGAATTGCATCTCGAAAAAATTGGGCTATTTTTTTTTTTTCAATTTTATCGTTTCTGTCTTGGAAAACTCGCTAAAACTCTGATAATATAGTCTATTTTCTTTTCGAGAATGTACTTGATATCTTCCTCTTAGTGTTCTATAAGCGTTTTGTGTACGATAAAGGTACTTAGTTTTAATTTGGGGCAGTTTCGACCCAAAAACCCTCAAAATCACCTGACATAGAAAGGGACAGTGTCCCACCGAAAACTGAAAAAAAACATGAAATTTTGCTTACTTCATTATTATCATGTTAATAAACAACTAAACTGGATAAAAAGATTCTATAGAGTAAAACAGAACAGGTAGTTTGGAGATAAAGTGCAGGATTGAAAGGATTGAAGTGGATTGCAGTTCATCAAATTTGATTTTGTGACAGGCGGTCAAGAAATCAAAGTTCCCATTCTGGTGGAATTTTGAGTTTGTTTAGCAATTACTTTGTCTCTTTAGTTTATATTTCTTTGCGTTCAACACTTTTGGCAATTTTTTTCTTCCTATTTCAAGATAATAAAGCAAGCTTAAAGCAAGCTCCCGGTTATAATCATGAAAACACGAGATCTCAGCCAGAATACTGTCCCTTGAAACCTAACTTTCTCCATTGAATGGAAGCACTCCTGTATCTTAGTCTCTTTGTGCAACTTTTAAACGCGACCAATGAAAAGGAAATAGCGACACTTGTGTTGGGCAAAATATTTCTTTCTTTTCTTTTCACAGTATTTTTTTCTGATCTAATTAGTTTCAGCACAAACCTTGGTCGTCCATAATATTTCATAACTAACTTTGGGTGCCAGGTTTAGTTACTAACAACTACAAAAAGCTCTTAAAAGCCTCATAGTATTTTGACCTATTTTAGATCGTCTCAGTTAAGAGAAGAAGCTGAACAAGGGAATCACCAGCACCTACAAAATGAAAACCACACGCTGGAAGAGGGAAATGTATGTGGAAAAGCTGTTCAATATCTTTCATTTAAATGGTCACGCTTTAGGATTCTATTCACCCTCTAAATATGTTACAACCACCTTGTAAAGCATAATAAATGGTAACAACAGAAAAGTACTGTTCAGTTCAATAGGAGTCTGGCGTTCCTTGATTGAAGCGTTGAGACAAAGGTTTCGTTGTTTAAAGACTCTGCGTTGTTTGAATTGAAAAAGTTTGTTGATGAACATAACGTCAGCTGAAATCCGCCTATAGCTTTGAATTGAACTGTCACACTGTATCATCCAAAACGTTAGATCCACCTTGCACAGCATACTCAACAGCAACACCGGAGAGTACTGCTGTGTAGCATCCATTTGAATGGTTACACTGTAGGATTCATCCACAGACTTAGAAATAAGAACCACCTTGTACAGCATAATCAACAACACAGCAACACAGGAAAAAACTGCTCAATAGTTTTTTAGTTTTTTTGAATGGTCACACTTAAGGATTTCATCCACAGACTCAAAAGTTAGAACCAGCTTGTACAACATAATAAACAGTACCACAGGAAGGCACTGCTCAACAGCTTTCATTTGAATGGTCACACTTTAGGATTTCATCCACAGACTCAAAAGTTAGAACCATCTCGTACAGCATAATAAACAGTACCATAGGAAAGTAAAGCTCAGCAGCTTTCATTTAAATGGTCACACTTTAGGATTTCATCCACAGACTCAAAAGTTAGAACCATCTTGCACAGCATAATAAACAGTAGTACAGTAAAGTACTGCTCAATAGCTTTCATTTGAATGATCACACTTTAGGATTTGATCCAGAGACTTAGAAGTTAGATCCACCTTACACAGCATAATCAACAGCAACACATGAGAGTACTGCTCTGAAGCTTCCATTTTTTCAGCTTAACGATCATACATGTACTTATTTACTAAAGTTTTAGTTCTGATCATATCCATCACTTCAGACTTGGCGATTTTTGTTTGACTTTGATCTATGATCGGTTACATGAAATACAGAAAATTCTACTTACATTCTACAGCTGATTCCAACGCAGTGTGATGTCCTTTAAGAGCGATGCAATCTGTCTCCTTTTTCCATTTATTTGAGTGTCTGTTCTTAAAGGCAAAATAATCAGTCTTATTAAAAGTTGATATTGAAACAGCTTTATTATCATTACAGCAAGGCAGTTGCGGACGTGGCATTACATTTTTATACCCTAAATGATACAAAAAATAACAGACAATGGTTTCTCCTTTCCCTTTATGTTGTCTCATGAAATATAAAGATCCCAGTGTATTTAAAAATTAAATTTTCGAATGCTCTGTGTAGTAAAATACCAATTTAAAATCAAAACCAATTAAATTTACAATAAGTGCAGTTAGTTGTAATACTGCATTTTGTATACCGTGAGTGAGTCACAAAAAAAAAACTGATTTTATCCAAAGACTCGTTAGAATTTCAGTTCTAACCATTTAAATCACTTAAAACTTGACAGTTTTCTTCTTATGTACAAAAAAGTTTTCTGAAACTGATTTCACCTTTAACTGAAAAACAGTTTGCAAGCAATGTTCTGGATTGTTTTGAACATATGCGCAACTATAGCAATATTTCGTTTTTCTTTTTAGCTTTTTCCTTTGCCGGGGTGGACCGCACGGGGGCAACGAGTCCAACAGTGTTCTGATCCAGGAGGCCATCACAGCCCCATAGGGTAGGGTATAGAACAACAAATCTACGAATTGCGATACTTAGGATTTTGCAATGCATACCACACTATAAACAATTTTAGACTCACTGCGGCATATCCAAAAGAATTTGCGGCATATCCAAAAGAATTTGCTTTAAAATGAGGCCAGTGAGGGTAACTAACATACATGCAAACAATAATACACAGACCGTCATTTATTATCAAGGTAAATAAGCAACCTCTTAGCTCCGTATTTTCCACACACAAAAAAACGCCTTCTTGTCACTTTGCCCCCTTTTCAAGAACTAACTACATGAAAAATAGTTTTAGTTACAGCGGGGCAACCGTTTGGAACAACTTACCCTGTAACATTAGAGAGTCTTGTTCATTAAGTGATTTTAAACGCCTTCTTAATTTTTAAACACGGCATTCATGGAAATCAGGTTTTTACGTGGCATATTGTTGTAAGTTAATGTTTAATGTTAAGATTAGGATTTTTAGGTTTTAGTATGTTAGTCATTGTACAGGAATTTATTGTGCCTGATGATTTTTACCATGTATAAATAATGCTTAAAGATTAAAGATTGTGTTGTCTCGTTGGGGCATTGATGATTGCCTGATCGCATCTATATCGATGGAGGTTATTTTATAGGATGCAACGAAATAAGTGTTTTTCTAATCAATCACCTTGAATGATAATAGTAGTCCACAAAACATCAGGAAATCTGAAAATAATCTCTTTTTATGTCTTTTTATCTCAGGGGCATATCTTGTCTTCCACCACAGTATGAAGCGAGAAGCGCCCGAAATCCTCAGGTAGGTATATGTTATGCTTCTCAACAACCCTTCCGTCCAGCAGACTAACTTCACTGGTTAAGCAATATCCTAGTCAGTCCATTACAAAATGATTAACAATTATTGGATGAGGTTGAGCGTGATAGCGATAATTATCAAGGCCAAAGTTTGTGTTATCCGCCGAAGCCGAAACACAAACTGAGGCCTTGATAATTATCGCTATCATGCGAAAACCAAATCCAATAATTGTTTTATTATGCATATTCCTGAGCTGCACTTGTAAAGACAAGAGCGCGCACAAAAAAGTGATTAATGCACAACAGTCAACTTGTAAGTAAACAACTAACGTCACTTCTGCATGCATAAAACTATTCTCTGTAGTTATGACGTCACTTCTGCATGCATAAGACTATTGTCTGTAGGTATGACGTAACAGAAACAGCAAGCAATAATTAGCTGCGTGCTTATAGCCAATCAAAATCGAGCTAGTGACACCAATGTATAATAATCTAGAATAATCACTAAGGACTATTAATATTCTAAAGCGTGGTGCCCTTGCCTGTTGCCTTCAACCTTGACAATGGAACTTTAGAAAATTACTATATAAAATATGCGCAACTAGCAATATTTCGTTTTTCTTTTCAGCTTTTTCCTTTGCCGGGGTGGACCGCACGGGGACAACGAGTCCAACAGTGTTCTGATCCAGGAGGCCATCACAGCCCCATAGGGTAGGGTATAGAACAACCAATCTACGAATTGCGATACTTAGGATTTTGCAATGCATACCACACTATAAACAATTTTAGCCTCACTGTCCTTGTTAGCATATCCAAAAGAATTTGCTTTAAAATGAGGCCAATGAGGGTAACTAAAATACATGCAAAAAAAATAATACATGGACCGTCATTTATTATTAAGTAATGATCCGCATAAGAAGGATAGCGCTGAACGGCAATGCACGATGGAATGTCAACTTTTTTCATTGTTACAACTGGTGATCTCATTTGCCTAGACTCAAAAACCTCTAAAAAGTTAAGGTTCGAGGTGCATTTCGTCTATTCTTTTTTACGGTTTCAAGTAATTTGAGACCCAATCGCACAACATGCAATTTTTAAAAGATATTGTATTTGGGGAACTTCATCAAAGAAGCAAAATTATTTGCTATTGTCTTCTGCTATTCTGATTGGTTAAGCACGAACATTCCCTAAAATTTATTTGACGCAAATGGATTTTCTTTATTTTTATAATGAAATATAATTATTAACCATCAGCTCCTCCTATATTCTTAAAATCAAAGATATTCTATGTGGGAAAGAGCCAATGCCGCAGAACAATGAAGTTTGCTATCGTTCTTATGTGGAGCATCACTTAAGGTGTATAAGCAACCTCTTGGCTACATATCGCAAAGTGAAATTTCTTTGTTTGTAGATCAATATTGCCTAGATTGTAACTAAATCCATGGAGGTTATCTTATGGGATGAAACGAAATAATGTTAGTATGTGATTAAAAATTAGGTTCGCAAATGTTTTCCTACTCAACTATCTTGAATGATTATAGTCATCTACAAAACATCAGAAAATCCGAAAATATACTCGTTTTGTGTATTTTTATCTCAGGGGCATATCTTGTCTTCTACCACAATATGAAGTGAGAAGAGCCCGAGATCCTCAGGTTGGTATATAATGTAGCTGCAGACAGGACAGACAGTCTTAAGGCCCATTTACACTGGCGATTTTTTGTTCAATTTTTGTCGCGCACAAGTTGCATCTTCAAATGGCGTGTGTAAACTAGCGGTGATTTCAGTGCGATTTGGAAGCGATTTGTCGCGCGATGTCGCAGGAGTTTCTAGCATGTTTGAAACCTGATGCAACTTGACGGCGATTTTGAGGAAGTCACAGCAAATGTCGCACCCGTATCGCACAGGAAATCGCCGCTAGTTTACACTTGCGACAAAAATTGCATTGGAGAGCGCGACAAAAATCGCATCAAAAATCGCACGTGTAAACGGGCCTTAAATATGCTTCTCAACAACCCTTCCGTCCAGCAGACTAACTTCACTGGTTAAGCGATATCCCAATCAGTCCATTACAAAATGATCTAGAATAATAAACTGAGTTTAATATTCTGAAGCGTGGTGCCCTTGCCAGTTGCCCTTAACCTAGATTATGGAACTTTAGAAAATAATTATATAAAATATGCGCAACTAGCAATATTTTGTTTTTCTTGTTAGCATTTTCCTTTGCCGGGGTGGACCGCACGGGGATACCGAGTTCAACAATGTAGTGATCAAGCAGGTCTTCACGGCCCCACAGGGTAGGGTACACAATAACAAATCTACGAATTACGTTACTCATGATTTTGCATTACATAAGCAAACTGATTCCTTCTTGGCTATATATTTTCCATAAAACTGACATAACTAGTAATCTTGTTTAGTTTCGTACAAAACCACGATGACTGTGGGACATTGATGCTATGCCAACATTGCTTTGGTTTTTGTACCAAACCGTTCTCGATATCTTAATTTGGGGTGTTACTTGGTGTTGCGGAAGCCATGGTTGGTTAGCTTTTGTGTTGTGGTGTGGGTATTGTTCAGTGTCTTTTGAATCTTTTGTTTTACGTCATTTGGTGATCACACCATCCGCAACACCAAGAAACTACCTTAATTTGGGATGAAAAGAAATACCCGTATATTAGCGAATATACCTCGAATATACCTCGTATATTTTCGAGCAAGAGAAAAAATACTGTTTCATATCTCTTTATCTCAGGGGGATATCTTGTGATCCGCTGTTTGATGACTTTACAGGCACACGAGACCCTCAAGTAGGTATATTGTGTAGCTGAATATGATTCTCTATAACCCTTCTGCCGGTTCAGGACACTAAATGCACCTGTTACAGCAGTTTTTAATTGAGTGTCGTAAAACCAAAACCAAAGTAATCACTCTGACCAATCGCAGAACTCGCAGACAATCCAACGAACCAATTAGAACTCGAAGCAAATACATGTAGCCGGCGCCTAGCGCGGGAAAACGCCTGCGAGCAAGTCACGATTGGTTTTGATTTTGATTGGTTAATAAAGTGGCACGAGATTTGTCAGCCAATCACAAAGCCTAGTAATGCAAAACCAAAGCAACTGCGAAATTAATTTCGACACTCAATTGAAAAGCGCTCCACACAACATTCTTATTACCAAAACACGTTACTAACTCACACCACTGTGAGATGTATCAACGACAGGTTGAAAAGTCCATAAAAAGTAACTAAAATAATGGACTAGGGCTATGATTAAAAATTCTGAAACATGGTGCAATTGAAGGTTTCTTTCAAGCTTAAAAATGGTAGTTTAGAAAATAGTTATCATAAAACGATACGAACTTCGAAGCATTATAAACCAAGCTCTGACAGAAATTGCCGTACACTAAATTTGGCATCAAGGCGAAAAAAAATCTTTTTGAAACCCAATTCTTTTTCTATTCATTCTCTAATATTTTAAATCACCCAAAAGCTAGAAAACTGTGATACTGTAACAACGCTGAACCACCTCGTACAGCACAATAAACAAAATCACAGAGAAGAACTGTTCGATAGCTCTTACTTGAGTACTGTTTTGTACCACATTGTACAGCATACAAATATAAACTGAATGCAAGGCTGGCTACACGGCAATAGGCTGATTTATTTAGCCCGCTAAATAAATCAGCCTATTGCCGTAGAGCCAGCATTGCATTCAGTTTGTCCTATACACTTCAAGTGACGTCTAGCTCGAGCATCTCTACACAGAGATCCAGCAAAACCAAACCAGTGCATTTTACTTACGCGTTGTGTGACCTCTGCATTCAAACGTTTCTATACAAATACATCACCATAAGAAAATACCGCTAAGGAGCTGTCATTTGAATGGTCATTACTTGCCACAAGTGTTTTACAGTGGAGTTATATTTGGAAATGCCATACCAGCTAATTTCCTTCACTGATTAAATCACAAATCAGAATGCAATGTTTCACGACCTAACAGGCCTTTTTGTCGGTAAAATGTACCATTCTGGATTGAAAATGGTTACCTTGGCAACAATGAGTTAACTGGGCAAAGAAATGTTTGTTGATTTCATTCATGACTATATAAGAAGTTCTCATTTTAAATTCAATTCTCTATCTAATGCTGTTTTAATTTTATATTCCACAGGAAAACGATTGTGTCTGCGATACATGTGTTTAAACAAAGAAAGTGTGATTAATGTAAATGGAGATAAAACTTTGAACATACTGTAAGATACATATGCATTTTTTTTGCAAAAACATTCACAAGAGTTCTAGGTAAATTAAGGCAATGATATAATTCACATTTAGTTCTTTGTCGCGTTATATTGTTTCTTCTTTTCTTAAAAAAATGCCTTTAGTTCCATGAACTTAAGTCACGTTAGCTCTGGTTTTGGGCATAGGTTTCAGTGTCTTATTTGTTCGTTTGTTTGAAAACTGTGTACAAAAAAATGTAAATAAAACAACTGCAACGTATTACCAAGACAATACACGACTTGGCTAAAACACTTTTAAAATGTCTCTTCATGGACTGTGGTTAAGGTAGCTCTGGTTTTGAAATAGATTCATGTTTACTTGTTTGTTCGTTTGCTTGAAAATTGTGTGCTAAAAGAAACAAATAAATAATTTGCAACCTGCAGACCAAGAAAAGCATGTGCCCACACATGCTTCTTCTTGGTGGAGAGGGGTTGTGAGACCCAAGCATCAAAATATGAGGGTAACGGCGAGAGGTCCGAAACCCAAAGTTAGCTTTTCCATAGACCATTCCAGTTTTACAAACTTACCAGACACAATGTGACTGTCTACTTGCAAAATATTTTGCCCCTGGGCAATAGTTTCACTTTGTCGCTAATCGTGTCTCCCGTCTTTTAATTCTTTGCAATTTCAAGATTATGCTGTTCGATGCAATATCTTAAAATAATCTCTGATTCCTTACATTGATCTCATCTCCCTGGGAAAAAACCCACATTCCAGCGGTTCAATTATTTGAATATTGAATATGAAATTGAAATTGAAATTAAAATTAGCATCTAAATCTTAAACACTGCACATGATATTTTGTGGTCCCTTCTTTCTGTTGTCGCGGAGTTAAAACCTATCAAATATAAACCGGATACGTATGAAAAAAGGCCAAATAGTCAAGGTTAAATTCGGAAACTTCGCTTGAATTTGACCCGAATAAAACAGCGTTGTTTACATTAATTATACTCAACACTTCCTGGATACGGTCACGCCAACGCAATATCCTTTGTATCTTAACAAAATAAGTAAATCGAGTCATCTCTTTAATAACTGGCAAATATTTAAAAGCGCCCAAATTATCCAGCCAAACTCTCACAAAATTAAATAAATACCTGGTCCTGGTATCTATAATAGCAACTTCTCTTTGCAAATGAAAGAAAATACGATGCTAAATCAGTTATAAAAGGGGTGCAAGGGGATGTTGAAATCAAAACACGAACCTGTTTTGGCACATTCCGTCACAAAACAAGGGAAATTACCTCAAATGTTGAATGACTACGCATTAACAATCAACTGTGCTCATTGCATGTTTGAACTTGCCCTTGCTATGAATCGATTCTGAGAAGAGCGCTATAAACTGATGTTGCAAAATAACAGGGATGGAAGTGTCAATTGTTCTTAGCAGAGTACAAATTGGACACTGTTTGTTGCGGTTCTGAAAGTCACTCGCCCGAATGGCGAGAACTGTCAAAAATTAATTTCCAACCCTGTGATACACTGGAATAATATGTGCTGTATCGAGGGAAAATGGCGAAGTATAAAGGCCAAAGACAGAAGAGGTAAGTGACGTACATGTATATAGAAAAATTAAGGCCGACTGACAGAAATATAAAAAGGGCCATGTTTAAAAGTTTCCTTGGTAATTACTCGTCACTAAAGCGTCGCAGAGTGATTTGATTTAGCTTCAGTCAACAATTTTAAAATCACACCTGAAGAAGACACTTCGAACATTTCAGTCAGTTACCTGAATTATGTGACATTTGCGGCCATTCGTTTGTCGTGGTGTTCGTTATGCAATTTTCAAACATGGCCGAATTTTTCCTTCCTTAGGCCTGTGTATAAAGTGTTCTACAAAGCAAAGGACTGTACTTATGTTAAATCTGGGCCTGGGCCTGCATTTCGAGCAGATGACATTTACGATTATTCTTTGACATCTTAATGTATATGCAATGTCTGTATTGGAGTGACGTTGTATGGCTTTATAATCCCCAACATGATCTCGTGAAGGCATTGAAGCATGACCTCAAAGTTTCCATTGATTGACAGATGACGTAGACAGCCTTTCTCAAAGTGCGGCAAAAGCGCGCCAAACCTTACTGAGGGCACACAACCAACTATCTACATGTAGTAGTTACCAATATGCATACAATGACGACGCCAAATTTGGCCGAGTTGAACGTCAAATCCGGACATGGTGAGTACCACTTTCACAATAACGGTATTTTATTGTTATTTTTGGTAAAATAAAACACCTGTTCGTACGCAAACCTGTATCTATCACGAGTGAACCCTTGCAAATAACCATTCAAATAAAAAGCTGTTGAGCACGGCCGAGTTGTTCAAAGCGCGATTAAGCTAACCCAGGGTTAGCGTCAATTTTGATCCTAGTTAATAATGGTAATTGAATTGAGTGGAGTGCAATTTCGTCTGAAATCATACGCGTGATGCGCGCGAGTTCGATTTGAAATCACAAGTATGATTTCAGACCAAAATTGCACGACACGAAGTTCAATTACCACTTTATTACATCCATTTTGAAATCGCACAACTTAATTGCCCAAATGCAGGATTTTAGTCAGTACCAATATTGATGTGTCTTATAGATGCGATTTAGAGCAAAAAATAGTGCGATTCAGGAATAAATCGCACTGCTGACAAAAAATGCGATTTAGAGCAAAAAATAGTGCGATTTGGGAATAAATCACACTGCTGGGAAAAAGATTCGATTTGGAGCAAAAAATAGTGCGATTCGGGAATAAATCGTACTGCTGAGAGCCAATCAGATTGCAATGATCACCAGTGATTTCAAAATGGATGTAATAAAATACTTAATCAATGGAGATTTTTCCAAAGTATTTTCACCCTTTAGTTTCGACTTTGACTTGACTTCGCGTGCAGCTTAAAATAACTTTTTGAAATTTTGGGATTCGTTAGAAGTCAAGGTGCTTGCCGATCTGCCGAGGGAAATAAGACAACGAAAACACTTCTAACAAGAGGAATTAAATCCTCGGTTAAAAGTTAGCGTTAACCGAGTTTCGAACAAAGCTTTCAAGTTCAAGTGGTTCTCAGTGTTCGTTATGCTGCACAAGGTTGTGCTAACTTTGAGTCTGTGTACAAAATGCTAAACTGTGACCATTCACATTTTTTGTTGTGGTGCTGCTTTTACTCGATCTGCACAAGGGATATTTTACATTTGAAAAGTTAGGTGAAATCATAGCGTGCAACTATCCTACTAGCCGAACTAGTATTGAAAGGTATCGATCACAACTAATGGCTCATTTTTCCAAACGCGGTTTCGTTTTCACCTTAGGGACAAACCCTAAGAATTCTGACGGTCGGGTTGTGGGCGGGGGTTTTCAGGCTTTCGGTTGCAGGATATTTTTTCTGCAAGAGAAATTTGGCTTGTTGGATACGTGTATTTTTGTTCAAAATCACCCACACCCCCTCCAGAAATCTAATGGTTTGTAACCGGGGCAGCATCCAAGAGAGAGAAACTATCACGTGACAATGTCTTATCTAGCTTTGTTCAGAAAACAATTCCTCGCGATTAAATTGTAACTTGCTCTGAATAGTTTAACGGAAAGCGCAGATTACGAGCCAAATGAATACGCTCTTTGAACCTTTTTCTGCCTTCAAAAAGCGTTTGCACTCCCAACTATATATCGTATGCATTACAGACATCCATACGTTATTTTACTACAGATTTAAGAGCAGCCAATGACAATAATGGTGTCTACGATTACATCACATGCAGTTACAGTGACTGATGTATGAGAACTTGACAATTACTTCGCAATTATTTTAAGTCTCGTAATTTTGAAAGCTGTCCAAGAACAACGATAAATCAATGAACTTTGAAACGATGGATTGCACTTTGACCTAACTAATTTAGAATAATCAAAGCGAATCTATGAAACAAGGGCATTACACTTTACTAAAAGCATGCTTCAGAAAGGAAAAGAATAATGTACAGTTTTGGATCATTTACATTTCATGAAAAACCAGTGTGAGGCCACGTTGTTTATGCATACCAAACAACCAGCTGCCACATGATGACTGCAACTACAACATCTGGCCACTTTCCAACGAATTACATTCCAATTTTAGGAAACCTCGGCTTCGTAGTTATATTTCCTGGCATTAAAAATTTAGAAGAAAAACTAACGAAAAAGTTATATTCCTTTTAGTGTCCCTTAAAAGTTATGTTCCTTTTTTCCTTTTTGTAGTCCTTGTGATGGCCGATAAATATTTTCAGAAATGAACCAATCACCAATTGACCTGCATCGTAAGCTTATCAATTCGACTTCCAGGGAGAGTCGGTCCACATTCATGCAGCACGTGCAACGGTGCGACGGCAACGGTGCTAAGCGTGGCCCATTTTGACCATATTTTATACACAGGTAGGCTGGAAAGTCAAACATGATTTCCTTTTTGAGAAGTTGGGTTTCTTCTGCAGATCTGAGCGTGTAAACCACGACATTACAGCGAAGAGTTTTGTTCGTGTACATGCCTTCAAACGAGAAGATGTCACGATTAACTGCGGTATCCTACAAACGTAACAATGCGCGATTATCACTTAGAAGCCACATTTTTAAGAAATAAAGCGAGTATAACTGAAAGTCTAGCTAAATAGCCCTTATTCAATGAAATAGTACACGAAAAATACGGCCAGAGGGCCAAACGGAACCGCTATAGTCGACGAGAACATGCTCGATCTCTTTGAGAGTCGAGAGCACCAAATGAAAGTTCAAAGCAGACTGAACCACAGCGAGAGTTTAAATTCATGACTCTACTGAAAATTTAAACGCAATCATATCTTGAAAGAGCGCCTGCAAAATTATTAACAGCAATCCATCTTATCTATAGTTTACTAATTCGATGTTGTCCTGAGTTCTCAAGAAGGGAGCTCCAAGAAAGACAAGTGTTACGATATGTTTGGTGGGAGTATATACATGTAGTTATGTAGGTTCCATCTGAAGCAACATACATCTCGGGTACCACACAACTGGGAAATCAGAATGCCTTTTAGAAGTCCGCAGAAGACAGCAAATAGAGATTGATGAACGTAGAACTCATAAACGAGAGCAAGAGAGCAAGCTTTCTTCCAATGTTTCACTTTAACTTACAGCCACAATCTAAATCTACACCCCGGGACACGTTCACGTCATAAATCTCACCCTCCAAAATTTCAATGTTCAAAACGCCAAAACTAACTATGATTCTTCATTTTTCAGATTCTGATTTTTCAGCGAGAGTCATGGAAAACAGGCCAAATAGAAACGTAAGTAGGAAATCCGTTACTAATTATTCGGTGGTACACCTAACGCTTTCGATTTGTATTATCGAAATTACTATAATTTTATTTTGTGCTTACTGTCATTCATTCAAAGCAAACTCAGCTCAAATATGAGCTCATTATTCAAAGATGAAAGTTGAAGTTAGCACGAGGCTACGCCATAAGCGGTAGAATACCGCAATATGTAAAATCAAACTTCACAACGTAAACAAAAACTTCAACTAAAAACCAAAAAGTGTTTGCATGACCAACATATGTCGCCAAAAGTATAAGCATTTAGTCTTTGAATTTATAACCCTAACAAACAAAAACTAACATTATTTATACCTTTTTCTAGTTTCATGCAATCTTGCAGCTAGTCATGTGTGAAATACATTTAACAATTGCAAAAAAGCACGATGAAACATACGCATTTTAACAATCCACTTAACGCCTTTGTTTATGAGATTATTCTCTGAAATCACCCTGGACAAACTAAGCTAACAGATACTGTTCTGAACACAACACAACGTGCAATTGGATGCGTGTAAATATCCATTATACTCTTCATGAAATAGCCAGACCTCATTAAGACAATAAAATAAGGTAATTCATTATTATTCTTGTACCTAAATTAAGAAATCTACTGAACATTGCACATGTATATAGCGCAAAGCAATCCTCACATGTTTTCCCTTTTTTTCCTCAGCTCCAGCAAAATAGGTAAGTCATGTAACTTTGAATAACCATGTTTACAGTGTACATGTTACTTTATAGTGTTATGATAATTTACTACTTGTCATGTGTTGTTTAATGTTCACATTCAGTGAAATAATTTGAAGCATACAGAATATTAGTAGCTTAATATTAACCCATAAGTCTATGAGTAATCTATATTTAAGCTCCTGAGCTCTTATAATATTATCGTTTTAATGACATTGTTTATAAAATGCTTAGAATCTCTATATTATTGAGAGGTGCATAAGTCCTCACCAAAATATGTAATAGTTATGCTGAATCTTCAGTCATTGAAAATGAATTGGCTAATTAATTTAATTTAAAGGGGTGCCTGATACAAAAGGCAAAGACATAAGGGAGATTAAATAGTTACGAAGCTAGGTACTATGGTTATGTAAAACAACCTGCAATGGATGCAATTTGAGCTATGTGCATAATAAACACAAAGTACCATTGCATTGCTACAGTAGTTCTGATTGTTCTTTGTTCAGTATGTGGGACTTTTCTTACAAGCTATCTTTTTATGAAGTAAACTAGTGCACAACACAGAATTCCAAATTACTGCCATACCACCATACTTGCAGGCTGTCGTGTAGGGCTGGACAGGTTGCTGCAAGTCATTCCACCTCACACCAACATCTCAGAAATCATGGTGCACAACTGATCACTAATTATATTAAGCATGCACTAGGACCTTTCCATAATTTAGCAATCAATAAACACTTAATGACTAGTCTCGAGGGAAACAGTGAATTTTGTTTCCCGAGAATTCGGGGGAAACAAAATTTACTGTTTCCCTCGAGACCAGTCAATAAGTGATTTGTTATATAGCAACACAAAAAAAACACAACACAAGACAGTTTGAAAAATGCGCCGAGCACTTGATCCATCATAATCATGCCACTTTTTGTCACGGTCTGATCACGTGCGCTAGCAGGCAACAGTGCAATGTTACCCTCTGACGTCAAAATTGTTGCCCGCTTTCGCAAATGTTGCCCGCTCAGCAATTGGCGGGAAACAGTTTGTTAGAAGTCATGTAACGATGAATCAACCAATCAACGCACGCGTTGTATTGACAAAAACTCCAGCTATATAACGATTACAATTGTTGCATGATTAAACACATATTGACTGAGAATGTGAGAAAAATATTTGGCTCCCGGTCTAAGCTTGAGTCACCAACCTCAACTGTTGCACTTGTTCAGCATGAAATGACTACTATAGCCAAATATTTTCCCATCCGATCGACCTGACTCAGTCAGGAAGAGCATACTTTATAATATGACCGTACGGCCCCGCTGAGGCAATATTACAGAAAATAGAATCGCAAGGTGACGTGAGCGGGGCCGGACGGGTTGATGTGAGCCGGTCCAGAAAAAGCCGTCCGGCCCCGCTCGAGTTCAAGTGACCTCGCACTGCACGACTGTTCTTGTACTTTCTAGTCATATTATAAAATACTTATTGACTGAGTTAGGTTGGGCCGGACAGGAAAATATTTGGCTCTCGGTCATGGCGCACAGACCTCGCTGCACTCTGTCCGTACGCCATGACTTTGAGCCAAATATTTTCAGGTCCGGCCCTCCCACTCAGTCAATAAGTGCATAGTATGTTCTTACTTTCCGACTTATTTTTGTTTTACCCTTATGTACTTACCTTTGGAATAATTTTTTTCCCCAGGTTGAGAAATCTGATATTGCCAATAGAGAGTCAGGAACCAATACGCAGTCTAGAGGTAACAACAGTTTAACAATATTTTAGAAAATAAAATTACTAAATAATTATCTGTATGCTACTACTCTTGTCCTAGCTAGTGAGTGTGCCGAACATGAAAATGGTATTTATCACTTACAGTGATGTCATACTACAGCTGAAGTACGTAACACCCTACTGTAGCCTGCAAGCAGCTAGCCTTCTTTATCTCAATATGAGATTAAAAAAAAGGCTCTGAAGAAATTGTGTCAGGCTTTTTATTGAGCATGTACAAGATTTTTCTTGGCTATCATAAGAGAAGAGATGAGATTAGAAGGCATGCTCTATTGTTGACCACAAAAATTAATAATGAATTAGCCACAAAGCCACAGTGTACCCAGAATGCATCGAGTTCCATGCAATATGACTACTTTATCACACCACTAATCAAGCAATGTACATGCATGTTCTCTAAATTTCATAAAGCCTGGTTTTCATGTCAGAAAAATTCCCAGACATATCGGGGATTTTGCTTTTTTCTGACCATCCCAGATGTTGTTGATATGTCGGGGAAAATCACTGATTATTGCAGAAATCTACCTATTTTACTGATTTGTCCTTGACCATCCCAGATGATCATGTGTTTTCATAAGTAGGCAAAATCTGGGATGGTTAGGTAACTGCGAAATCCCTGATCGTCTGGGATGTTCCCGAATTAACTCTATCAGTGCTAATAATTATTTTGAACTCTATTTCACAGCTTGGTGAATTTCACTTAGTTACCATTGCTCAAGAAACAACAAGGTAATACATTTCAGGTTTACATGGACATGTACAGCTGTAACAATAGGCTGGTTCTCACTATGTCTCCTAAGTGCACTTGTAGTGTGAACTCCTTTCTGAGAGTGTTTTCTAAGTCTGACTTACGTTTCAATAGAAGCACTCGTCTGATTTATTTACACATTTAAATCTCACTGTAAAATGTATCAAAGAGGTAAAAATTAATATCAGCTGAATGTAATTGAAAAGTGAAATAATCGACAGTGTAGTTCGTTTTCTAAAAGCTCCATATTTCCCTTCTTTTTTTTATCATAAATGTCTTTTTGAATGGTTTGTGCAGAATCACCCAAGTGTAGCTCACGTACTTGGAGTGTGAACTTTTTAATGACCACACTTTTTGGTTTCTTTGTTGCTCTGGTGATATGCGTAAAAGAAAAGAATCCAAGTGCAGTTCAGAGTAAGGTCTACCCCTTACTTGGGAGCATGCTTGACCAATGACAGTACAGCTGTGCAGCCATGCAGTTAAAAGCATGTGGGCGCTCAACTTTGATTTCCACAGGGAGTGATCAGCTCTCTGAATTTTGGAGTCAAAGGGACTTCAAAGACTCTCAAGCAGGATCTCAAGTTTTACTTAAGCTGTTGTATTGGAAGGTGTATTTCAAGCCGACTTAGGGTAAAAAAATTCTATGTTGAGAAAAAGGGTTGTGGTCTAATTAGCCAATCAAAAACCCTACAGCCATGCAAGCATTCAATACTCATGAGATACAAAAACAGGTTTTTAAGACAAGCACCAAAAATTTCCCAAAAATTAACAGAGTGAGCATTAAGTAATTACACCAGGCTCTGAGACAATTTTTTGCTGAATTAAGTTCAAATAAAACTTGACTTGATAAGAAAAATTATTTTACTATAGAATTAGTGTTTTATGCATAATTATTGTACTTTAGTCCTGCAACTTTGTTTATCAAGTGAAGCTAATCAACTGCATACCAACTTGTGCTTGCAAGTGATTTGCATCTTAACACACACACTGTGTGCAGTCATGCCTGAAAATCTATTGTCTCGTCTTTCCAAAGAAGACCTAAAGTCTACTTGACTTTTGATTGCACTTCAAGTGCACTTTGGTCCTTTAATAGTGTGAACCGGCCTAATGATTCAAATGTTCTTGGAGTAATGTTATATTACATTGTAGAAAAATCATACATGGCCGGTGAACATATTTGTGAGCCAAAGTTGTGTACAGTGTGGAACTGAAAAAATAAAACTAGCAGTGGTCGGAGATTATGGAGACGCATTCGAAGGAACGAATATAAGGCACAGGGCAACCAACATGAAATTAGGATTGCGTTCGATTAAGTATAAACATGAATGAATGAAGACAACTCCATACAAATCTACACCTACATCAATTTAAAGTCCTACAAAGGGGGATACCCATCACTGCAAGACGTTAAAAACAAACTAATGAATATAAATTTTTACGTAGTATTAAAAAATAAATAAATACATAGAGATAAGAATATAAACAAATGAACATGTATTGGAAAAATCCAAGAAGAAAGACATATATAAATGCAAACAATGAAACATTGCACACCATGTTAATGGCATGTTTTCTTTGGTTAAAAAAAAACCAATTGCTACAGAGAGTTCATATTCAGTGAAAGAAAAAAATTAAATTTATTAAATTGAGCTTTAGCAAGGTACATCACTGGACATTTTTAAACTTTTTCGTATTGTACAATTTGACTGGGATGTGGCAAGAGCAGACAGATTATTCACCACCTGTTCTTTCTTCCTAGAAACAGGCCGAGGAATAGAAATCAAATGCAACATTATCATTTGGAATTGTTCTTCACTACTAATGACATGGTAAGTTCTTGACCACAAACTAAATTTGTCATCTGTACAATTAGGTAATCTAGAGAAGATATGTACCAGTAAATATTTTATGATATTTATGTAGTGCAAACAAAATAATTATAAAGGGTTCTAATCCCACATGTAAAAAAATCCATAAAAATTTATTTTTGTGGATATACTCGAACATTCCTAAAATAAACAAATTTCAAAATAAACAAATTGGCGTGAGTTTTCTTTTTAAAATAAAAGATGATGCTGGTTAATCACAATAATTATACCTTAAAGTAAACTCTGTCAACTCTTAACTCAGTAAATACATTGTAGTCAATCCCAAACAAAAACATCCCATGTAAAATAACATGGAATTCCATTGTTTCCATAGAGCTCCATAGAAGTTCCAACCATGGAATTCTGTGTAAGCTCCATGGAAGTCAATAGAAGTGTCATGAAGTTCTACTAATTACAGTAGTTCTATATGGAAGCTTACTGAAGTCCATGAAAACTTGAGCAAATTAATTGGTATTCCATCATGGAGTTCCATGGATTTAATGTTAATGGTCATACAGATGTACCATTCTGAAGTTCAATATTAAGTTCCATGCATTTCAGGATCATGTTTCATGTTTTAATGACAGCAAATAAAAGTTGATTACCATCAATAATTGATAGCAATTAGTTTATTGATAGCTGAATTTCCTGATTTCACTTGTGAGTTTCAGTATTGGTCATTGGATTGATCACTCCGGGCTAATCAACAGCCTTTGTGTTATTTCATGTAGGCTGGAGCCAGACTGTAACATGTACTGTCAGCAACTACAGTGTACTACCACAACTGCTAGACAGATAGAGCTCCTTGTTGTAGTTAACCCTTTAAAATTCCCAAGAGTATGAAAAATCAAAACATCCCAAATTTCATTTTTTAAATTATTAAAAAACAAATGGTACATGCAGTACCATGCAAAAGTACTGGTGATGAGGTTTCATTTGAATGGTCACACCACAGATTCCATCGACAGACTAAAAAGTTAGAACAAAAGGTACCATGCAAACGTACTGCCAAAGAGGTTTCATTTGAATGGTCACACCACAGATTTCATTGACAGACTAAAAAGTTAGAACTACACTGACATGTCTCCATATATAACTGACTCTAGGAATACTAATTTTGCTCTAAGTTTCTCTGTGTTCAAAACTTTAATTTAAAGGCCCACCTTCACCCAAAATGCTGTGCATGCCGTGATCACTTTCTGTGCTGAATTTCATGTAGCACGAAATTCACGCTTGAATGTGTGCAACCAATCAGATCACACTAAAAACTAGTTGTATGAACAATGGAGCATTTCAAAACAAAAACAAATGACCGCAACAAAACTTTTGGGTGAAGGTCGGGGCCTTTAAATGGGTATATAATTATATCATTTTGTGATTTAAAAACTACAAGTTTATTAAATATGAAAATAAGTTGTATACCATTATACTCCTTCAAGATGTACTACTAGTTGCTAGTTGTTACTAGTTGATCTATCAGAAAACATTAAAATATCAAAAAATTCATTTGACCATGTCCACTAACCTGTAAATATTGTTAACTGCTCAATCATCTGGCCAGTTCAATTTAGATCAATATTGCTTCTCTGCATAGATGAGTTCATTTGCAAGCTCACTTATGCTATGCATTAAACTGCTTACATTAACAACGCAACCTCAGAGCTTTTCAACAAAGGTCTGAAAAAAAAAAACACAGAAATCACACTCCAATCAAATTATTGACGAGGAACCTGGGCCCAGTTGCATAAAGCAGCATAAGATTAAGTGGGATTTTCTCCAACCGTTCCCTGCCGTCCTCATTCGTGTACTCGTTGACCCATTGTCATCATATTATCCATAATAACGTACAGGCAAGAAGATCCTCTGAAGCACAGGGAATGGTTGCAGACTATTCCTGCTAAATCTCATTGGAAATTCCTAGGGGAGGGGGGCCTAAAAAGCCAACATTTTAGAAGCAATTAAAGTATGAAGCAAAACTAGAATTTCCTGGGGGGACGGGGGGTGCTAAACAAACACCTTCTGTGGGGGGAGTATGGATATTTTCTGGAACTGCACAATTGCAATTTCTTATCTACAATAATTTTGCTGTGCTCAGTTATTAAGTCACAACAGTAATTTGTGACATAACATGACTGTGTGGATAATAACATGATTGTAACATTAATGTCACAAGGTCATCATGGTCATGTAAACAAACTCATTAACAGAATCTATACACTTAGAAAATAGTTTGCTTGGAAATGTGCCTATTACGGTCTATCACAACTGTATCAGTGTGACAAACATAGGTCTGGTGATTGACTATAGGTACCTTACCAAAACTAGCTTTAACATGTGTCCACATGTGTGTGTTGCACATGTGTTACACATGTGTAAATTTGGTGTAATACACCAGAACATGTATTACACATGTGTATTTCATGTGAGCAATATTTTGTAGCTTTGTTTGTATTTACTTACACATGGGTACACGTGCGTTGAATATGTAAAATACATGTGTGATATATTACACATGTGTGTGACATATGTGCAGTAGTGCAGCTTGACATAATTTTGCACATGTGTAACATGTGCATTAAACCTGTAAAATGCCGGCCAGCCATGCAGAAACTGAAAACCGCTATACTGCATATTAGCATCAATTTGTAAACTGATTAACTTTTTAATAAACGACCACATCAGCTCTGCTGTAATTTTTAACATGTTTAAATAAATGTTGCTGTTGTTGTTGTTATAAAATGAATAAGCTCAGAATTCTTGTTTTATTTGTCCCGTCCGTATTATAATAAAGTTTGTTATCAATAACCTTGAATTTTAGAAATCCAATTCACCTTATGTTAAGCTCAAACATGAACAGAAGAACAGATAAATAAGCTCTTGCAGACTTAACACTGCAATACTGAATAGACCAATCTTGTACTTGTTCATGTATTCGTCCTCACAAATCCTGTTACAGTCCATACACTCTATAGTGTACTTCAATTTCACAGTGAAAATCCATTTAAACCAAAATTTTGCAGGAAAACATTTTCTCAATTTACCCTTGGACTTGTTTAGTTTAAGTAACTCAAACCAAGAACAGCATATCCGCTATCTTGCTTAATCTTGGCTGAGTAAACCTGGGGAAAGTGAGCCAGCAGTCAGCAGTTTTGGTAGACTTGCCTACAAGTCGAGCTCAGAGCTCAGAGCTCAGCGCGAAGCGCGAAAGCGAGCGCGAAGCGCGAGAGCTAGAAGCGAACGACTTTGAGAAAGTCTACAGTTTTGGCTTACAGGGCATGCACGGTTGCATTCAGTAAATTCAGTAAATTACATGTATCGGTAATAGGCCCATGATAACTGTCACGTCACCAAATGAAGAAAACATGAGGGAAAATGTTTCTTAGACCTAACGAGGGAAAAGCTGTTTTAGACATTTTGAAATAAAACAATACATGTACAGACGATTATTTTTACATAGAAATAGGGCTCAATAGATCATCTGTAATAAATTATAGATAGAAATCAAAATCAAGAGTTTGTTTTATGTAGTGTTGATGATTATTTTGGTTTAAGGTTGTAGAAAATGCAATGTATATCAAGCTCATCTAATAATTAACAATTAATAAATCATCAAACAAATTTATTGTGTGTGTATTAATTTTAATTATTATTAAAAGCAATTCACCAACACATATGCAGCATATGAAATACACATGTGTTGCACATGAAAGTGCACATGTAACACATCAAAGTGCACAACATGTGGTGCACATGTTACACATGTGTAACACATATGTAATACACATGTGTAACACATGAAAGTATGTGTTATACCATGATTTGGTGGACAAATTTTATAGTGTGTTTCACATGTGTAACACATGTGTAATATGTGTAAAACGTCTGCTGACACATGAAATTCACATGTGGGCACAAAGATGGCAGCCAAAAATTTAAAGTCTTAATTACACCAAAAATCTAATAAAAAATAATTGTATTTGCTATAACCTCCACTAACTCGGCTTATAAGCACTTTTAATGCAAACAGTGACTTTCAGCTGATTCAATTTTGTTTATTTTCACGGCTAATCGGAAATAGCGTGACAAATTGCATGACACATTTAAAACCTTTGTAAATCGGAAGCAAAACAACGTTAAGACCTGTGAAAGATTAATAATACACAATGTACTTGTATCCACATACCATGTTAGAAACAGCTTTGTAGGATGTATACTTTAGATTTTTTAATTTTTATGATGTCATGTGAAAACCAAGAATTGCTGTAACAAGATTATCACCATGATGTTACCTGTCACAATAGTATTGTGTGACAAAAAAAGGATTGAGTGACTAGTTACAGTAATGTGACACAGTTATCATAGTCATATTATAACCTGTCACGACAGTATTGAGTGACAAACATTGGAGTGTACAAAAAGTTAGTATTGCTGTAACAAGATTATCACCATGTTACCTGTCACAACAGTATTGTCTGTCAAACAAAGGATTGAGTGACTAGCAGGGCTTTCAATAAGCATCGACAGCCGACGAAAACCGTCGGCTAATTTGCCTGGAGAAGTCGACTATTTTCCCCACCAAAATGAAGAAATATAAGAAAAATTATTTTAAAACTTGTTGATACAGTCGGTTACTCTACTCAAACATGCTGCCTACTTCAAATTTTATTGAAACCCCTGGACTAGTGATGTCACACAATTATCTTAGTCATATAACCTGTCACAACAGTATTGAGTGACAAACATTAGAGTGAGTGACCAGTTATATAGATAAGGAGCAATGCAACAAAGGGGTAGGGCATGCACCCATACACCTTTAGATCATCAGTCTCTTCAATGAGTAACAGACCCCACTCTCTTTTGATAAACACTATCAAATTGTTAATTCATTATCATGCTTAATGTACATGTGCCATGTTTTTATATAAAGGTATAATTAAACCTGGTATACAACATGTAAAGAGCTCTGTGCAATTTTAATGCCTTTTTTGGTGGCAAATTTGAATGTTTTTCATTCATATTGAAGTAATAAGTATACAAATATAATTGCACAGATGAGGTAGTCTTATGACCTCTTTTACACTGTACACAATATGACTACATAAGTGTGTACAAATAATTTTTATACAATTATGTGTGGGATAACCAACTTCAGCTCATACAAGCTTTGACCTAACCTACACTCTAATAAGGAACATCTCCCAGATAATAAGTTAAAAGCAAACTTTAATTTTCATTTACATGAATACAGCATTTTGTCCTTTTGAGGAGCATGTGCAGTCTAGCTACTGTACACTGCAAACTTTTGGGATGTACATTTAATTTTACCTTTGTTCTTTTGAAATTTTGGAGTCTACCCCTCACAGTTTTCTTAATTGAATCCATTCAAGACTGGAAGGATCGCCAACTCTTCCAGGTCACCTGGTAGGTTGCAATAATTAATCTCCGCATAGGGAGGCCAGGGGCAGTGTTTGTTGCATGCAAATTCAAATTTTAACGGAAAAGGCATTTCTTTGAGTTGGCTTATCTTAATTTTCTTGTAGATGATATATATAGGGAGAAAGCAAATTAACAGGTGTATTCGAAAGTTTGGGCTTGAATTTGACAGCAAAACTGTGATCAAAACGATAATTTTGGCCTAAACGTAGTGCACGAACATGAGCATTGTGTTCATAATGCATGGTTCAATTCTCACAGTTACCATTCCCCCCCTCCCCCCCGGCAACCCCCAGGACAAAGTCGGCCCTTGTAGCCCGGGGGTGGGGAATTTTTCAAGTTGTCTTGTCCCAGGGGTACAGGGTGGGGATAATCTAGGTGCACAAGGAGTTATGGGGCGAAAATTTCATCGAAGCATATGGCGGACTTCTTTGCTGGGAAATCCTTACAATTTGTTAGCAATTGGCTTGAAGAAAATAATTTGGCAAAGTTAAAGCCTGTATTTGAAGGAGTGTTGCCTGTCAGTGGAAAATCTGAAGTGTTAAGAAGAACACATCTCAGTACACGAAACAACTGCAAGAGAGGAGCAATGAAAGCCAAGAAACGGGAGCAAGAAAGAAAAACAATGGGGGAGATGCTTCCTGATCTTTGTAACCATACGAGTCCAGTCCAGTCTATGTCTATTTTGTAAACTGTTCTGTGGATTTATATAATAAATATTTCTGTCTTGCTGTTGAGTGTCCCGGGAGTAGGGAATTAGCTCTTTCTTTGTGCCCGGGGGTGGGGAATAGGCCGCCAAGTGGAGAAAAAATGGCAAATCCCCGGGGGGGTGTGCCCGGGGGGGATGGTAACTGTAGGAATTGAACCATGCATAAATTGTAAATTTTTGTCAGAAATTGTCAAAATATCTGTGTCAAAACAGTATTTGCTATCTTTTTTGGACATTTTGAAACTTTTAGCAATGAAGGAACACCGAGGACAACCGAAAGAAGCCAAAGAAAAGATTCTGTGAACAATCGGCCATCTCGCTATTAAAATAAAAACGTGTTCAAGCGCATAACCACGCTTGTTGTGGCCTGAACGAACGGCAGGCGAACGAACGTAGCCGCGATTAAAAGTGTGGGTTTTTTAGACGCTACGCCAAACTTTATAGCCTGTGGCCAGGCTTTCCGTCCCGATCCCGATTTCGTTCGCTGCTTGCTTTCGGAAAAGCCTGCATAGCCAAGCTGCGTAGCCAGCTGCGTGGCCACGCTGCTAGCTTCGTAAGCCGATATCTTTTTTTTATTTTGCATTTGTTTGTTCTTGCATCTTTTTCTGTTAAAACTGTTAATACTATTATTTAAGATTAGATCACTTGTAAATAGTGCAATAATAAAAGAAGTGGAAGTGGAAGTTGTGCTTAAAATGTAAAAATGCTTAAAATTCTTAAAATGCTTAAGATTAAGATTAAGCTTTTCTAAAATTTCGTAAGTTTCTTAAGCTTTAACTTATAAGTCTTATAACATGCGTAAAATGTCAATGTTGACAAGTACCAAAACTTACTACGGGTTACTCCAACTTAACTTCCACTTCTACCATTTCTACTTACTAATTCTGATACTTCTTGTGCCCAGGAAAGGAAAAAGAAAACAGCTCTGCAAACGTACGACAAAGAAACTCCCTTTTCCTTCACGTGGCCTTCGCGTCGGTTTCTTTCTGGCATAATTGTCATAATTTTCTCAGTCGGTTGCTGAAAACAAAATCCAGCGGTTGCCTCACTGCAGTGGGCGCTGCATATATCTCAGGATATCTTAAAATCTCTTGGGAAATGCAAGGAACAATGGTCCTGGATTAGTCCTTTCAAAGGTTTAAAACAACTGGTCCACAGCTTTCGTAGGGGCACTTACGTGAATTACAAAATAAATGTTTTCAAAGTTGTCCAGACCTTTGTAACGTTTGTAAAAAAGTTAAAAAGTCTGTTCGCGCAATCGCCTCTACAACTCATTTTTTATCCACGAGTTATATTTCGTAATCTTTCGTCACAACATGAAATCCAATCGGCGTACAATGATTATCTTAGATGATGATTGATAATTCACATCAGCACCGTTTCACGCCCACTTCTGTAAATTAATAACCTATTGTTGATCTATTGTTTTACGAAACAAGCATATGTTATAATAAAGATCGCATAAAATCTTTATAATTAAACATGAACCGAAAATAAAATAGAGCTCAATCTTGCAGTTGCATGATTTGTGATTTAATTTCAGTTGTCAAGCTATTCGGGAACAAAGGCATTGCAGCGCTCAACAGGGAGACGACATTTGCGCTAACGTGTTTTTTTCATCCTCGGAGACCCAGGGGCAATCATCTTAATAGCTTACCTCTCAGGATCTTCACTTCAATGAGTTCAAAAGGTCACGTCCGTGCATATTTCGATCCATTTTGTTTGTTCCTTTTTTACATGACCGCAGTGAATAACGCAACCGTTGGTGGAGATTTTCAAATTCCGCATGTTATTGATTTGAGAAAGGCGCAGTAACCAACCCCGCTGCAGTCTCAGCCACGATATCTGATTCGCACAATGTACCGCCTGATGTAGACTGCAAAACAGTCCGTATTTTTGCGCGATTCCTTCGAAAAAAGTGCGCGACGAGTGTGGATGCGTGAGGCTCGCGCGCGGATGGGCGCTTCGCGCCTCTTGCTTCGAACCTCGCATGGCTTATTAAGTGGGAAAAAACCGACTGTTTTGCAGTCTACGCCTGATGTGAACAGTACTTTTCATAGTGAGTCATGTTTCATTCGTGATCAGACTAAACATGTTTCACCCTAGTGTGAACACAGCATGAAATAGCCTCAGCTTTGAGATATTGCTCAATCCGTCAGCCAGTTCGGTTGCCAGTCAAAGAGTGATTTTTCCCACCCACCACTACCATTATAGGTCTTTTAGCTTTTTTAGTTTATTGATTTCTCGCACAATCCATAAAATGATCAAATGCGCATTACATGTAAAACACATTCGCGTGAGTCAGACTATGTTTTCTTTGTGAGAAGAGAGGAAATTCCCAGGACAACTCAACAAGGCAAAGAAAATTAGTGGAAATGTCCCAAGGAAGACGAAGTAACAAAACTAATCGGTGAAATAGGAATCTCCAAACTGGCGGCCGATAAAATGCCGCTTATAAGCCCTGGGCTTATATCTATCTTACTTTACAGCAACCCCTCTAAGGAGGATTATTTGCCGGGTGGTCAGAAAGCAATATACATATGTGCAGAATAACTAAATAGCGAATGAAAATAAAATAAAATAAAAATAAATAAAAAAATAAAAATAAATAAAAAATAAATCAATAAATAATAAAAGGGACTGTAGCTAAATTAATGAGTCAAATTGGAGATGCGGGAACGGAAGATGGCACTAGAATTACAGTTCACAAATAAGTATACACTTCGTAAGGGATTTTTTGTGGGATTTTTTGTGGGCTTATAAGCGGGTGGCTTATAAGCCGCATAAAAAAGCCGTTTCGAAATGAGCTGATTAAAAATACAGCATTATCAACATACGTTTTTCATGTTTAGTTCAGAGTGGTTAGGCTTTCCACTTCGAACTCATTGTCATAATCAATAACGTCATTGCAACTGTCGTACTCCATTTATACTATAAAAAAATACATTAAACAGTTACGTTAACATTTGGTGAGATAACGCACTCAGAGTGACATGGAGAGACTACCGCACTCAGAGTGACACAGAGAGACCATCACACACAGAGTGACACAGAGACACTAGCGCACTCAGGGTGACACAGAGAGACCATCACACACAGAGTGACACAGAGAGACCATCACACACAGAGTGACACAGAGACACTAGCGCACTCAGGGTGACACAGAGAGACCAGCACACTCAGAGTGACACAGAAAGACCATCACATTCACAGTGATACAAAGAGCACATCACACTCACAGTGACACAGACAGACTAGCGCGCTCAGAGTGACACAGAGAGACCAGCACACTCAGAATGACTTGGAGAGACTAGTGCAATTAGAAAGAGACAGAGAGAGACCAGCGCACTCAGAGGGACACAGAGAGATCAGCGCACTCAGCGGGACACAGAGAGCTATCACGGAAAAACTACTAAACAGCATTTTCTTTTGTTCTCTCTTATCGTAATCGCGAATTCCGATTCTTTGCAATCATTTCCGGTATTCGCCGAGATTGGTTCATCTTAACCTACAATTGATCAATTGGACACTTATCTATCACAAAGTTCACACGCAAACACGCAATAATAACAACGTTTTTTGTACACGCATTTTTTTTTCGATTAGCTCGATTCCGTCCGGTCAGTTCGGTAGTCGAAAGTAACAGAAAAGTTTCTGGTTCGATTACGTTCGATTACCGAACTTATACGAACTTAATCCATGGATTGAGTGCGATTAAGTTCGATCGCGTTCGATTAGATACCCCGGGTATCCGACGAACGCAAAAAAATATTGAAAAGTCATTTTTTAGTTATGTTAAAGTGTCTGTCTGAATAGGATGGCCTGAGGGTGTTTATCTAGCATTTGCATAACAATCACCTCCTGAAGTTTTCTTTTCCGAGAATAGAAAAATGATATTATTAGCTATAATTCGAGGAAACGTTTTTGACGAGCGTTCTTTATTTTGTTGTTGTTGAGCGGCTAAAAACGAAAATGGACAGGCAAAAAATGTACAAAAAGCTTATCTTTTCTTCGAGCCAAAATGTCTCCCCGTTTGCGAGGCATTCATGATTCATCTGTTTGATTTGTACGTCACAGTCCAATTAACAATTACAATTGCGAAATGAACGATATGATTCAATAAATCTCAAGATCAAGACGACTCAAAATCTGCACTAGTGAACTAAATGTCTCAACCGTCACAGTAAGTCTGTCTGTAGTGCAAACACTGACCACTCAAACATAGGGTGGTGCGCCTGTGGTGAAACCCTCTGAGCCATTTTTGAGACAAACATTGCTTGTACATTCTAAACTAACACTGATTCGTTTGTGCTCCTTTGCAAGTTATCAAACTCTTCTACTGGTCTGAAACATTGACGTATACACCAAATTGAAGAAACGTCGACTCGTGAAAAAGCACAAACCATGAACGATGAGACCGAATGGGATTCTGGGTAGGCAGCATTGGCAAGCTAGTACTATTCTATTTCTTGCTAATCAAGATGTTGTCTATCCTGTGTTAATATAATGTACATTCCGTGTCACAGACGAAGATTAAATTTTCCAACTTCCCAGTAAACCTTTGGGTGGCATCGTTCATGGTTTATGCTTTTCACCCGACAACGTTTCTTCAATTTGGTGTAATCACGGAATCAACGACTTCATTGACCAACGCCACCGCCTCCGTTCCGGGAGGGACTCTCATATAAGATAGATGCTCGTCGTATCTTTTATGGGTTAAAAATGAGTTTTGCTTTGTTAAAATTTCCCCAGTTGTAGCTATTATGGTACCACAGATGCCCAACAGTTTTTGTTGTTGCATTTTTGCATTTTTTACAAAATTAGTGCTTTTGTTCTTTATGAGTAAAACAACATCAGCATGCGTTCGGAGACGATTACTGAGGCTGATCCTTGCTCGTAATCCTCTGTCACATTATCAGGGGAAATTAGCACCCACTGTTGCGTCCATGTTTTAGGTAGATATATATATATAAATACTATAGGCGTTTGTATCCTTTGTGGTAACACATTGCCGGGTTGGGTGGTTTCACGGTGGGCACAGATGGCTAAAAAAGATGCACATATTCCGTCGTAAGAAAATGGCTTAAATTACAACTTCGAAATTTTAAAACAGCACAGAACTCATCACTTTCACAAATTGAATATTTTTTGTTTTTCCATTTTTGCAGTTTTTGGCGGGAAAATGACGTCATAATGTTGGCGCCAAAAAATTAACTTAGTATTATGGGATATCTGATGACAATTTCTGAAAGTACTCGCCACAAGCATGTCAAAACTGAAAAAATCTTGTAAATATGTTGATCCGATCAAAAGATATGACGTTTCAAAATTTGAATTTCCCGCCCATTTTCTCCTGGGGTCAAAGGTCATTTAGAATCAAATCGACTGAAAAACTAGCGCTTCAAATAACTTCAACAGTTTTGAACCTAGGAAGCTGAAATTTTACAACAATATAGAAGTTATCATTCGCAAAATTCCTATGTTTTTTGTTTTTCAAAGTTAGGTATTTTGGCGGGAAAATGACGTCACAAAGATGGTGCCAAAATTTTAAATTAGTATTATGGGATATCTGATGACAGCTTCTGAAAGTATACGCCACAATAATTTCAAAAGTGAAAAAAATTTGTAAATATGTTGTTGCGATCCAAAGATATGACATTTCGAAGTTGGAATTTAAACCATTTTGTTACGACGGAAGATATGCATCTTTTGTAGCCTTCTGTGCCCACCGTGTTTGAGCAGTAATCTGCCCTTTGTCTGCCGTGGCATGGGCAGTGAGGTTTAACCAACAGCTCACCATATATATATATATATATATACTTGTATATATATATATATATATATATATATATATATATATATATATATATATATATATATATATATATATATATATATATATACAATTATGTATACAATGTGCCCTCCCGGTTGTTACCATAATGGCTTTATGGCAACTCCTGAACTTGGGCACAGGATGTACGGCAAATATATATATATATATATATATATATATATATATATATATATATATATAAATATATATATATATATATAAGATGAAAAATTCACTTTGGAATGCGATCGTTATACTTCCTGGGTAGGTGACCGTCCCAACGATCGGAATTGAGAAATGCGCAGTTGGCGTATTCAGAGCGTTTTTCAACTGACTGTCGTAAAACCAAAACCACTTTCACCTCCCCTTACTCTGACTAATCATAGCAGACGAAGACAATCCAATGAATCAATCATAACTCGTAGCAAATACATGAAGCAGGTGCCAAACGCGGGAAACGCATGCGACCAAGTCACCATTGGTTTTGGTTTTACTTCTGATTGGTTAAGAAAGTTGCGCGAGATGTTTTAGCCAATCACCAGGCGTCGTAAAGCAAAACAAAGCAATTACGAAATTAATTGAAAACCTCTCAATGTGTGCATGCGATATTACCTAGCTGTCTGAAATCAGGAACCTTAGCTCCCAACTTGTTATACTTCGAGCGGCTTGTGCAGGCAGCATGATTGCGACACGTTTTTGCCTTGCCGTTGATAGACAGTCCAAGAATCGCAGAATAACGCGAATGGAAGGAACTAAAACTTCGACGCTAATATGACAAGTTACACGAAAAGACGAAAACGTAAGAACTGAGTGGCAGTTCGGACACTGCGGGCTCAGCGAACAGTGCTTGTTATCGCAGAAGATCGCAGCAGGAAATTGAGGATGATATAGCCTCGTTTCCAGGCCTCAACGAGCTTACCGAGAAAAGAGAGCTCTCATAGAGGCCTGGAGCTTCGTGTGAAAGCGCGAGTTCCATCGGTGACGTCGCATCCTAATACGCGTCGAGGAAATGCAGTTTGTGTTTTGTAAAGAGAGCAATATATCATGGATTTCTTTAACGAAAGCACTTGACGAAGAAAGAAGGGAAGAATTCATGGGAAGTTTGATGCATAATGTAAATTTATTTTTACATTATGCAGACCAGTGTAATGGTCCAACAGACTAATATGGCAGCTTTAATTCTGGTATCCAGGTATTGTGCTTCAGCTTTATGACTTCGATCTCTTTTTTCCTCTGTTGAATTTACAGTATTCAATTTACGAACACTGATTACAACTAAGATAGTGCTTCTTGTATTTGATTCATGACTGTCAGACCATTATTAGACTTGATAGTGAACTTATGAGAGGCAGCGCAATTATACGACAGCCGACTCAGAAATGATCATTAATGGTAAAAGAATCAAACAATTTGCGTCTACTGGTTTTAAGCATGTCAATTGCAGTCCCAAAACACTGACGTTAAATCTCGAAACCGCTGAAGTAAAGCAAATAGTAACAGTTTGTTCTTAGCATATGACGATTATTTATTCCTATGCAAAAGACAATATGCAATGGCCCTACATCTCTGTGGTTAGTGCATGGATGGTGCGTCGATGAAAACACACAAAATTACAAACACTTTATATATCTCAGTACTAGGGCAATTATGCCATGTTATACGAACGGTTTGTTCTAGAAAGACATCTTAAGTCGATGAGAAACTAAATGCAAAACGACAACGTTCGGGCGAGTCTGGACACGTTCAATGGAGGGACTTACCCGCTGCCATTTGATTGGACTGAACTGCTATTAATTTAATGACATAATTTTAACTAGCTCAGTGGCCAATAAGAAATGAGTTGTTCTGAAGGCGCAGAGTTTAAATTTAAATTCATCTGCTCGGGCTTTAACTTTTTTCTGTTGTACGAATGCCTGTAAACATTGGACAAACTTTTTGCATACTTAAACTACAGTCCGAACCTTTGAGCTAATCATTATCCATGGGCAAAATTCAGCCGTTTAAAACAGGAAAATAATGCCTAAGAGTTTTCATTTGAATACCTGAACGTTAGAACTATCATGTATTTAATTAAAAAGACTGATTTGCCAGTCAAGTAGTACAAGACAATTTCGATTAGCAAAAAGCTAATCATAGGTCAAACGCAAAGTCATCTTTTCAATCACTGTCTATATATTGCCTTTGTATAACTTGCGACAAGAATTTTATTATAAAAGATGAGGAAAATTTCCATTGTTGTCACTCAACAAGCATCAGTAAAAAGTCATTAAAAACAGATCACTGTTTGATGCTTGATTATACAGCTCAGTGACAATCAAGTAATAAAAACATTGTTTTAATGCTATGGCAACCATGACTGCTATGCAAAATGTTGTCGTTTTATTTCGTGTTTAAACTGTACATTTTACCCAAATTGCACTTATTTTGGCTGGTGCCAGGGAATAAGTAATACCCTAACGTATGCAATTACTTGCTCAGATATTCAATCCTAAAGGTTCAATACTTTTGCACCGAAGTATTTGGGCTGCATAAAAGCACTATTAAAGTGTGCCCAAGGAATTGGAGACATGAATCTACGTTTGAGTATGCGCTTCGATACCTTTTATTATTACAACAAATCAAGTCGGCTAGAGAGATCGGTTTCATACTTGAATGATCGCGTGACGGGTACATTCGTAATAACCTGAAACCCATGAAGACGAATACTGATTGAGCTATGAAAAGAATTCAAGTAAAACAATACATTCTCATATACCAACTACTGCTTTTGGGAATAGATGTGGTTATTTCACCTTCACCACAGTTTCCGCCTTCATTCCATAAGTTCTGCTGATGAAGGAGTTCATTGAAATTGCTTAGTCTTCAATTTAATGGCATTCAGTAGAAAATAGGCAGTGAAATATTGGCTACATGTCGATTTTCTTGTGATGAAAGACACTAGCTACTTAGTGTCTGCTAAGATGATAATAAATGTATAAAATTCAACCTACGCAACCTACGCACTAGTACAAAGACCTGTCGGACGTCGATTCCCGGAAACGCGTGCTTTGAACTCAAATAATGCAAGCTGACACTCTTAGGGGGCACTCCAAATACCGATGTAGATCTGGGCCAACCGATTAGCAAGAGGAAAGGCATCTATATGTCTCTAGAGTGGTGTTACTTATGACTGACCGTCTTTCTACATACTAACAGACTACTGAGAGCTAGCAGACAGTCAAAATCGGATAAAAGCAAATCAATAAATGAAGAATAGCCAAGAATGTCTGAAGACCCTTGATTTAATGCAAGCATTGTACAAACTCCGGATTCAGTACGGAATAAGCGATGTACACGGGGGGCCATTAAAACGATGAAATTAACAAGCCATGCAAAATGTCGAAGCTGGTGCTTTGGACTTCTCCTCGTAATGAACGCGCCTAATGTTCGCGTCGAGTCTGCGGCTTAACTAATGACTAGCACTGCTTGACAGTCGCCGCACATCGTTTGAAATCACTCAACTGGATTGTGTAAAGGGCGAATAAATTAGTCGAATTATTATATAAAATGTATAAGAATACATGTTAAGACTATGGCCTTTCTTTTGGTAGTCCTGACACATTAACAACTGATTCGTTTAAGAAAGCTGGTTAAATGGGTCATGATCGATTAACATATTTTGACGACATATTTTGAAAGGTCCACTATCTTTCCACTACCGAAGAAACACGACGAATGATCACGACTGCATGTGAATGAAGGAACCTACATAGAAAATGAAAGATCCACGTCGGTTTCTCTGTTTGATCCATGCACAACTTAGTTAGTCGCATGGCCCTCTTTTACGGGACAGCGAGCAGTAACCGTTCTCCTTAATCAAGCCAACAATTAACAAAGAGGTTCAGCAAACAGAATATTGAACCTTACACTATAAAAGTGTTTAGAGGTACAGTTGAATACACAGCTATTTAACTGATGAGGCGGGAGACATTTGGTATCCTACTTTCCAAAAGACCTGGCGCAAAACAGAACTAAAGGAACCCTCGTTAAACCACCTTCTTATACTGAAACACCAACACACAAAAAGCACGGATCATAAACTGTCATTAAATGAATGCATTTAAGGTTTTCATGGTTCCTAGACATTCATTGCATGACACAAAGTTTGACGTAAGAAGGGATTTAATTGTAATACAGCGAAAGACAAACTTACCATGATTATGTGGTTTGTTCTTTTGAACAGTCATATGCATCACATGACTGTTGAGATTTAGCCACCATTGCACCAAATCCAAAGTGCTTGATCAGTAAAATGTTGATGTTTAAAAAGTGCTGTGAACTGTTAATACTATTGTCACATGACTACGAAAAGAATGATGTCACATATATCAACATCCCAACATCAAAACCCTGGGAACGAGGTTGAACACATCGCGAGCGCCATCACATGCACAGTTAGTTGCAGGTGGTTTAGTCCAATCACAGAAGCAATATATAAAGTACACTAAAATACTAAATACTAAGTACACTAAAATACACCATAGGAAATTTGCAGCTAGAAGACGACAAGTTTGGTCAAACTTGAGTGACGGTCAAATACGACCTAAGTGCGCCTTGAAGCAAGCCTCAGTGGGCATCAATGTTTTCGTTTTCCTTGTGCTTGTGATCTACCTGTGAAGTCTGCGCTCCCGGGGGGTTAGTCTGCAAATTTTTGGGTGGGGGTGTGCCGCTGGGACTCTGAGATCCTTAACCTATACTAGACCATTTTAGCTGCATTTTGCAACCCTATTCTAGACTAAACACTAAAGACCCTACTCTATCCTAGACCTATTCCAGACTCGCTATTTTCCAGAAACTCGTTCACTATCATAGTTATTAATTAACAGTGATCAGTAAAAATGCCGTACTGTACGCCGTACCGAATTTTAAATACCATTTGCCAGTAAACCTTGTCTAAACTAAATTCTTCACGCAACTAACCAGTTTCGCGGAAAATGATACCCTATTCTAGACCAAAAATCTCTGATTACTATATCCTATCCCACACTAAACTGCCAGAAAACCATACTCTTCACAGCGGCACATACTTATATAGCTCACATATGGGAGTAACCCCCCCCCCCCCTCCCCCGGCCCCCGGGCCTGCGCTATCCATTATCCTCGAGTTTCATGTGCGTGACGTAAGACCACGCGCTTCAACTTATGATTGTATTTACTTTTCAGTAGCGTCGGTTCCGTGAAGACAAAATCATTTCAGTAATATATGCTACAACAGCCTATCGCTTCTGTAGGGCCTAATGAAAATTGTTCATACAATGTTTGGTGTTATCTTAACGTGTATAAATACAAGTGTAACTGTCTACCTGATGATAAAAAGAATAAGCCAAACAATAAATGGACTCAATATTCATGACAGAATATTTATGTGACCGCTTAAATATAAAGCGATAAAACCATTTTCATTCAATCACACCGTTACAAGACTTAGCAGTGTTTAACAGGCAAATATTGGATCAAAAAATGAAATACTGTACCACAGTACGATGTAGTAAAAGCGTTACATTTCATCGTTTAGCTGAGAAAGCAGTTTCTCTATGAATTCATACTTCCTATCATGCATTTCATGGTCTATGTTATACGTACCTTTCTTTGTGCAGCAAACATGTCTCATAAACTCAAGGTAGTTAATTGTCTCTTTTCTCACAAAACCTTCTCTGAATCAACTTCATCAAATTAATTAACATTCAGAGAACGAGAGACAAGACAATAGTATGGTTCTTCTTTGACGGTTTCACATGTGCTTCTGGTCTGCGGTTGTTATAACCACATTCTCAGTCACAACCTCGTTTCCAGGCCTTTTCTTTTTTTTAATTTGATTAAAACAAGAAATTATACCACGGGCAAAAGGAAAAGTGCATTTCGACAAAATAAAGTTCAATTTATCTGAAATAAACGTAAATTACTCACATTTCAGTACTTCTGTGTCTTTTCTGGTCGTTTCTACCCATATATTTTGTGGACAAAGCTTGCAGGACGCTGCGTTCAATAGGCCATTTCTGAGTTGCCTTTAGCCTCTCTATCAAAGCGAGGCTAGGTGCAAAACCTCTCATATGAAAATAAGTTTTCATTCACATGCAAATAAGTTTTATTTGTATGTGAATGAAAACTCATTTTAATACGAAAGGTTTTGCACCTAGCCTCGCTTTGATAGAGAGGCTAAAGGCAACTCGGAAATGGCCTATTCATAAATAGCACCAGCATTCGTTAAGTCTTAGTAACCAGCGGTTTTTCTTTTCGAACCCGAGGTGCGGGCGCTAAGCGCACGGTGCTACAACTAAAAATAACTGGATGGGAAAAGGTTCGGCCGTTGCTAGGAGATATGGGTTATTGGCCAATCGCTGGGCCGAAAAGACAATGGCAATTGTTTTTGAAAAACGTCTTCAGCTAGTAAGAGCAAAAAGTCAAATCCAGTCCCCTGCTAGTAATGCTAGTTATAAAACAAAAAGACGACTCTCCCCACTGGGATGGTTGTGACGAAAATGTCACCGAAAGATGTTTCTTTCCTTGATCAGAAATAAAACACAAACAGCGGTGATAAACATGGCAAACCGACGCATTTTTATAAAAAACCTTGACGTTTCGTATGCAAAGCGACATACATTTTCAAAAGTAACCGTTGCAGTGTTTGAAAACTGAGTTATATATCAAAAGTAGGGGTCTGGAACCAAGATTAAGAAAAACAATTTAACAGTAATTTATTAGTACGGACTGTCAGTCCTAAAAAGCTACAGCTAATAAAGCATCAGCTTCTCGCTGCTGACGTTAACATTTAAGGAAGGCTGCAGTTCTTAAATCAGCAAAGTATCCTTGATTTTGCAGTGGTAGTCCGTTTTGCCGGACGCTTATAAAATATCAAAATGATCCCAATTAATGTTGTGACCAGTGATTTTGATATGATCAGCAATGGCTGATGTATGGTCACACTTAGTGAGGGCCTTGAAATGTTCGCTTTTTCTGTCATGAAGTCGTCGTTTTGTTTTCTCTATGTAGAATTCATCGCAATCCCAGCTTTGTAGACAACTTTAGACATTTGAGAGCGATTCAGGCGGTCCTTGTATGGAAAGAAGGATTTGATGCGGCGTGTGTTCTGAAATATAATTTTGAGGTTGATGCAAGAATAGAAGTTGTATACACACAAGAGTTCTCTTGATACACAGGATGAAGACGTTTTGTGACATGGTTGCTGTGAAGACCTAAGTAAGGTAAAACTCCTGAGGATGATGATATCCTTCTTGGGAACTATAGGAACGGGGTTGTTTGTTTTGTTTTTTCTTTTGTTTGTTTTGATGGCCTAAGAAAAAGAGTTTATATGTTTCTTTCCTATTTTTGAAGCCAGGACAGAATTAAAAATCTGCCGGGCTTCTTCTGCCTCTAGGCCTGTTGTCTCGTTTTCTTTGCCGCTTTTCGGCTCTTTCATCCACGCTGAAACACTGCCAAAATCGCAAGATCACTATTCAAAAGTCAGTAAAGAAGTTTGACAACGGACTTTGCAGCTTTCACTCAAGTTACAATACAACAAATGGGAGCAAATTATCTAACTTCTCCATAGAGTAATGGCATTTTCTATTTTTTCGTGTAGTTCTTGTTTCGGGGGGTAGAAGCGGAATATTGACACTCAAAAAATTCCGTATTCCTCTGCTTTCCTGAGGTAAATATTCCCATTCCCTACTAATTTTTTGGGGATATAATTCCTTATTCTTTTTATAAATTTAATTTTCGAAAGTGCCTTACTCGACTTACTCGTCTCGATACTATCATACTGAGTCCGCAACCAACAACGTAAATGTTTAACACGACACGAAAAGTTGCGAATTGAACCTCAATTTTGCCATGTCCCATGGTTTCAGGATCATGGTTCGGCGTTTGACTCAAGCAGACATCATAGTCCGTTTTCATTATGATACTGTCTGTCGTTAGAATTGATTTTGAATTATTTCCGCAAGTATTGTTACCATGCTTCGATCATGTTGCACAAACTGTACACAAAAACTGCACTGCAGGTCATGCATAACCTGGTCTGACCTGAGGTCATGCATAACCTGGTCTGACCTGAGCAAACCATTTGGCAAGTTATTTTTTGTCCTTTTTAACCCCAAATAGTTCGGGAACAATTGATATGGAATACAAAGAAAACCCTCAGCTAGTGAAAGGTTAACAACTCAAATGGATCATCAAATACCACTCTATTTCCATAAAAAAAAATTCAGTTCACTGGACCCGGGTCACTGAACAAGACCGCTATAACGCCCACAGTCACGTCAAAAAAAGCAACAAAAAAAAAGGTCGATCCTTTTTAACAGAAATTTCTGTTTCAACTGCAGTTGCAACATGGTTTCTCAATTATAAAAACGGGTTTAACTGGTGGAGTCCTTATCTTTCAAATGATTTTCACTATGAGTTTTTAATAGAGTTTATTATTGACCGCTCCGTGCAAACGTTCATGAAGCAGGTGGTGACGTGAAATCGCGTGTAGTACGCGCTCAGGTGTGTAACTGGAAACGGCGGTTGATGCGGAATGAATGTGATAAAAGATCAGTAAGTGATCCATGCTTAGCCACGAGCTCTACTGCTTACCATCCCAACATAACAGGATCAAGAGGAAGCATGAGTCCATAGGTAAATAACGAAGCCTTTTCCGTGTACTCTCGTCCGGTACTGGTACGGTATCCAAATGTAACATTCGTGCCCTTACCGATCCTTAGGGCGGTCGTCGTCCTCTTCAGAAGTTCTCAGCGTCACTGTTTGATCCTCCTTGTATGTTCCGTTCAATTCTGATAAATTCGGTAGATTTCGGTCTGCAGAAGCGCGCATGATCACGTATGAGACAATAGCTAACTAAGGAAGCCTCAGTCGTGTTGCCACTCGTCCGGTCCTGGTACTGTAATATTCGCGCTGAGGTCGGTCGTCTTCCTCTGCAGATGTGGGATCGTTATCACTATCAACGTCACTATCTGATCCTCCTTGTAACTTCCGTTCGATCCGGTTAACTTCGCTCTGCGGAAGCACGTACAGTCTAATACCAGAGTCATTAGTGCTGACATCGATGTCAACCTTATCAACATTTGCCGTACGGAGAGTTCTTGTTGTCCCTATACGCTTCTTGGAAGACAAAAGTGTCCTCTGAATTGCTGAACTAAAACTCACTGGAAACGCTCTAAATAGCCCCAAAAACCACACAGGAGACAAGGAAACATACAAGCGAAGTAGGGTAGGCAATTTTTATTGAAATCTTGTTCGTATTTTTTAACTCCTAGAATGGACCGTTTTTCCTCATACAAATCCTTATAATTTCGCTCGTAACGGTTACTGTGGCACATATAGCTTGGGCTACCTGTGGTTTCTCGCGCGAAAATAACCTAAAAGCGATCACTTTTTCATTTAATGTTTCGGATACAGAGGAATAAAAATTGGATATATTTTCGTGTGTCTGATTATGAAATAGCTGCGTTATGCGTTACTGGAAAGGTTTCAAATTACTTTTTAAATTATGAAAATTGCAACATTTTTGCGTCAACTGAAAAAATATATTTCAAAGGGCTAAATTTGTTTCCCTCCTCCTAAATTATGACTTCTGTCGTTAACTTTGATTAAATTTATAAGTGTCATTCAAAATTTATTATAATAATGGCAAGCAACTTCCAGCAAAACTTTCAATTCGAAAAGTTGTTTTGACTCCGGGTCCGAACCAGGAAAAATAAACTGAAAGATTCATGGCTTCGAAAGACCACTTTGCGGCTACATTTGCATTCACTTCAAGTGTTGGAAACACAGACCAGCTAGTTACAAGATTTAGCTAAAACCAAACGCGCTTCGATCTTTGTTAGACTACTCACACTATTCCAATACTCCGTATCATCAAACCGTGAACTAACGTGCAAGCAGATTCCCAAGACATTTATTTATGCCTAATACAACGACGCCCAAGTATACGCTTCCACAGCGTCTTGTTTCACAGAGATCCAGCAACCACGTTGGCCCTGAGAAGAACCTTTGTCCATGTTCAACTGATTTCAAGCGTACTTTTAGACATTTTTATCAAGTCGAATTGATCGCAGAAACCGCTTGAAAACCAGTCGAAAATGGCGTCGAAACATAAACAGCCACATTCGTGTATAGTTGCATGCTCGAGTCGGCTTGTCGTCACTTTGTTTTGATTGGATGCCGAGGCTCTCCCGAGACTGCCGACGGTTTCGTAGTAGATCTTCCGCTCTTGATTGGTTCTCAAACAGTTCATTGTTACTTTCGGAAAACCGAGGCAGACAGAAGGACAGAAAGACGTCAAAATTCTCAATTCTACACGATTAGTAGACTGCCTGCCGGTAGCAATTACATGCAATTTATCTGAGAACACAGTTATTTCTCTGTTTCCCAGAAAACCATTTGGTCTTCACGTTCATACAGTGGAACCTCATTTATTCGACCACCGCTGGGCAATAAAAAGTGATCGCATTAACAAGGTTTTCCAGATAAGAAATTAAAATGATTGATATACTTTAGAAAGTTCTTTTGTCGAAGCGATAAAAGAATTAGATAAACTTCGGTAATTGCTTGACATTCTCTGTCTTTGTTATTCTTTTGACGTACGATTTTGGAATAATACACTTCAAAAACTTAAAAATGTGTATATCTTCATAAAAATGCTTTAAAAACTGCTATAAATTTCGCTGAAATCTCAGCCTCGTCAGGCACATTCCGCCATCTTGGATTCTAGATACCCTGGTACTCAGTGTATGATATACTAAGTGTCCCGGTTAGTCCACAGACTTCATGTAAGGCCTCACATAGTGTGTCTCATATTTCTCCTTCCTCAAGTATTACTCTAGGAAGTTTTACATAATTCCACTCTTTCTTCGTGTTGATGAGGGATCCCTTCTCTACTCGGTTGATTCTCACGCTCTCTGCTATTTGTCTTAACATGGCATCATTACTATACACTATACTATGTAGAGAAGACAGGTACAACACTGAAGGAAGTAAAAAAGTCCAATCCGTTCAAACAGCAAAAGTGTAGGAGAAAAGCCTGCCTGGTTTGCAAACAAGCTGGGAAAGGTCCGTGTTATGCACACGGTGTGACGTACGAGATTGAGATTGAGTGCCAGGGATGCAGAAGTAAGTACATCGGTGAAACAGCCAGAAATGCCAATACAAGAGGCATGGAGCACATAGGGGGCTTGGAGAATCGAGATGAAAATCGGCATTATGGAAACATTGCGTAGACGAGCATGGAAAGAAGCGACAAGAGTTCAAAATGTCCGTGACTGGAGTGTATAGTAATGATGCCATGTTAAGACAAATAGCAGAGAGCGTGAGAATCAACCGAGTAGAGAAGGGATCCCTCATCAACACGAAGAAAGAGTGGAATTATGTAAAACTTCCTAGAGTAATACTTAACGAAGGAGAAATATGAGACACACTATGTGAGGCCTTACATGAAGTCTGTGGACTAACCGGGACACTTAGTATATCATACACTGAGTACCAGGGTATCTAGAATCCAAGATGGCGGAATGTGCCTGACGAGGCTGAGATTTCAGCGAAATTTATAGCAGTTTTTAAAGCATTTTTATGAAGATATACACATTTTTAAGTTTTTGAAGTGTTTTAATTCCAAAATCGTACGTCAAAAGAATAACAAAGACAGAGAATGTCAAGCGATTACCGAAGTTTAAAATGATTGAATGGACGCTTTTTCTTGCCTCCAAAAAGTGGTCGTATTAACGGGGAGGTCGTAAGGCGGGGTTTCACTGTAGTTTATATTTTTTATTTAACTCGTGAATACGCAAAGTGTTGAACGAGTTACAGTGGAACCTCGATTTAACGAACCTCTATAAAACGAAGTCCTTGGTATAACGAATGATATTCTTCAGCCCGACAAAATTACAAGTAAAATGTATGGAACAGAACCTCGATATAACGAACCTCGATATAACGAAATTCTCGTTATAACGAACACAATCCGGTAGCCCAAACGTAAAATCTACCCCCGATATAACGAATAAATGTCAACAAGCGACAAAAGATGAATGCGGAACAGACCAACAGTGTGTGCCACAAGGCAAAGGTATAACCTGTACAGTTTTCCAGTGCCGTAGTTATGTTTACAGCAGGGGCGGATCTAGGGGGAGGGTGCGCACCCCCCCCCCCCCCCCCCGTTGAGATGACCTGCGGGTTTCTAATACTACTGGTATTCTGCAAAAAAAAAAAAACTATGTGAAAACAAACATTCCATAGTGGTGCACCCCCTCCTAAAAAAAATCCTGGATCCGCCCCTGTACAGTGTACTGTAGCTTCATACAGACATTAAAGTGCAAATGTTATTTGTTAAGATCCGGAAATACGTACACCGTTACAAAACAATTATTAACTATACCTCGATATAACGAACATTTTGGTTGTTTTTCCGCAAATTCGTTATCGATATGACGAACCAATTTCCCCAAATATCCAAATCTTCACTCCTTCCTTCCTTTTTTTCCATCCATCGACAGTAAGCTTCTCTTGGTAATTCCGCTGACCAACGCATAAGGCTTGAGCATACATTTTGCCCGTTCCAAATGCGTTTGGTAATGGTCACCTACCTTACCCATTGCGACGGCGTTGGAGGGAGGGGGAAGGTGGGCGAGGGGTGGGGGGCAAACGCGGTCCGAAGGTTGTTTCGTATTCACGAGTTAGCTCGAAGCCGGGAGCCTTTGATTTTATTAATCAGGTGTATAGAGTAGTTTTCAATTGAGTGTCGTAAAAACAAAACCAAAGTAATTACTCTGACCAATCACAGCAGTCATAAACAATCCAATGAACCAATCATAGCTCGAAGCAATTACATGTCGGCGGCGCCAAGCGCGGGAAAACGCGTGCGAGCAAGTCACGATTGGTTTTGGTTTTACTTCTGATTGGTCGAGAAAGCGGCGCGAGATTTTTTAGCCAATCACAAAGCGTAGCAAAGCAATTGTGTAATTACTTTCGACACTCAATTAAAAACTGCTCTAATCGTCCGATGAAAAACGTACACGGCTACGTGATATCGTCAAAGAACAAAATGTATGGTTAATTTTTTTTTTAATTTGTTTTATAATTACAAGCTTTTACAGTAACATTTATAAAAAGAGAGCTGGCAAATTAACAGGGTAACAGAAAAAAAAAACCAGGATAATATCTATAGACAAAGGCAATAAAGTAAACAAGTAGAATATAGTTACAGAAACATTGAATTTGTGCTAAAAAAACATGATGCTCAAAAAAACATGGTGCTCAAAATCAAACATAAAAGAGAAAAGTGTCAGGCGTATACCGGTAGTAACTGTTTGAATATGTAAAGGTTGAAGGTAAAACAACGAGAAGGGACTGAGAGATATGGTTAAAAAAACATATTGAGAAAACCGGAGCTAGAGATGAAGAGAGCAGCGAATGGATGTACTGTGAAGTAAATTAATTTAAAAAGTCATCAAGAAGTGACCATTTTTTTTTTTGGAAAAACGCTACCATATTTTGTTTCTATATCGTATATATATAGATTTCGTATGTCGGAGAAAGCCCGTCATTTGAGGTAGAAAGTCTTTTGATTTGCAGAGCCAGATATAGTGTCTAGCTAGAAGGAGACAAAGATTGACTTGTCTCTGGTGTTTTGAAGAATCTGGTCTCAGCCCAAGTGCAACTGTGTTTTCGGGAATAATTTTATAACGTTTTAAACTTGTTGTTATGCTTTTCCAAAAAAAACGTTGTTTTAGAACGGAGCCAGAAAAGATGAATAAGTGTCTCGGTTTCTTCTTTAAAGAATGAGCATCGTGGATCATATTTTATACCAATTTTTGTCAGGAAGTCGTTTGTTGGAATTCGTCTGTGCAGGAGTTTGAATTGAAATTCTGTGTCTAACATTTTTTGTACAATTAGAGGCCAATAAATAGGCAGCACCCACTGGTAATTATCATTAATTCTTACGTTGCAATCTTTGAGCCATTTTTGCTGACTTTTTGCTGGGGTGGAGCTTTTCCTTGTAATAAGTTTGTTATATACAAATCTGCTTGCATTTGATGATTTTAGTAACTTTGTCAAGAGGCTTTCATGTTCAGGTTCGTTGTTAGGTTGGGAATTAAGGTTGCATTTTTTCCACAGAGTGTTTAGTGCAGAAACTATTCCATAGTAGGCTAAAGGCCTTACGTTTAGGTTGTATTTTGTCTTGACTTCAGATAGAGTAAGGAAGTTATTGTTGCAATCTTTTAAGTGTTTGACTTTTCTTATACCTTTCAGCTGCCATTCTTTATAAAAAATAGGGCGTCCATCAATTCTGATGAGGGAGTTGTGCCATAAGCTTGACTCTTGAAACTGGCTTTTGGAGGTTACGCACTCTTCAAAATTGATTTCTGACCAGATTGAGAGGATTTCTTTTATAAAACTGTCCGATATCTTAAAAAATCTTGTCTGTGTCTTCCTTGTTGAGATTGTCTTTGAAAGGTAAACTGTTGCCAAACTTTTCAAGGTCTAGGTCAAAGAAGAGTTTCCATTTCCCTGTGTTTTCTAAATCCAAGTATTTCTTAATCCACGTAGCCTTGAGCGATTTATTAAAAGATTGGATGTCAATCATTTTGAGACCCCCGTCTGAATAGTCGTTAATCAGTATGTTTCGTTTGATTTTGTCTCCTTTTCCATTCCAAATAAATTTATAAAAAGTTTGTTTACCTCTTTAATAATATGATCGTTAGTACACAAAGGTGTCAGAATGTAGACAAGTTGGGAGGCGACTAAACTTTTCAAAACTGTTATTTTTCCGATAAGAGTGAGTCTACGGAATTTCCAGCAGCTCAATATATTCTGAATTTTTTCTAGTTTTTCTTTATAAATTAAGTTTACCGTTGTTTTAGGATCTATAGAAATCCACACACCTAGAGTTTTAACTTTAAATGTTTGCCATTTAAAATTTCGTTCCGGAAGTAGAACTTCATCTTTTCTGCTATGTTTTCCAATCCATAATGCTTCTGTTTTCTTGTTATTGAGTCTGAGACCAGAAACTTAGCTGAAATCATCTAGTAAGTCTATTGAGGCCGTTAGAGATTCTTTTGATCCATCTAATATTAGGGTCGTATCATCTGCATATTGACTTAACTTCATTTCTTGTTGGTTTACGTACGCGGATGCCTTTTAATTAATGTCTTTGTTCTTCCGGATTGCTTTGGCTAGAATTTCAACTGAGAGGACGAAAAGGTACGGTGATAAGGGGCAGCCTTGCGTAACTCCTCTTTTGATATTAAAAAAGTTGCTTGCCCAGCCGTTATTTAAAACGCAACTTTCTGCATTGCTGTAAAAGCATTTTACCCACTTTTAATACTCGGACCGAAACGGAAATATTGGAGAGTTTTTAACATAAAAGGCCATTCTAGCGCATCGAATTCTCTCTTTAGCAAAACAGATAACACTATCAATTAGTCGGATGTTTTCTCCTATAAATCTTCCTTTTATGAATCCAGTCCGATAACCAGAGAGAACAGCTTTCACGCGGTTTGCTATTGACTTTGCTGCTATTTTGTAATCGCAATTTAGAAGAGTTAAAGGTCTCCAGTTTGTAATGTAGTATGGCTCTGCATCTTTCTTGGGAATGAGTTTGATCATTCCTCTTCTTTGTGTGATTGAACACTGACCTGTTTCGTACGAATAGTTGAGTGCCTTGATCAATGTAGCGGATATCCTTCCAGAATTATGATATTTTATAAAACTCGGCTGGTAATCCATCGGATCCCGGAGTTTTTTCAGACTCCATAGCTGTGAGAGCCGCGAAGCATTCTTTTTCAGTTAACAAACCCTCGCACGATCTTTGTTCTTCCTCCTTTAGGATCGTGTCATTTTCGTACTTAAAGAATTCTGACGTGTTAAGTGAATTGTTTGTGTTGAGATTGGATGCATAGAGGTTCGTGTAGAAAGATTCACATTCAGATTTGAGGTGACAAAATCATTTTCATTGATTTAAAGTTGGCTTATAGTCCCTTGCTTGTAGTGTCTTTTTTCTAGATTAAGGAAGGATTTCGTATTTTTTTCACCTTCATTGTACCATTTGGTTTTTGATCTCAGTATTGCTCCTTTGGTTCGGAATTCAATTATTTTTTCTAGCTGGCTTCTTTGTTCATTAAGTTGTTCCATGAGATCTGAATTTTGCGTTCCGCTGGTACTGTTGTTATCAGTCTCCTTTTCCAATCTGGAAATTGATCGTTCTAATTCCGCTTCTCGTTGTTTTGTATTTTTCTTTTTAGCCGAGGCATATTTGAGGGATTTCTCTCGTATTTTAAGTTTAATCATATCCCAAAGAAGTGCGGGGTTGACCGAGTCGTCTTCCTTGTATTCGTCACGAGTCTCTTGAATTACTGTTTTAATAAGATTTACATAAGCTGTTTCGCTTAAAAAAGACGTATTTAATTTCCAGAAGCTTGGTCCCCTAGGGTTTGAGTGTACCGATAAATGTAATGTGATCATTGAGTGGTCGGTTTTGTAGCCTGGAAGAATATCAGCGAGAGTAGTATTTCCTATTATATGTTGGCTTACTAAGAAGTTTCAAGTCTACAGTGAATGTTTGATTGCCGCTGTCTCCATGTATATCTCTTGTTGTCTGGGTTCAGTATTCTCCAAACATCTAGCAAATCTAGGTTCTCCGAATATTCCTGAATGATCTTTAAACTATTCTGGTGAGTTTTGGCAAGGCCACCTTTCTTGTCTTTCTCAATGTCAAGTACAAGATTGAAGTCACCGCCTATGACTATGTCTTCACATCTAAAAGTTTGGAGTTGTTCATTAATTAGTCTTTTTTAGTCTTTATCGTTTCCCATTTGATCGAAGACAAATAGAACCTATTCCCTCCAAAACTAGCCTGCGGCACTGTACTAACAGAACTAATCTCATTTCAGTTTCGGTCCAAATCAACTAAGCGCTCAATGTTTAAACCTGAAGGAAAGCCAACACGTGCTCAATCAGTTAAATTCTTTGCCACGGCCATGGCAACGTTAGCCTGTGCAGGCAGACGTTTCTCGTTTCCTTCCTTCGTCGGAAAAGCAAATGGGAGACGTCCGCGCGTGGGCTACGAGAGCGTGCATTAGCAACACAATTTAGCATTTCTGAGCATGCGTCCCACTTTCGTTGTCTTTTGACGCTTTTGAATGGTAAAGCGGAAAACGTCATCTGCATATTCCACATTCTTCCAGTAGGGAACTGCCAATACAATAGTACAATAGGACAATCACATGACTATTAGCATCATTTGCGCCCGAGCGGAATGATGCTACTCGGGCCACAAATAAACTATATGCCCCACAAAAGTCATGTGATTATCATTATTATCAATACACAAGGCCAAATCGTAAAAATCCATTTAATAAGAAAAAAATGTTTAACAGAAACAGGGCCGTAAATGCGTTTGCAGCCCGTCAAATTCAATATCGCCCGCCACTCACGCGTGTTTTCTCGAAGGCGGTTTCTTATTTGGCCGCGTATATTGATAATAGTAGTTTTCATTAGTGTGTAATATGTTAGGATTTAGAAGTATATAAATGTGACGATGATGATGCCACGGCAAAGAACCAGACTTGCGAGTCTGGCTCAACCGTGAGTTAGAATTTTGGTTGGATCAGCGATTTGCCTAGGATCATAAGATGGCTGTCTCGCCCCCAAGCTTCGGTCCAGCGCGGGGAAACAGGGTGCGCGGGGCGTCGTGTGCACTGATCAGTCCCACAACTTCACGCGCACCGCCCTAGAATAAAGAGGAACGCCTGGGGACGAACCGGAGAAGACAGTTGGTGTTAGCATGATGCCGGGGCAGACGAAATGTTAGGGGGCTTGACCATCCCTTTTCCTTAGAACTTTGAGGACAGCTACATGTAATTCCCTAAGCTGTTATTACTGATATCACAGCTCCTTAAAATTGATGCTTCACAAACCAGTATAGGTTTGAATTTATTCTATTTGTGCCTGCATTTATTTTGTTCTTTTTTTTTTTCTGTACAACCAAAACGATCATCACTTCACAGCCAACGTAATATGGAGTAAAACAATAAATTCTTGGGTTGTGGGATTTTGTGATAAAACGAACCCTCGCCCATAAAACACAGGAGTAAAAAAAGTATGCATTTTATTTATGACTGAAAACTTGAATGATTCCAGCAGTTGCGGATCGAACTCTTTTTGAATTCAGATTGCCCTTCTGATTTATTTCTCTTTCTTCGTGGCTTCTCATATTTTGTTTTAGCAACAAATCTTACAAGTCTTCTATTTCTTTTGACATTTTTACAATATAAAAATAATTGGCGACGAGTTTTTGGGCTTTCTTTATTCTCTTCATAAACATTTCAACAAATTCAAGAGAGAGAAATGAAGTCGAAGAAAAACAGAGAAAAAAATATGCAAGAAAATTACTTATTTTAAAACACAGCGAAGAAACTGTTTTTAAAGGTGACGTACGATTGTAAAATGTTTGTCCTGAATTCTTTTTATAAAGTGGTAACCACGTACGAGTCTTGGCTTTCCTCGCAATTTCGTACTCAACCGCAAGTAGATAACTTCGGAGTTCGTTTCTTCGAAGAAAAGTCCTGTAGCGCGGGAGACGTTTTTGCGCTGTTTACAGCGCGCATTGAAGTTCATTCAGTACGTTGTTTACGAGTATACACAGTGCTTGGAAGGTTATTTCCGCCGGGTGCACAAAGCGAGATAATCGGTCAGTTCTGATGTTACGCACTGCTGCAGTGATGGCCGCTATTGCCTGGTGGACACTATCGGCATCTTGTTACGAGCTCGCACAATAGCTTTTGAGATACGAACTGAAAAGGAAAAGAAAAAAATTAGGTAAGTCACCCATTCAATGAAATACAGTAGGTAAATAAAGTCGCACACGAGCCTCATGTGACCTGGAGTTAAACCCCCTTTTCTGTGGTATAAAGCAACTATACAGTCGAGTTTTCTCTAGAAATGCCACCCTTGAATAGTATCTTGCGTCCGTTGTAAATGGTGGCAGTTACGTGGAGATTTCAATGAGAAGTTAAGTGAATGGTTCGTTAGTACGGACAAAAACATGGCCGTTGTGGGGACCAACTACAGTCGAATTTTCTCTACAAATGCCACCCTTGGACAGTATCTTGTGTCCGTTGTAGATGGTGGCAGTTACGTGGAGATTTCAGTGCGAAGTTAAGTGAATGGTTCGTCAGTACAGGCAAAAACATGGCCGTTGTGGGGACCAACTACAGTCGAACTTTCTCTACAAATGCCACCCTTGAATAGTATCTTGCGTCCGTTGTAGATGGGTGTGGGTTATGTGGAGATTTCAATGAGAAGTTAAGTGAATGGTTCGTTAGTAAGGACAAAAACATGGCCGTTGTGGGGAGGTGGTCCTTAGTGGAAGTCTGACTGTAGCAGTATTGCTACTCCCCCGTGGATAGGATGCTAGTCAATCGCAGGATTACCCACAGCAATACATCGCCTGTACCCATTTATACCTGGGTGGAGACAGACAATAGGGAGCAGAGTTTCTTGTTTAACGAAACAACCCGACGTACGAGACCAGGGTTCAAACCATATGTATTCCAAACGTCGAATAAGTACAGACCAAGTTTAAAATTGAAGCTTTTAACATTATGTCCACATGGTAAGCTTACGCGCGTTTTACAACCCAGAATCGACAGTAAGCTCCCAACGTTTACACTAAATAGGTCTAAATATTACACATTGATTTAAGACCATTAGCACTGACAATGTACCACCTCCTGACCATTTTGAGGGACAAATTTCCCACTAATTTTAATCCCTTGTGTTCCTTCACACTCGAAAGTACAATCCCCCCTTTCAGCAATATTTTACCGAAACAATTTCACAGATTGGAAAGGTACAAAGTGTTTCCTAACACGTTTAAACGCCACGCGAAAATTAAATTCTGTCATCAATCGATTATAAGTACTATTTATGAAACAGCTTGAGATAAAAGCTATCAACTGAGATCAAAGTTAAACACGTCCGATACTGCCGTCTAGACTGTCAACAAAGGTATTAGGTTAGACCACACGGGATATTAAGCTTATATTACAGATTAAAATGACATTTTTTCCGAGAACACAAACGTGACCTTTCCAGTGAAATCAAGTGGAAACAAAACATGTAATGAAGATAAGAACATAATGAGGTGAAACAAGAGATCGTTTGTGTTAAAAAATCGCTGGAGCATCTGCTAAGTGGTATATAAACAACAGTGTGTTTGCTTTGTAGATTATGTGGAAATGTTACTGTAAAAACGTACGGCAAATAGCTCACTATCCCTCAGTGTCACGCTATTTCAGACAAGCCGTGAAAATAAACAAAATTGAACCTGTTGAAAATTATTTTTACAATTCAAATGCTAAAAAGCCGATTTAATGGCACTTATAGTGAATACAATATTTTGTGATTTGATTTTTTGATGTAATTAAGACTTTGAATTTTTGGCCGCCATGTTGGTGCCCCTGAGTGGGGCACCAACAGGTGCCCCTGAGTGGGGCACCAACATGGCCGCTCCATATATTTCTAACTAAAAATGTCTAACACTCGTTCGCCTATAACTCGAAATGCTCTTGCGCTTCAAAATTTGGCCCAGATGTTTAGTTTTAAACTCTCTACAATTCCATAAACATTTTGGAATCGAAACATCTTGTTTAAAGCTTCTGAATTTTGATATGACGTAAGTGAAAACCAAAAATAGAAAGGGGACGGGGGTTTATTTTAAATAATACAATTTACTAAAATAAATAAAATTAATTTTCGTAAAATTATTTTAGACAACTAATAAACTAAAAAGAAAAAAATGGGGTATGTATCAACGATTTATAACTACAACATCATTTGCATCCTAATATAATGGTACATCAAGCCATTGAACGACCAAGTGTTCCTACAAACTGACTGAAATTTATTTACATTGGCTTGATGATAATCAGTTTGGTGACATTTCAAACCACATTTTAATTCTGAACAACTGACATTTTAAACCATGTTTTAATTCTGAACCCAGGGAGGAGAGGGTAGGTGCGTAATCAACAGGGGTGGGGCTAAATGTACATGTATCTTTTGTCCCATTTTCATCACATAGCCACGCATATCAGTCCAATTCTAGTCGAGCGTCTTATAGTTGAATGTTACACAATGTTCTCACTTACTGGTGAAGACAATGTGGAAACGCCTCTGCAGTCATGGACCAATATAGCAGCTAACTATAAAGGTCTACAGTGGTGCAATTCAAAACACATGACATTTATCTAACCTGTTTTCTTGTAGATTGCAGATGGCTGAAAAGCAGGTATGGGCTGAAATGATTGAACAAACACTTCTTGTTTCATGGCAAAGATAGTAAACTTTCTTATTTGTTCGTTTTTACCATTTAAGTATCAAAAATAACCGATAGTAAAGCTTCAAAATGAGATCAGATGTCTCTTACATAAATTTACTCCAGTTCCATTTGGATTAACAAAACCTAATATCATTATAACAGAAGACAATTGTTTCTACTGCAAAAAAAATTCAGTAAGTTCCTGTTTAAACACTTAGTTTGGTTTTGGCTTTGCTTATTTCGCTTCCTATGACCATTGTGTAAGGTATGTAAGGTGATAAAGGAAAAAAAAACATTGAACTAGTTGTCAGTGGCACTATCTACTGGGCAAATAATCACCTCGTTAATTTGCTTTTTAGGAGCCACAAGGGCCATCTGATGAAGAAGATGACACCAGAGAGTAAGACTGACATGACTTTTTACCATTCAGCCCCAAAAATGATACTATTGTCGTGGTATTAATCACTCTCCCTGACTGTGAATTGCATTCCATAACTCATGTTTAATTTTAGCGCCAGGGTTGATTTACAAGCTTTTGATCTTCTCAAAGATACACCTACAAGAATCTTCTCTTTACATTCTTTTAGATCACCTCAGTTTGACACGGATGGACAAGATACAGAACAAGTGCAATTACCAAATGAAAACGACACCCTGAAGGACGAAAATGTATGTAGAAAACTAAGTTCAATTCACATTTCACAGGCTCTTCGTAGAGCAAAATAAACAGTAACTAAGGGTAAACTGTTCAACTGTTCATTTGAATGGTAAAACGTTAAGATTCTATTAACAGACTCAAAAGTTACAGCCACTATCATGTATCTATAATATAATAACAAGTATACTGTCCAATAGCTTTCATTCAATAGACACTCACACCTTAGGATTTCAAAAGCAGACTTGTAGAGCATAATAAACAGGACCACAGGAAAGCACTGATCAATAGCTTTCGTTTGAATGGTTACTTTAGGATTTCATCCGCAGTCTCGAAAGTTGGAGCCACCTTGTACAGCAAAATAAACAGTACCAAAGGAAAGTACTACTCAATGACTTTCATTTGAATGGTCACAATTTAGGATTTCATCAAAATGAGTCGCACTACACTCTAAGTATACTGATTTGTAGCCGTTTCATTTAATGGTAAAACTATATAATTTTATCCACAAGAAGCTCAAATTTCACTTTTAATTGCACCACTGAAATATTATTTAAAAAATCTGAAAATAATTTTATCTATAACTGAGACCAGGTTGTACGTAATGTTCTGGATTATTTTGAACAGCCACACGAATTACCACTGTTTGTTTTTCTTGTCAGCTATTTCCTTTACCTGGGTGGACTGAAAGTGGACTTCAGGTAGAACAGTGTAGTGATCCAGGAGGTAGATGCAGCCCGATAGGGAAGGGTATAGAAGAACAAAACTATTAATTGCGTTAGTTGACATTTTGCAATACATGTAGTATAATCTCCATTAAGGGGACACCATTGGGACCAGGAGAAGAGTCCCCTTAACAGAGGTGTCCCTTTAATAGAGGTGATAATTACAAAGATTAAATGAGCGTTTTGCCGGCCGGGACCAGGAGAAGTGTCCCCTTAATAGAGGTGTTCCTTTAATAGAGGTGATAATTACAAAGATTAAATGAGCGTTTTGACGTCCGGGACCAGGAGAAGTGTCCCTTGATGGAGGTGTTCCTTTAATAGAGGTGATAATTACAAAGATTATATGAGCGTTTCGCAGGCCGGGACCAGGAGACGTGTCCCCTTAACAGAGGTGTCCCTTTAAAAGAGGAGATAATTACAAAGATTATATGAGCGTTTTGCTGGCCGGGACCAGGAGACGTGTCCCCTTAACAGAGTGGTTCCTTTAATAAAATAGATAATTACAAAGATTATATGAGCGTTTTGCCGGCCGCGACCAGGAGAAGTGTCCCCTACTCCCCTTAATAGGTGTCCCTTTAATAGAGGTGATAATTACAAAGATTATATGAGCGTTTTGCCGGCCGGGACCAGGAGAAGTGTCCCCTTAATAGAGGTGTTCCTTTAATAGAGGTGATAACTACAAAGATTATATGAGCGTTTTGACGTCCGGGCCAGGAAAAGTGTCCCCTTAATAGAGGTGTCCCCTTAATAGAGGTGATAATTACAAAGATTAGATGAGCGTTTTGCTGGCCAGGACCAGGATAAGTGTCCCCTTAATAGAGGTGTCCCTTTAATAGAGGTGATAATTACAAAGATTATATGAGCGTTTTACCGGCCAGAACCAGGAGAAGTGTCCCCTTAATAGAGGTGACAACTACAAAGATTATATGAGCGTTTTACCGGCCAGAACCAGGAGAAGTGTCCCCTTAACAGAGGTGATAATTACAAAGATTATATGAGCGCTTTACCAGCCGGGACCACGAGAAATGTCCCCTTAATGGAGGCGTCCCAAAGTAGAGGTTCCACGGTTGAGCAAACTGATGTTAGCTGCATTCTCTGAATTGTTGAAAAAAGTTGCTTGTTACCCTGATTGTCTCGTAAAAACACAAAACTGTTTGAGGCGCCAAGTTATCGATAACTGAATTGAACTCCAAAATGAAGTAAACCTGAAGAAATTGCATACGGCTCGTGTTAGCTAGAAGGTCGAGTTACGAGAGAGTTCAAAATATCGAGATTCTACTAGAGTTTGCCTTCCAAACTGTACGCCACATTTTGTGGATTCTAACTACAGTGGGCTATCTTCTTGGATGCAATTGGATGGAATACCCATTTGTTTATTTGTAACGGTTATCCTTTGATCTTATTTTCGGGAATGAGAGCTGAGGGAAATATAGGAGGGATCTTTCCTTCAAACTGCTCTCATTATTATCCACATTGTTATTATTGTAGATACAGTAATTCAATAAAAAGAGGTTATCAGTATTTTCAAAATTGTTATTTTCATTGTCTAAAGATTAGAAAAAACATATTTGTTTCATTTTTTTTTTTTCAGGGGTATATCTCTTCATCCTCTTGCATATGACTTTACATGTCCCCTAGACCCTCAGGTAGGTATATTGTATAGCTCTATAAATCCATACCAGTAATACATTCAAGAAACGTGTACTAAAACACATACAATTTGACCTACGTCTGCACGTTGTTATAAGTCAAAGACACGTTAAAAAGTCCGTCATAATAATGAAATACAATTATGGGACAAGGATACGAAACAGGGTTCATTTAAAAGTCTATTTACGTTTCAAAATGGAAGTTTACTTTTTTACTTTAAATTTTGGGCGTGAGAGGCGTGAATGGCGCCATTTAGATACAACTCCAACTGATAAGTGCGTTTTATTTTATCTTCCGCAGGATAGTGATAGTGGCTCCATAATCTGCTTTGTATTGTTTATATTTTTGTTAATTTGTTAATAAAACTGTTATGGAAATTGTATGTTTCCTATTTTCTGTTATTAAAAAAAAGCCGGGTGAAGGGGCGGTTATTAACGGGTCATTGTGCAATCTATTTACGACTACATTATTGTAGTCGTTTTTAATTTGCTACAAGCTAGACCGCGCTGACGAGCTCCAACAGACCGAAACAGCTGTCCGCGGTTGCTACCCTGCTTTATCGGTTTCTGTCGTATTGGTGTCTCTCAAAGTCTACTTTTTTACGTAGTCAGATCAGCCTTGCAGTTTGTCGGTTATATTTGTTCCTTTTTTTTTGGGGGGGGGGGGGGGAGGGGGGGGGGGCGCTGATTAGGTCTTTCGTAGATCCTACGTATTGTTTACAGCATTATCATTTGCGGTCTTTCGCATGTTTGCGTTTATTAACCCTGTTTAGCCAGGAAAGGGGGGGGGGGGGAGGGTTTGCTTTTCAACATCCATAGCATTTTTAATATAAAAAGCAAACGCCACCAAAACTAGAAATTTATCTGACAACTTGGTGTGACAGTTCGTTGTTCACGTGACTTGATGTTTCCATGGCAACACGATTTTGACAGCCATATTTTTCAAAATTTGGATTATTTTACCTTTTGAAGAAAAGAAATTAAGTTGTCGTAACTTTTACATTTTTACGCGATTTTAGCGTTTCTTTATTGGTTTTTATGACTTTTGATTCAATTTGCACGCTTTTCTGGGGTTTTGGAGAAATCCAGATATCCAAGATGGCCGCTGTCAGATAAATCGGTCCACAAAGGAAACAATAACATATACCCTGCACGTTTCATTGTCATAGCTTTAATGCTCTTGAAGGCTCAGGAACTCAAAAAAAGCCCAGGCTAAATAAGGTTAAAATAAGACCAATGTAATACAATAAACAGTTTAGCCGAACTCTCGGGTAGGTTGAAAGTGTTCCTTGTGGCAAACGACGTAGAATATCGTATTTACTCGATTAAACGCCCCTTCGAATTACTGCTCCCATGAACGTACCTTAAAAGAAAGAAACGCCCTTCTTGAATTACTTCCCCCACGAAAGTCCCCGAAAGAAACAAACGAGGCGAGTGTTTTATTGAGAAGGGCCCCTTATTTAGAACAAAGTCGACACAATTGAATTTTTTGTATTCCAAATTTAAGAAAGTTATACAGTTTCCACCCATCTGGGAGGCTACACAGCTTTAGCACTAGTTTCAGTTGGTGATCAAGCTGTGTACAGCTTCTTGTTTGTTGGTAAAAATAGATTGTGACTGTGGGTAGCCATTCAAAGTTAATGCTTACATCGACCAAAACATCCCGCGTGAACGCCTCCAGGCGTCTTGTTGTACTTAATGACCAAAGTTAAATATAGAAATTTCCTAAGAGCCGCTGATCCGAACACAAACGTCTGTATACACAGTACAATACATATTTTTCCGGATGCCCGAACATAGTCCTTTGTTTTCTTTGTCTATAAAAGAAGTAAAATCATCTGTTGTTTTTTGTTTTGTTTTTCAACCTAGTCAAAACCAGCAACTGAATTAAAACGTCATTATGAAACCTACGACATCTTATTTTTACAAATGAAGTGAGGAAATGAAGATAAAAATGAGCAGATTTGAGTGCCATTCAAGTACTTTAACAAGCTATTTATTAAATGGAACCTGTCGTGGCACATACTGTTTTAAACAATGAAGAAAAATACTGCTTGAATACCTAAAATGCCAAAAATGAAAGAATAAAAAAATCACCGTGAGTTGAATGCAAACCGGACTCTGGACAAGTGTCTTGTTTGTAACTTATCTGTCTGGATGATCACTGAATCGTTTATCGCGATGTGCTTTAAATGACACGCGAAGTTGAGACACTGCTGCAAATATGAAGGACCACTATTTTATACCAAGGACAGGAGAGGTAGTCAGAATTGCTGTAAGTTACTCTTTTAATTCTAAGTTCAAATGCATCAAATTCCGGCATTTGCTCGCAGAAGGAAGGGACCTTTAGAAACGTTTAATATATAAATACAACAGCAGTGGTAAATATTCTTCTTAAAATAATGTATTTATTGCATATAAAGTAAATCTGAAGTTACAGAACACGCACGTAACCTCACACGGTAGATTTGTTGACTGAACAAATTTCAGTTGGCAAGTTTATGTTCAATATGCAAAGTTGGTTTAAACGGAAATTCAGAGAAACGAGGACATGCTTTTTCAAATTCGCACTCCCTCCAAAAATCATTCTTGAAATAAATTCTAAACGAAATTGAGTTTTTTTTTCCCAGAAGTATTTTTCGTGGAATGCATTAATATGGAAATCAATAGTTCGTGGAAACATCAACATAGCAACAACGCACAAACTCTTTGTCAACTCAAATCTCAGCCAATCACGCGAAAAAGAAAATCAACAACATGTCTTCTTGGAAAAGAAGCAAAACTTTATAACTGCATCATCGCGTTTTACAACTGACCTCTGTTGTTATTTGCGATGTTTGTGGTATCAATGGCAATAGAGAAAGATGCAGCTTCCTTCGAAGCTTATTCGAAGCAAAAACAGTGCGCATACATGCTGAAATATTGAGGCAATGTCTGGATTTATCAATCTTTGTTATATCATGATATGGTAAGTATATTTGTGTTCGGTATGATTTATGTCATAAAAATACCTTAGCCTTTAGTAATCATGAACGTCAGGGGAATCAAGCTATCTCCCATCTCAAATCGTTTAAGTGATGGTCCTAGTTAGAACTAGGCAACCCAGCGGCAAGGAATGCAGAAGGGTGTTAATTGTGATATTGTTGAAACGGTCCACCTCATTGCCTAAAAAATCTACTATCACTTCATCAGATAGCGAATTTATTTCTCTCTAGTTTAATTATTGATTCCCTTTTAGTGAAAACTATTCTGAGTTTTAATGCAGCAAAATTTCTATGTGGGAAACATGGAAAATTAGAAGCCTTTCTTGGCCATTGTTTTGGAGTCTCATGATTGGATAAAATCTTGTAACACAAAAGAAATATCGCTTTAAAATAAAGTTTCAGCACATTTTATTTCAAAAACGTGCTGTCCACAGGTTGATGCATTCTCAGTAAGAAAATCTAAACAATCTTATGTGGGGAAAGCGAAATGCCGCAGAACAATAGAGGATTGCCTAGTTCTTACACGCATTGTTACTTAATAAAACACAAAATTATGTACGCAAAACGTACGATATGAGATCGGAATAACATCACCAGTTGAAAATTCACATTTATTATTGTAAATATCTGTGTTCTTTAAAATGAAGCTTTGGCAATAGTGCTTAACCCTTTTTGTTCTTTTAGCAGTGTCCACTTTGTTGGAATGGCGTTCAGATAATGGAGCGACGCGCGAAGAAAAGATACCTCGCAAAGGTAGCCCTAGCCTGCGAACAGGTAAAAATAAATAAAAATAAAATAAATATATCGTCTTTATTTAACGAGGGTGACACTAAATAGTCTTAAGACTAACAAACCTGTGTCCCTCGGATTCCAGATCGAACTGGAATTTGGAAGTGTTGGTTTTTGAGGAGAGGGGAAAACCGGAGTACCCGGAGAAAAACCTCTCGGAGCAAGGAGAGAACCAACAACAAACTCAACCCGCATATGAGACAGTGTCCCTTTAAGAGCGAAATAAGACTTCCCTGGTCTTCTTGCAACGTTTATTTTCCCAATGCGCGACAATTACTTCCATGTACATAGCCTAGACAACGATTTCTTATGATAGCTGAACCTACACCCAGATCACATCATCAAGTGAAATACAGTAGACGTCAACCTAACAGACACCTCTTATAGGGGGAACACCTCACGTAAGTGCAGACTTGGTCTTGGTCCCTGCCACAAACAAACACTATAAAGGCAGTTTTAGAATTCCTGTTTGTACACTGGCCTCCCATCATCAATAGGACCAACAGGACACAAGGAGAGAGATACCACTGTACCAACAGGATACTGATTCTAAAAGAGTGCTGAAATGAGGTCAATCCCCTCAATACAGACAATCCAAGCAACTGCTTGAAATAATTCATCCGGTTTTAATATAACTCTGCATGAGTTTATGTTACACAAGACGAAAATTTTCTTCGCCAGCTACAAGATAAATTTCAGCAGAACGAACTCATCTTCCGTCATACACAACAAATTGTAAACAGTTTTCCAGGTTCCTGCGTTGAAAGTGACAATGACTCTTTCTGTAAGCTACGTCTAAACTTAAAAGTTTTTGTCATTTTAAAATAACAACGTCGGTTGACAGGGAAAGGGAAAAAGTTGTTATAAAAAGGATAGCATAACACAATAACACAATAACCGTTTCTCTTTCCGGTATTTGTTATAAAAAGGACAGCATAACACAATAATCGTTTCTCTTTCCGACAGACTCGGTAGTCACATCATGGAACCCCAAACAAACATGTGTGTCGATGGAAGGATTATATAAAAACTCTGTCGATAGACATGAGGAAGTGGGTGTAATAAGTCGATTTGTCCCTCTCAAGAAGCATCGACCTAACAAAAGCAGACTGTCGACAGAAATAAAAGAGTTTGAGGTCAGGAAGAACGCCCTGGACAAGAAAGTGGCTAACACTGTGACAAAGTCAACTGTTTTAATGTTCTTAGACGCCGAATGTGTACTTTGAGAATAAAAGGATAAGACAGGCTGGGTGTTTTACTCATCTTTGGGGAGATATCTGAACGTTTAAAAGCGTTCCAATCTGCTTTTTACAGACCATAATTCCGTGCAAGCACAGAGTCTCGCCTTGCGCATGTGTCCGCTGGTATATCAAAATGGAGTAGACGTAGTGTCTATCTATAATGAAGTTTGGATGAAAGAACTCAGGAAAAACTACAACAAGCGACTAAGAAAAAGCCAAGGTAAGCGAAGGAACTGTAAGAGCAATCAGAATATACATCTTAGATTTCGTTTATTGCACGCTATTACCCACGCTAGTGCTAAAAAATAAGAACCGATTCAAAGCAATGTCAATTCTATTGAACGAATTACATCCACAGACTTAGCCAACGCCAGGATTTTTGTACTTTATTTCTACATCTATGTGAGGAAACTTGCTTCCCAACGGCGATCCTTGCGTCTCTGTCTTTGCCATAGCTGTCTTTTCAGGAATTTGTGGCTTGAGTTTTATCCACTCTTCCTCCGTAAGGCAGAGTCGAGAATTAGTTCGAGCTGGTCGACTTCGTGTTGTTCTTCGAACCGAGAGGTTTGTCCAGCAACATCTCGGCAAAAACACAACCGGGATCCCATATGTCCACTTGACTATCGTAAATCGAAGAATTTAACAGCAGTTCAGGATATTTGTACCACAAAGTCGAGATACCTTGCGTTAGATAACCTTTGAGCGAATATGCCGGGACAATTAGTATCGAGCGGCCGAAGTCGCCAATACTGAGAAGCAGGCTTTCAGAATCAACTACAATATTACTTGGTTTAACATCTCGCATTACATTCGCGTGAGAAGTGAGCATGAAATTTATTTCCGAACTGAATGTTGTGCTATTCGCTGCGTACATCATAACATAGGTGATAGTTTATTTTCTTCCGCGAGACTTTCAACACGTGTGAGAGGCTGACTTTCAACAGTGAAGCTTGCAACATTATCCGGCTGTGTTCACTAAATAACCTTACGCGTGGCATTAAGCTTCAAACGAAACACTACACATTGACCGAAGTTAAGGCTATTAGCACTGATAATGTACCATTTCATGACCATTTTGTAAGACAATCTCGCCACTAATTATACCACTTTGTGTTCGTCTAGACTCGACATTATAATTGCCTGTTTCAACACACATATTTTCTATTTTTACGAGTTGAAAATATTGCCTAACATAATGTGATCCAACCGAGGTTTCTTTCAAAACTATGGCCGGAAGGAACAGGTCAGGAAGATTTGTTATTTAGAAACATTCCCACAGAATGTACAGGAATGTAAAAGACCAAAATATCGTGACGTGACATCAATTCTGCCATGAATCGATGATAAGAACTATTTACGGAACAGCTCGAGTTAACAGCTATTAACGTAATACTGTCTAGACTGTCAAAATTGATTCTAATGGACCACACAGCATGTATCAAGCTTGTGTTTATAATACAGATTAACCCAGCAGGGCTTTACAATGTCATCTGTTCTTACCGAGAACGAAACATGACCTTTTTATTGTGAAATCAGGTGGAAACAAAAAATGTAATGAGTTGAAACATGCGATTGTTTGTACAAAACAATTTCTGGACCCTTCGCTGAACCATATAAGTGTACTAATTACATATAAACAACAGTGTGTTTGCCCAGTACATGTGAAAATTACTTAACGGAAATACATTCAAGTTTTATATTTGCTGTGACCAACGGCAAATATCTTAGTGTTTTATCATGTAACAAAATTTTCACTTCATTTCGTGAATTTGCTATTTACGTTCGAAGCACAATCCACAGTGAGAGCTATTTTCTTATTGATATTAAAATAGCTAACAATTCTTTCCTTTCCCAAGGTTACTGAAATGAGCAATTACTGATCATTAATGACACAAAGCAGTCATCCCTTAGCATGAAACCACAAATGTTTACCGATCACTGACCTATCCTGCTACTGACCACAAAATTCAGGGATATTTTTCGTCCCAGATGTAAATTTAGCAACAAGATACTCACGTCGCAGATATTATCAGATGTAAGCGGAAATAATTAACTTCTATATTGCTCTTGAAGTCTACGTCGTAGCCACTTTATCACGTATATCAGTCCAATTCTAGTCAAGCTTCTCAATGAACGTTATATAATTTTCCCAATTACTGGCCGTAAAGTCAATATTCAAACGCCTCTGCATTTATAAACCAATATATCAGCTAAGTAAAACTCTAAATGTTTACAGTGGTGTGGTTCAACAATCAAGACGACGGTAGTTACCTATCTGTTTTCTTGGAGATTCAAGATGGCAGAAAAACGGGTAAGAGCTTAAAACATCGTAACAACACTTTGTTTCATAACTGAAGAACTAAAAACAAACTAAACAAGGATAACAAGAGACACGTATTTCTACTCCATAAAAAACAAATCAGTAAACTTCTATGAGAGCTTTTACAAATGCCCCTTAAATAGACAAGTATTTATCTCATATATTTGTTGCTTTTTTTAGGCTAGCCAACAGTCGCCCAATGAACCAGAAGAAGAGGTTAACAGGTAAGAATCGCCATGAGTTTTAACAAGCTTTAAACTGGACATACATTTTTTTATTCCGCCAGTTAGGAAAATGACAATAAAGGTCAAATATCAAGACACGTTCCTTTTGGCTTATGTTTTCTTAATTCCTCTGACTTGTATGATTTATTGTTTATTGACATGATGAAGATCAATCATTCTTAAGGCTATATTACTTATCTCATCTGAGTCTAGCAGCTGTAGAACCAACAGTGAAAACATTTGTAAAAGGCAAAAAAATTGTTGAGAAATTTCTATCATTTTAACCTGACATTATACCTGCAAGTATAAAATTATAACTTTAAAGGGGCTCTGTCACCATTTTAGTATTACTTTTTCAGGCCAAAATACATCTTTACATGTATATCAGTGAAATCCCAAAAATAAGGATCCAGTTTTGTTTAAAATTATTCTACTAGTGCTCTAAGAGTAAACATAAGTGTCTTGGGCTGCAGATGGCCAGGATGGAAATGAATTGCATCTCGAAAAAATTGGGCTAATTTTTTTCAAGTTTATCGTTTCTGTCTTGGAAAACTCGTTAAAACTCTGATTATAGTCTATTTTCTTTTCGAGAATATACTTGATTTCTTCCTCTTAGTGTTCTATAAGCGTTTTGTGTACGATAAAGGTACTTAGTTTTAATTTGGGGCAGTTTCGACCCAAAAACCCTCAAAATCACCCTGACATAGAAAGGGACAGTGTCCCACCGAAAACTGAAAAAAAAAATTAAGTTTACTTACTCCATTATTATCATGTTATGTCGCCCAATATCACGTAATAAACAACTAAACTGAATAAAATGATTCTATAGAGTAAAACAGAACCAGTAGTTCGGAGATAAAGTGCAGGATTGCAAGGATTGAAGTGGATTACAGTTTATCACATTTGATTTGGTAACAGGTGGTCAAGAAATCAAGTTTCCATTCACTCTGGTGGAATTTTGAGTTTGTTTAGCAAATACTTTGTCTCTTTAGTTGATATTTCTTTGCGTTCAACACTTTTGGCATTTTTTTTCTTCCTATTTTAAGATAATAAAGCAAGCTTAAAGCAAGCCCCCGATTATAATCATGAAAACACGAGATCTCAGCCGGGATAATGTCCCTGAAACCCAACTTTCTCCATTGAATACAAGCACTCCTGCATCTCAGTCTCTTCGTGCAACTTTTAAACTTGACCAATGAAAAGGAAATAGTGACACTTGTGTTGGGCAAAATATTTCTTTCTTTTCTCTTCACAGTATTGTCTTCTGATCCAATTAGTTTCAGTACAAACCTTGGTTATGTATAATATTTCATTACTAACTTTAGGTGCCAGGTTTAGTTACTAACAAAAAGCCCCTAAAAGACCCATTTGATAGTGTGTTGACGTATTTTAGATCATCTCAGTTAAGAGAAGAAGCTGGACAAGGGAATCACCAACACCTACAAAATGACAACCAAACACTGGAAGAGGGAAATGTATGTGGAAAAGCTGTTCAATATCTTTCATTTAAATAGTCACGCTTTAGGATTCTATTTACCGTCTAAATATGTTACAACCACCTTGTAAAGCATAATAAATAGTAACAACAGAAAAGTACTGTTCAGTTCAGTAGGAGTCTGGCCAGCTGGCATTCCTTGATTGGAGGGTTGAGACAATGGTTTCTTTGTTTGAAAACTCTGCGTTAGTTTGTTGATGAACATAACGTCAGCTGAAATCCGCCTATAGCTTTGAATTGAACTGTCACACTGTATCATCCAAAACGTTAGATCCACCTTGAACAGCATACTCAACAGCAACACCGGAGAGTACTGCTGTGTAGCTTCCATTTGAATGGTTACACTGTAGGATTCATCCACAGACTTAGGAAATTAGAACCACCTTGCACAGCACACTCAACAGCAACACCAAAGAGTACTGCTGTGTAGCATCCATTTGAATGGTTACACTGTAGGATTCATCCACAGACTTAGAAGTTAGAACTCCTTTGTGTAGCATAATCAACAACACAGGGAAAAACTGCTCAATAGTTTTCATTTGAGTGGTCACATTTAAGGATTTCATCCACAGACTCAAAAGTTAAGTACAGTGCTACTCAGTAGCTTTTAATTGAATGGTCACACTTTCGGATTTGATCCACAGACTCAAAAGTTAGATCCACCTTACACAGCATAATCAACAGCAACACAGGAAAGTACTGCTCTGAGGCTTCCATTTTTTCACGCTTAACGATCATACCTATTTACTAGAGTTTTAGTTCTGATCATATCCATCACTACAGACTTGGCGATTTTTGTTTGACTTTGATTTATGATCAGTTAAATGAAATACAAAAAATTTTACTTACATTCTATAGCTGATTCTAACGCAGTGTGGTGTCCTTTAAGAGCGATGCAACCTGTCTCCTTTTTCCATTTCTCTGAGTGTCTGTTCTTAAAGGCAAAATAATCAGTCTTGTTAAAAGTTGATATTGAAACAGCTTTATTATCATTACAGCAATGCAGTTTCGGACGTGGCATTGCATTTTTATACCCTAAATGATACAAAAAATGACAGACAATGGTTTCTCCTTTTCCTTTGTGTTGTCTCATGAAGTATAAAGAGCTGTGTTTAGAAAAAAAAATTTGGAATGCTGTGTAGTAAAATACCAATTTAAAATCAAAACCAGTTAGAATTTTATTTAAAAAAAGTGGATATTAAATTTACACTAATTGCAGTTATAGAAATGTAATACTGCATTTTGTATACCCTGAGTGAGTAACAAAAAAAACTGATTTTATCCAAAGACTCGTTAGAATTTCAGTTCTAACCATTTAAATCACTTAAAACTTGACAGTTTTCTTCTTATGTAAAAAAAAGTTTTCTGAAACTGATTTCACCTTTAACCGAGAAACAGTTTGCAAGCAATGTTCTGGATTGTTTTGAACATATGCGCAACTAGCAATATTTCGTTTTTCTTTTTAGCTTTTTCCTTTGCCGGGGTGGACCGCACGGAGACAACGGGTCCAACAGTGTTCTGATCCAGGAGGCCATCACAGCCCCGTAGGGTAGGGTATAGAACAACAAATCTACGAATTGCGATACTCAGGATTTTGCAATGCATACCACACTATAAACAATTTTAGCCTCGCTGCCCTTGTTAGCATATCCAAAAGAATTTGCTTTAAAATGAGGCCAGTGAGGGTAACTAACACACATGCAAACACTAATACACAGACCGTCATTTATTATTAAGGTAAATAAGCAACCTCTTAGCTCCGTATTTTCCACACAAAAAAAAACGCCTTCTTGTCCCTCTGTCCCCTTTTCAAGAACTAACTACATGAAAAATAGTTTTAGTTACAGCGGGGCAACCGTTTGGAACAACTTACCCTGTAACATTAGAGAGTCTTGTTCATTAAGTGAATTTAAACACCTTCTCTATTGTAATTTTTAAACACGGCATTCATGGAAATCAGGTTTTTACGTGGCATATTGTTGTAAGTTAATATTTAATGTTAAGATTAGGATTTTAAGGTTTTAGTATGTTAGTCATTGTATAGGAATTTATTGTACCTGATGATTTTTACCGTGTATAAATAATGATTAAAGATTAAAGATTGTGTTGTCTCGTTGGGACATTGATGATTGATGATTGCCTAGGTCGCATCTATATCGATGGAAGTTATTTTATGGGATGCAACGAAATAAGTGTTTTTCTAATCAATCATCTTGAATGATAATAGTAGTCCACAAAACATCAGGAAATCTGAAAATCTTCTATTTTTATGTCTTTATCTCAGGGGCATATCTTGTCTTCCACCACAGTATGAAGCGAGAAGCGCCCGAAATCCTCAGGTAGGTATATGATGTTATGCTTCTCAACAACCCTTCCGTCTATTAATATTCTAAAGCGTGGTGCCCTTGCCTGTTGCCTTCAACCTTGACACTGGAACTTTAGAAAATAACTATATAAAATATGCGCAACTAGCAATATTTCGATTTTCTTTTCAGTTTTTTCCTTTGCCGGGGTGGACCGCACGGAGACAACGGGTCCAACAGTGTTCTGATCCAGGAGGCCATCACAGCCCCGTAGGGTAGGGTATAGAACAACAAATCTACGAATTGCGATACTCAGGATTTTGCAATGCATACCACACTGTAAACAATTTTAGACTCACTGTCTTTGTTAGCATATCCAAAAGAATTTGCTTTAAAATGAGGCCAGTGAGGGTAACTAACATACATGCAAAAAAATAATACATGGACCGTCATTTATTATTAAGGTGTATAAGCAACCTCTTGGCTACATATCACAAAGTGAAATTTATTTGTTTGTAGATCAATATTGCCTAGATTGTAACTAAATCCATGGAGGTTATCTTATGGGATGCAACGAAATAATGTTAGTATGTGATTAAAAATTACGCTCGCAAATGTTTTCCTACTCAACTATCTTGAATGATTATAGTCGTCTACAAAACATCAGAAAATCCGAAAATGTACTCGTTTTGTGTATTTTTATCTCAGGGGCATATCTTGTCTTCCACTACAATATGAAGTGAGAAGAGCCCGAGATCCTCAGGTAGGTATATGATGAAGCTGCAGATAGTCTTAAGGCCCGTTTACGGCGATCTTTTGTCGCACTTTTCGGTGCAAGTTTTTTCGCGCCAATTCAACCGGTGCAATTTTTTTCGCGCACAATTCAAGTTGCATCTTCAAATGGCGTGTGTAAACTTGCGGTGATTTCAGTGCGATTTGGGCGCGATTTGTCGCGCGATGTCGCAGAAGTTTCGAACATGTTCGAAACCTGATGCAACTTGGCGGCGATTTTCGGGAAATCACAGCAAATGTCGCACCCGAATCGCATAGAAAATCGCCGCTAGTTTACACTTGCGACAAAAATCGCATCAAAAATCGCACGTGCAAACGGGCCTTAAATATGCTTCTCAACAACCCTTCCGTCCAGCAGACTAACTTCACTGGTTAAGCAATATCCCAATCAGTCCATTACAAAATGATCCAGAATAATCAATAAGGACTGTTTAATATTCTAAAAACGTGGTGCTCTTGCCAGTCGCCCTCAACCAAGATAATGGAACTTTAGAAAATAATTATATAAAATATGCGCAACTAGCAATATTTCGTTTTTCTTTTTAGCATTTTCCTTTGCCGGGGTGGACCGCACAGGGATATCGAGTTCGACAATGTAGTGATCAAGAAGGCCTTCACGGCTTCATAGGGTAGGGTACACAATCATATGATAACAAATCTACGAATTGCGTTACTCATGATTTTGCATAACATAAGCAAACTGATTCCTTCTTGGCTACATATTTTCCATAAAACTGAAACAGCTGGTAATCTTGTTTAGGCCCAGTTCAAACGTCGAACTTCACATGTGCCGAACCTAATGCAAATGAGAAAAATCTATTGTTCTCGCGCATTTGCATTAGGTTCGGCACATGTGAAGTTCGACGTTTGAACTGGGCCTAAGTTTTGTATAAAACCACGATGAGTGTGGGACATTGATGCTATGTCAACATTGCTTTGGTTTTTGTACCAAACCGTTCTTGATATCTTAATTTTGGATGAAAAGCAATACCCGTATATTAGCAAAGGCTCGATAATTACTTTTGAAAAATTATTTGACCTCGAATACCTTCGAGCAAGAGAAAAAAGACTAGGAAAAAAACTGCTTGTTTCATCTCTCTTTATCTCAGGGGGATATCTTGTGTTCCGCTTTCTGATGACTTTACAGGCACACGAGACCCTCAAGTAGGTATATTGTGTAGCTGAATATGCTTCTCTAAATCCCTTCTGTTCAGGGCACTAAACGCACCTGTTATACAACATTCTAATTACTAAAAAAAGGTTATTGACACACACTACTGTGAGCTGTATCAACGACAGGTTGAAAAGTCCATAAAAAAGTAACTAAAATAACGGACTAGGGCTGTGATTAAAAATTCTGAAACATGGTGCGATTGAAGGTCTCTTTCAAGCTTAAGGTGTTTCCCTCCAGTTTCCATGCATTTTTGAGCGGCCGTTTAACTAACTTTCCTTTATTTAATTACTATGAAACTTACACAAAATATTGTACATAGTTTGAAGTTTATAGGAGTGTAACAATTTTGTAAATTACATCTAAAATTGCGGAGATAAATGAGAAACATTGAAATTACTTGAGTCTAAATTCCGAGCGATTGCGATGGCATCTAGAAAAATCAAAACTATTACGATAAACTATGATCTATGGCAAACTAAATACCTAAAAATTATAAAATTTTGTCAAGCCGATTTTGAGTAAATCCGAAAAACATTTCGAACTTGTGATTTTGCATGTGTATGAGCACATCCATAAGTTCCTCAATTAAGCTAATAAAAGTTTAATTTCTCAATCTCAAATTTACGCCAAAATGTGCGTTAAGAGTATGACATGAAACTGTGAAAGTTTGAAAGCGTTTCTTGTTTTAGTTTTGGAGATTCGATTTTCTATAGGAAACCGTGGTTTTTTGACTGAGTCCTTGATATTGAAGTTTTAGCGCTTTTCTATATATTTAAAAAACCGCGAGATAGATTTTTTTAAACCTTTATAGTCGTTTCTTTGTAATATGAAGAACATTGTCTCGAAGTTTCATCTTGATTGAAACATTGCAACATGGTCAAATTAAATAGTAAAGTTCACCCAAAACGCGATTGAGACTTTGTGCTTTGATTGCACGGTTGAAGGCGCACAAAGAGCCCTTTCTCGATATATCAACAACAATGGCTTTGCAATCTATGAATATTCCATAAAACGATTCAACACAAAAGAAAAAATTAACGTAACAATAGATAAAAAGAACAAGGTATTGTTGTATTTCATTCCGTTGTTGATATATCGAGAAGTTACCCACAAAGACGCTTTAATTAATTAATTCAGGTGAAGCGCAACGCATTTCTGCGTGACCATCATGTTTTGCGGAATAACGTTAGGGGCTGTGTTCCACGCTATTTTTATCATTCCCACGAATTTCAGTGGGACGTTTATTTGAAAGCAGGCTTTTTATTCCCATTTGACGTGCACTGGACACTCTCTACATTTTGAATTGTAGGGAAAAGAAAGAAGTCAACGCGATTTGCATAATTCTCAACACGCAGAAATGCGTTACACTTCACCCGAATTAATTAAAGCGTCTTTGCGACGTACGCCTTCAACCGTGCAATCAAAACACAAAGTCTCAATCGCGTTTTAGGTGAACTTTATTATTTTATTTGACCATGTTGCAATGTTTCAATCAAGATGAAACTTGGAGACAATGTTGTTGATATTATAAAGAAACGACCATAAAAGTTTTAAAAAAATTTGTCTCGCGGTTTTTGAAATATGTAGAAAAGCGCTAAAACTAGAATATCAAGGACTCAGTCAAAAAACTATGGTTTCCTATAGAAAATCGAATCTCCAAAACTAAAACGAGAAACGCTTTCAAACTTTCACAGTTTCATTTCACACACTAAACACGCATTTTGACGTAAATTTGAGATTGAGAAATTAAAATTGTATAAGCTTATTTTGAGGAACTTATGGATGTGCTCATACACATGCAAAATCGCAAGTTGGAAATGTTTTTCTGATTTACTAAAAATCGGCCTGACAAAATTTTCTAATTTTTAGGTATTTTGTTTGCCATAGATCATAGTTTATCGTAACAGTTTTGATTTTTCTAGATGCCATCGCAATCACTCGGAATTTAGACTCAAGTGATTTCAATGTTTCTCGTTTATCTTCGCAATTTTAAATGCGATTTACAAAATTGTTACACTCTTATAAACTTCAAACTAAGTACAATATTTTCTGTAAGTTTCATAGTAATTCAATAAAGGAAAGTTAGTTAAACGGCCGCTCAAAAATGGTCGGTGCGGCTGCATGGAAACTGGAGGGAAACACCTTAAAAATGGTACTTTAGAAACTGATTATCATAAAACGACACGGACGTCGAAGCATTATAAACCAAGCTGTGGCAGAAACTGCCGTTCACCAAATTTGTTATCAAGGCGAAAAGAAAAACATCTTTATGAAAACCCTTTTTTTTCCTATTCTTTCTCTAATATTTTAAATCACCCAAAAGCTAGAAAACTGTGATACTGTAACTATGCTGAACCACCTCGTACAGCACAAACAAAATCACAGAGAAGAACTGTTCGATAGCTTTTACTTGAGTACTGTTTAGCACCACATTGTACAGCATACAAATACAAACTGAACGCAAGGCTGGCTATACGGCAGTGGGCTGATTTATTTAGGCCGCTAATCAGCCCATTGCCGTAGAGTCAGCCTTGCATTCAGTTTGCCTTATACACTTCAAGTGACGTCTAGCTCGAGCATCTCTACATAGAGAGCCGGCAAAACCGAATCAGTTCATTTTACTTACAAGTTACACGACCTAGCAAGCCCTTTTGGCGGTTAATTGTACCATTCTGGATTGAAAATGGTTACCTTGGCAACAATGGAGTTAACTGGGCAAAGAAATGTTTGTTGATTTCATTCATGAATATATCAGAAGTTCTCATTTTAAATTCAATTCTCTAACTAATGCTGTTTTAATTTTATATTCCACAGGAAAACGATTGTGTCTGCGATACATGTGTTTAAACAAAGAAAGTGTGATTAATGAAAATGGAGATAAATCTTTGAACATATTGTAAGATACATATGCATTTTTTTGCAAAAACATTCACAAGAGTTCTAGGTAAATTAAGGCAATGATATAATTCACATTTAGTTCTTTGTCGCGTTATATTGTTTCTTCTTTTCTTAAAAAAATGCCTTTAGTTCCATGAATTTAAGTCACGTTAGCTCTGGTTTTGGGCATAGGTTTGAGTGTCTTATTTGTTCGTTTGTTTGAAAACTGTGTACAAAAAATGTAAATAAAACAACTGCAACGTATTACCAAGACAATACACGACTTGGCTAAAACACTTTTAAAATGTCTCTTCATGGACTGTGGTTAAGGTAGCTCTGGTTTTGAAATAGATTCATGTTTACTTGTTTGTTCGTTTGCTTGAAAATTGTGTGCTAAAAGAAACAAATAAATAATTTGCAACGTGCAGACCAAGAAAAGCATGTGCCCACACATGCTTCTTCTTGGTGGAGAGGGGTTGTGAAACCCAAGCATCAAAATATGAGGGTAACGGCGAGAGGTCCGAAATCCAAAGTTAACTTTTCCATAGACCATTCCAGTTTTACAAACTTACCAGACACAATGTGACTGTCTACTTGCAAAATATTTTGCCCCTGGGCAATAGTTTCACTTTGTCGTTAATCGTGTCTCCCGTCTTTTAATTCCTTGCAATTTGAAGATTATGCTGTTCGATGCAATATCTTAAAATAATCTCTGATTCCTTACAATGATCTCATCTCCCTGGGAAAAAACCCACATTCCAGCGGTTTAATTATTTGAATATTGAATATGAAATTGAAAGTATAATTAGCATCTAAATCTTAAACACTGCACATGATATTTTGTGGTCCCTTATTTCTGTTGTCGCGGAGTTAAAACCTATCAAATATAAACCGGTTACGTATGAAAAAAGGCCAAATAGTCAAGGTTAAATTCGGAAACTTCGCTTGAATTTGACCTGAAAACAGCGTTATTTACATTGATTATACTCAACACTTCCTGGATACGGTCACGCCAGCGCAATATCCTTTGTATCTTAACAAAATAAGTAAATCGAGTCATCTCTTTAATAACTGGCAAATATTTAAAAGCGCTTAAATTATCCAGCCAAACTCTCACAAAATTAAATAAATACCTGGTCCTGGTATCTATATAGCAACTTCTCTTTGCAAATGAAGGAGAATACGATGCTAAATCAGTTATAAAAGGGGTGCAAGGGAATGTTGAAATAAAAACACGAACCTGTTTTGGCACATTCCGTCACAAAACAAGGGAAATTACCTCAAATGTTGAATGACTACGCAGTAACAATCAACTGTGCTCATTACATGTTTGAACTTGCCTTTGCTATGAATCGATTCTGAGAAGAGCGCTATAAACTGATGTTGCAAAATATCAGAGATGGAAGTGTCAATTGTTCTTAGCAGAGTACAAACTGTACATTGTTTTGTTGCGGTTCTGAAAGTCACTCGCCCGAATGGAGAGAACTGTCAAAAATTAATTTCCAACCCTGTGATATACTGGAATAATATGTACTGTATCGAGGGAAAATGGCGAAGTATAAAAGGACAAAGACAGAAGAGGTAAGTGAAGTTCATGTATAGAAAAATTAAGGCCGACTAACAGAAATAAAAAAAGGTCCATATTTAAAAGTTTCCTTGGTAATTATTGAGATCAAATTCGTCACTAAAGCGTCGCAGAGTGATCTGATTTAGTTTTAGTCAACAATTTTAAAATCACACCGGGATTAATACCTGAATTATGTGACAATTGCGACCATTCGTTTGTGGTGGTGTTCGTTATGCAATTTTCAAACTTGGCCGAATTTTTCCTTCCTTAGGCCTGTGTATAAAGTGTTCTACAAAGCAACGGACTGCACCTATGTTAAATCTGGGCCTGGGCCTGCATTACCAGCAGTTGACATTTACGATTACTCTTTGACATCTTATAATGTAAATGCAATGTTTGTATTGGGAGTGACATTCTATGGCTTTATAATCACCAACATGAACGCGTGACGTGAAGGCATTGAAGCATCACCTCAAAGTTTCCATTGATTGACGGATGACGTAGTCAGGTGACAAAAGCGCGCCAAACCTTACTGACGGCACACAACTACGGTAACTATCAACAGGTCTCAACATGTAGTAGTTACCAATGTGCATACAATGACGACGCCAAATTTGGCCGAGTTGAACGTCAAAACCGGACATAGTGAGTACCACTTTCACAATACCGGTATTTTGTTGTTATTTTAGGTAAAATAAAACGCCTGTTCGTACGCAAACCTATACCTATCACGAGTGAACCCTTGCAAATAATTATTCAAATAAAAAGGTGTTGAGCGGGCCGGGTTGTTCAAAGCGCGATTAAGCTAACCCAGGGTTAGCGTCAATTTTGATTTTAGTTAAATACCAAATCAATGGAGATTTTTCGAAAGTATTTTCGCCCTTTAGTTTCGACTTGGACTTGACTTCGCGTGCAGCTTAAAATAAGTTTTTGAAAACACTTCTAACAAGAGAAATTAAATTATCTGTTAAGTTTTAATTCTGGGTTAGCGTTAACCGACTTTCGAACAACAGGGTACGTCAGTTCAAGTGGTTATCAGTGTTCATTATACGGTGCATCAGGTTGTGCTTTGAGTCTGTGGACAAAATGCTAAACTGTGACCATTCAATTTTTTTGTTGTGCTGCTGCATTTACTCGATCTGCACAAGGTATATTTTACATTTGATAAGTTGGGTGAAATCATAGCGTGCAACTATCCTACTAGCCGAACTAGAATTGAAAGGTGTCGATCACAACTGAGGGCTCATTTTTCCAAATGCGCTTTCGTTTTCATCTTAGGGACAAACCACCAAGTCTTCTGAGGGTAGGGTTGTGGGTGGGGGTTTTCAGGCTTTCGAAGTTGCAGAATATTATTTTCTGAAAGAGAAATTTGGTTTGCTGGCTACATGTATTTATATTCAAAATCACCCACACCCCTTCCAGAAATCTATTGGTTTGCCGGGGCAGTGTATGCAAGAGAGCGACACTATCACGTGACAATGTCTTATCTAGCTTTGTTCAGAATACACTTCCTCGTAATTAAATTGGAACTTGCTCTAAATACTTTAACGGAAAGCGCAGATTACAAGCCGAATGAATGCACTCTTTGAACCTTTTCTGCCTTTTCTTAGTCTCGTCTTTGCGAGAGCTGTCCAAAAACAACGATAAGAAGCAATGAAACGATGGATTGCACTCTGACCTAACTAATTTAGAATAATCAAAGCGAATCTTTAACACAAGGGCATTACACATTATGCTTCAGAAAGAGAAAACCCGTTATAGTTTAGGATGAAAAACCAGTGTGAGGCCACGTTGTTTATACACACGAAGCAACTAAACAGCTGCCAGATAAAGGATTACAACTACAATATCTGGCTACTTTCCAACACATTATATTATTTCCATTTTCAGGAAACCTCCACTTCGTAGCTTTATTCTCCGGCTTTGAGAATTTCGAAGGAAAACTGAGTGGAAAGTTAGATTCCTTTTGGTATTCCTTAAAAGTTATTTTCCTTTTTCTCCTTTTGGCGGCCGATAATTAATTTCAGAAATGAACCAATCATCAATAAGAAACAGTGACCTGTATCGTAAATTTATCAGATTGAGCTCCACGGAGATCAGTGCACATTCAACACACGTGTATCGACGGTGACGCTACTGAGGGTGGACCCATTTTGACCATATTTTATACACAGGTAGGCTTGAAACACGAATGCTATTTGAAAAGTTGGGTTTCTTCTGCAGATTTGAGCGTGTAAACCACGACATTACAGCAAAGAGTTTCGTTCGTGTGCATGCATGGCCTTCAAACGAGATGTCGCGATTGCGGAATCCTACATTGTACAATCGAAACAATTCGCGATTAACACTTTGAGACCATATTTTGAAGAAATACAGTGAGCCAAACTGGAAATCTGGCTGTCTTAGCCCTTATTCCATGAAACAGTACACGAAAAATACGGTCAGACGGCCACATGGCTAAACGGGGATGCTTCAGTCGTGCAGCGAGAAATCGAATTTTTGGAGCTGAGTCAAGAATAGCAAATAAGAGATAAAAGCAGACTGAATGGCAGCGAGTGTTTAAATTCAGACTCTAATGAAAATTTAAACGCAGTCATATCTTTAAAGAGCGCTTGCAAGGTTGTTAAGATCAATCTATCTTATCTATACTGTAGTTTACTTTCGATCTTGTTCTCAGTTCCCAAGAAGGGTGCTCCAAGAAAGACAAGACGTTGCGATTTGTTTAATGGGAATACAGTTATGTAGATTCTATTTGAAGCAACCTACATGTACATCTCGAAATAGCAGACAACTGGGAAATAACGTTCTTTAGAAGTCCGTAGAAAGACAGCAAATAAAGATTTATGAATATAGAGCTCATAAATACGTCCCCCACGTTTACGTAGGAACGCATGCTTGAAAGCGAGCTTTCTTCCACAATTTATAATACCTCGTAACGATGTTTATCACAAAGTTAAAGCACTAGAGTCTTTTCACTTTTACCTACAGCCATAATCTACACCTCAGGGCACGTTCATGTCAAATGACAATATCATTTATTCAACCTTTGAATGTTCAAAACGCTATCCTATAAATTAACTGTAAAGTTCTTCATTTTTCAGCCAGAGTCATGGAAAACAATCCAACTGATAGAAACGTAAGTAGGAAATCCGTTACTTAAACAATAGTACACCTAACACTTTCGATTTGTATTGTCGAAATTATTTTCTTTTGTGCTATTGTTCATTCAAAGCAAACTCAACTCAATTATAAGCCTCTTATTCAAAGATGAAAGTTGAAGTTGGCACAAGGCTAAGCCAGCAAGCGATAGAATACCACAGGGTGTAAAAATTAAACTTCACATCGTAAACAAAAACTTAATTTACAAGTGTTTGCAGACCAAACAATATGCCACCAAAATTAGAAGCATTACAATGTAAGCTTTGGCTTAGTAACACAAATAACCTGTTTTCTAGTTTCATGCACCCTTGCAGCTAATCATGTGTGAAAAACATTTAATACTAATACAATGCCCAGTATTTTCAAAGCCACTGCAGAATTTCTTGTGAAAAAAAAAGCATGATGAAACATACACGATAATAGTCCTTTTAACGCCTTTGTTTATTAGATTATTCTCTGAAATCACCCTGGACAAAATGAGCTAATTGTTTTAATAGATAATGTTGTGATACGTGTATTTATCAGGTGGTATTCGAAAAAAAAAATGAATAATACAATGCTGAAAAAATACAATACAATACCGTGAGGTTTTGTTCGAAAGGCTAGACATTTGATTGCCTCTATAACAGAAATTCAGAAAGCACAATACACTTTTTAGGTTTCCTAAATCCAATTTGTCCAATAAACACAAACGTACATGCATGTAAATATCCATTGTACTCTTAATAGAATAGCCAGACGCCATGAAGGCAATAACTTAAAACGTAATTTATTATTGTTCTTACCAAATTAAAGAAGTTTATTGAACATTACACACATGTATATACACTACAGCAATTCTAGGCTCATGTTCACATATTTTTCTTTCCTTTTTCAGTCTAACTTTCAACACCAGCAAAATAGGTAAGTCATGCATCTTAAGGTTCCATGTTTACATGTTATTTTTTGGTACACGTACATGTACTAGTATAGAATAAGTAGCTTAATATTAACCCATACGTGTAAGTCTATGAGCAATCCACATTTAAGCTCCTAAGCTCTTATTATTGTTTTAATGTTTAAAATGCTCAGCATCTCCATATTATTGAGAGGTGCATACGTCCTCACCAAAATACAATATGCTGAATCTTCAGTCATTAAAAATGAAATGGCTGATTAAATTAATTTATAAGGGGTGCCTCGTATGTACAGAAGGCAGAGATAACGGAGATTAAATGGTTAGGATATAAGTTACTTGAAAAACAACAGTTATGTGAAACAACCTGCAATGAATGCAATTTGAGCCATGCGCATAATAAACACAAGGTACCATTGCTAGTTCTGATTGTTCTTTGTTCAGTATGTGGGACTTTCCTTACAAGCTATTTTTTCATGAAGTAATCTAGTGAACACATAATTTCAAGTTATTACCATACCACCATACTCGAAGGATGTCTAGGGATGGGCAGAATGTCACAAGTCATTCCAGAAAAAGCTATATCTGCAGGCCTCACACCAACACCTCAGTAATCATGGTGCACAATGTTATTGATCACTTATAATGCATACACTAAGAACTTTCCATAATTTAGCAATTAATAACAATTGTGCATGATAAAACACATATTGACTGAAGTAAAGTAAAAGTAAAGTCGCACACGAGCCAGATGGCCCACACGGCCGGAGCTTAAACCCGGTTTCTGTAGCATGAAGCGACTAGGAATATTGCTACTCCCCCCTGGATGGGATGCTAGTCCATCGCAGGGTTACCCCCAGCATTTTGTCACCGGTACCCATTTATACACCTGGGTGGAGAGAGACAGTGTGGGGTAAAGTTTCTTGTCTAAGGAAACAACACGACGGCAGAGACCAGGCTTCGAACCACCGACCTTCAGGTTGAAAGTCCAACGCGCTAACCACTAGACCACCGTGTTTCCACACATATTGACCACATATTGACTGAAACTAAGTGGAAAACATTTGGTTCCGGGCCTACAATAAGCTTGAGTCACCTACCTCTACCGTTGCACTTTTTTGGTACGCCATGGCCACAAGCCAAATATTTTCCCATCCAATTGCAAAGTCAAGAAGTGCATACAGTGTGTATGTTGTGGTTCAATTTTATCCTTGGTTCAAATTTTATTTTCTTTTGTTTTTGGCTATGGTAATGTATTATAATGAGTTTTAAACAAAGGAAAATAAAATTTGAACCAAGGATAAAATTGGACCACAACATGTACATTCTTACTTAATCTGACTTATTTTTGTTTTATCCATATGTACTTACCTTTTGAATAATTTATTTCCCCAGGTTGAGAAATCAGATATTGCCAATAGAGAGTCAACAACCAATAAGCAGTCTAGAGGTATCAACAGTTTAAAAATATTTTAGAAAATTGAATTACTAAATTTGTTAGGACCCCCATATTACTCTTGTACAGTATTAGTGAGTGTGCCTAACATCAAATGGCCTTGAAATTGTGCCTCAAAATCATTTGCTCCTGCATACTGGGCTCAGGTTTGATTCTTGGTTTCTCGACAAAACTTATGCTTGAGCTATAGAATAAATAATAAAATAAATAGGAATTTCAATGGCATCCACAGGGTGGCTCTTACTTCCACCAATGCTTCCAGATCGAATTGGAATTTGGAAATGTTGGTTATTGTGGAGGGAGCAAAACCAGAGTACCCAGAACAAACCCTTGGAGCAAGGAAGAGAATCAACAACAAACTCAACCCACATATGGTGTTGCCTCCGGGAATCGAACCGGGGCCACATTGCATAGTGGGAGGCCATCCCTTCTCCCCGAACTGTAGATAACCAGTTTGGAACTAAGGCTATGTCTACACTATACCGGATAGCTTATCATGTCGACATGAAAAACACTCCGGCCTGGTGTGAACAGAAACGACCCAGAACTGGATATTTACTTCTTTTTCAGTGGGTTTCAATCCTTGCTCCTAGTTGTTGACTTCCGCTACGGTTCGGTTTGATTGCCTGTTCACAGCCCCACTAAGAGTGGCATGAGAATCTATCCGATATGTGACGATTCATTTTCACGAGCGCCGCATCGCAGCGGTGCTCCAGAACAAAAATTGTTCCGAAACTAGCATTTCATGTGTGAACGAAAGGCCTATCCGGTATGGTGCCAGCGCAAGAGCTATCTGTTATAGTGTAGACATAGCCTAAGAAACAGGATTGACTGGTCAAACTTTGGGACTGCAGTGACTCGATTTTGGCAGAACCTACTTTTCTTCCCAAGTAAGGGAAGGTAAAGTCTGCTAGCAAGGTGCATAAGTAATAATGAAATATTATTAATTAAGAAGTGGGAACATTATTTTTAGCATCTACACGTACAGTAATCTCGATGTATTCTGAAACTGTGTTTGGTTTTAATGTTATGTGACAAATCATGCAGTGACAATGATCATGTTTCCAGTAGTAGTGGAGGCTTGAGTGATTTCAATTTCTTAAATGATTGAGGCTAACAATGAAATAGGATAAAGCTGTACTGCAAAGTCACATTCTAAGGAATTTTAATTAAGAATCTAAAACTTCAACTGTGAATTCATTTTTACTGGAACATGCCATGCAGGTTACTGAAGGTGCTGGTTATGAAAATAATGTCATTGATAGACTTGATATCCCACAGATTTGACATTTGATGTGTAAACACAGGTAACCCAAGCTCCTAGTGCACAAGGAGCTTGGGTTACCTGTGGTGTAAATACGGGTATCCTGTTTCAGTTGCAAAACACTACTATCAGTCACACATACAAGTCAAAAATGCCACAAGCAAATGAACAAATCACTCTGCTTTCAGTCAAGTTTGAAAGAAAAATCAAAGTTATCAACTTGTCTTAACATTTTTTAGCACCTACACTATATAAAAGTTATTTCTCTGCAATATCGCGTACAGCAAGTAAATGTGACATTAAAATCTATAGTCATGTTATTTGATTAACTGCCAGCATGGTGTCATCTCCACAGCGGTCATATGTCCAAGGCATTTTTCGTTTTATTTAGTGGGATTTTATTTAATATTAAATGATATTGAATTAACTCTATCAGTGCTAATAATTATTTTGAACTCTATTTCCCAGCTTGGTGAATATGATTTAGCTACCATTGCTCAAGAAACAACAAGGTAATACATTTCATTTCAACGTACTGCGATCAGTGACCGGAATAATTGCATTAATTGGCAGTAGTGCTTTTTGCTCTTTGGCGTTCAGATAACGGAAAAAGGTGCGAAGAATACTGAGATAGCACGCGAAGGTAGCTTATAGGGTAAGGCGGAATAGGTAGCAAAGCAAGGGAGAGGAAGGGAAAAATGGGGCTCCCATCGTTCTCTAATGTCTTATAATCCTGTTACCCACTAAGGAGCCTGTTCTCGTGCTAAGTTTATCTCTTTCGTTTCATTTCCCCAGCGCCATTGCTCATTATATATATATTTCCTCACGCGCCGCCTTTCATTTCCTTCTTACTACCTGAACGCCTGGGACAACCTGTTTTGCAGATAGAACGTCTAGTCCGCCACACAATAACAACCCAGAATGATTTCTAAAAAGTGAATCGAAACTATTAATTAATTTTGTGTACCGAGAAAATTGTTGGTTTTTTCTAAGAAGAAAATGAATAATTCAAGCGATAACAATGTTAATTTTAAAATGTCAACAGTATGTTTCAGCAACATAACATACCCAGATGAGACCGATTGGATAAATTGAACTGGAGTTTCACGCAAACAACCGCTGAACTTTATGTTACAAAATCAAAATCAAAAGAAGGAAAATTTGCCCTTCCCACAGACGGCTACTTGACGATCAAAATGTCCACATTCCGCGACGTTTGGGCGAAATCTTTACATTGTCAAGAAAGTCTATTGAAAGGTCAACAAAACTGAACAAAAACAAAAACAAAAAAAGACAAAAAGGAAACTAAAAGAACGGGCTTGAGAATAAAAAAGAAAAAGTCAAGGCAAGTCGTGTTTTTCTCGTTCAAAAACTGTCGAAATTTCGATCAGTGCGCATGCCCGAACTCAGATTCTCAAATACTTCTACAGATGGCAGGAGGGTTTTGTTTGCCGAGCTGCAAGCGATGTTATCGACTGTTCGGCCTCAATTTGGCTAGATAATGGCCATAAAATGACATTTGTAGCCTGAAAAAGCCTTTTTGGGTGGAAATTTGGGAGTCTAAGGGTTAATCTCTCTGTACGCCAGGCACGATTAAACTTTAGATATGTTTGTGATTTTCTACGGTTGCAAAAAGGTTTCAGAGTTAAAAGGCGTACACAACTTGCTGCACGTGCGAATAGCAATAATAGGTTCCCTGACGAAAAAAAAAGCAAAAATCTCCAATCGCAAAAAATTAGATCCTGTCAAAAAAAAAATGCAAAGGTTTGGAATATTCTACGATCATTTGTCACTATTATTAGTTTCACAACTTTCCTCTGCTTTACCGGTAAATGTTTGCCCGAAATTTAAAGGGGCAATGTCACCTATGTTTAGTATCACTTTGAAAAGCCAAAGAACTTATTTGTTCCAATGGAAACCTACAAACAATGGTCCAGTTTTGTTAACAAATACTCTTAGAGTGCACAGAAGCTAGTATTCGTTATTTTTGGCTGACCTCCTGCCAAGTGTCGTTAAAAAATCGCAGAAAGACTTATTATGGTTTGTTCTTCCTTGAAGAAATCACTTGATATGTTCTTCTTGGTATTCTAAGAGCAATTGTATGTTTGAGCAAAGGTACTTTGTCAACTATTTGGTGTATTTTGTCTAAAAGACAGGAAAATCTGCGTGAAAATAACCCTTTACGACCTGGAAACAGTTTAGTGGCAGTCCTGAACATCAATGCTTACATTCTCAGTAGTGCAAAACAATGCAAAACCGAAAACAGATAAATTTTGAAGCCGATCCGCAGCTGAATTCACTGGAGCAAAACTCGCATGCAAATGTCACGCGTTGCTGACTGTGGTATTCAGAACGGATGCAATAAATTAAAAGATGAATAATTTATGTCAAATCTCGAACTACTGTACAGCGAAATAATTTTAGTGCAGTTTAAGAGCTTCGTTGGAGTGGTTAGCTATATCGTGAACTCATCAGCAGTTTGGTGACTAACTTTTGGTCCACATACATTATAGATTAGTACTTTAATCAACTTATTTCAGTACTAAATTTAAGAAAAACAATGAAAAAAATAAAGGTTAGAAAGGGACACTAGGAGTGATTTCAGTGATTTTATTTCGGATTGATGTATTGTATACACTCTTTAAACAACATTCAGAGTGTAGCCCTGGGGGCTCAACAAGCCAACCATGAATTAAATTTCTATTTTTTTAAAGCAAACCTCAACCTTGAAATACATATAAGTGCATATAATTACCGTTTCCTGTTCAACTATTATGATATCAGACTGGACCGTCATCACGTTAGCATTAGAAAATACTAGATCATGCCAACGCAGTAATAAATACTCTAAATACCTAACAGCTCAGCATAATAAAAATATCACATGACTGTCCAACAGTTGAAAACAAAAGGAAACCAAATACTGAGCTTATCAAATATCCAATTTAAGAACGTACGTAAAAGCTCACTACCCAATCACAAGAGGACATTTGTACCTCTCAACCAAATGAAGCAAAGGTCACCATTTTATTCATTTTTTTTTTCCTTTTCGACTTCGACTTTCGAGATTGGTACCTTTCAAACGTCGAATCTTGCTCTCTGTTTACCTTAGTTTGATATACAGTTTGTCACAGAATCTTTGGGACCGGTCAACCACGTAATTTCTTTCTTGGCTTGCACGTCGCCAAACTGCAGAAAACGGCACAAAAAACCGTGTCAAACCTGTTTGATGGAAACTGTACAGCCGACGGGATGTGTTGGGTAAATCAAGAGATATTTCTGCCAAACAGGTTGAAGAATATTTCACAAGAAGAAGTGCTGCAGCAGAGGTAACTTTTACGAACAACGAACACTGCCACGTAGAACTTTCTTAGTATTCTATAAACACTTATTCAAGCCATGAGTTGTTGTACATCGCTTTGAACACGGTCAGACGGTCGCTAAAACAATCACTGTTTTGACTATAAACGAAAGATGTATGGATTAGATGGGGGTTCTCTTTAGAAAGCTCGAGTAAACAAGCCTTGGTAACAGACAATATATTTTCTTTGCAGATATGCAGACGTCACGATTAAGGATGGTTGACCTCAAGTATGTGCTTGTCTACGCTGGCTAGTAAAAATCAGTCGACCACAACTATCAGTGAAAGCCGCCAACAGAAAACAGATATACATGTACTTCAGCTTGGCTCAACATACGACATGGCATGTCATGGTTTAATCAAATCGTTGTTAAGAGCCCATTGTTATTGTTTGTAATTGGCAATCTTCTAAGTATATTGACTTGCGTACTTTTTTCAAAACTAGGGCGGAAAATTCGATATGAATAGGTTTGTGCCTTCCGATACTAGTTTCCGTAACAAAATGGATAAAAAATATCTCAAGAATAACATTTAACACTGTCGTCCGCGCGTGCCCTGGGAGATTTTACTGCTCGGGCCCTGGAACCTAGTAGACTATCACTGCACGAAGTTTTCAGACTTTACGCCGGACTATTCCAAGAGTTTCTCCTCATTAAAAGGTAAGATGTGACCTTAGTATACACTACGAAATTGCTAGCACTATCTACTGATATTTTGCCTGCAAAAATGAAGCTTTTTACGTTCTTTTTCCTTTACGCGCTTTCGATAACATGGAAATGTTAACTGCTTTCATGCTGGCAGATTTCATAACATCGTGTATTTTGCCGTCGAATTCGAGAGAACAGTCGCAAATAAACTTAATGTCTAATACTTCTTTGGGAAGCTTCATAAGATAAAATCGAAGGGAAGTTTTCGCAATAATGCTTGTAAACAAAATTAATGGAGTTGAAATTATTCATTACAAAGTGTAAGCAATATTTTCGTTAGTTGTCGTTTTACACGGAACATCATGCAGAGTTTCCTTCTGTCTGTTTAGCAACTTGCGACGAATCACAAAGTCATGGACAGAGCGAAGTACGTAAGATTTGTCATAAAGAATTTTGATACAACAATTCCACGGAAATGGTTTGCCTTAGCCACGTGGAATCAACCTTAAATACCTAAAAATATGTCGACAAACGACGTCTAGCTCCGTTTATCAATCAAGCTGAACATTTATAGTGGTAAAATCAAACAATTGGCTTATAAACAGGAGAGGTAACGCAGGAAAATGAACATAATTGTTAATGTTGTTATTTGTTTATTATTAATGATTTGTGTACGCAGAAGAAAACATAATGCATATGTGCAATGACAATGGATATGTAATCGGAGACGATTAAAAGCCCTGTTTCCTAAGTATATTAAAAGGGTCATAAAGAGGTTCACCGGATGTACACAAACATAATATCTGTGTTGAGTGTTAATCTGATAAGTACTTATAACAGCTCTACATTGATCAAATACAGACCCATCTATGTACAACACATTCAACTTGAAAAACGTAAACAAACCTTGTGGGTTTTCAAAAGCTGACCATTCGAGCGTGTTTCTTATTCTTATTGCTGACAAAAGGCTAATTATTGGCATCTTACGACTTTTAGAATGTTACAAGCAACTGACCATGACGGGCTTTTCATTTCAAAGCCCACCAATGAAGACGACAATATCAAAGGAGCACATCTTATGTTCTTAAATGTTATTGTATATATTGATGCTGAAAAGCCCTTCTCAGGGAAGCACAATAAAGTATATGTATGTATGTTTTCTTATGAGGAATTTTATCCCCTTGATTTAGAGCGTTCCGGTTGATATGTAAAGGTTACTCAGCGTGAAGTTGTGTAATACGGCTGAGTATTTTTACGAGTCAGTGAAGGCGCGAAAAAATAAAAACTGACGAGTAAAAATGCCCACCCGTATTACACAACTTTTCGCTGAATAAACTGTTTATTATACGACAGTAATCTCCTAAAACTAAGTTTTTGAAACTGTTTTTCCAAGCGCGGTCAGAAGAGTGTAATAACGTGTCATATTTGCAGTCATTTTGATGCGTATTTGCACTCTAGAATGCTATGTCGAATAATAAATCGTGTTTTCCGATGACTATAACCAAGAACTTGCTTTAAGCATGCTTAATTATCTACAAATAGGAAGAAAAAAATCGCCAAAAATGATAAACCACAGAACTATAACCTAGAGAGATACAATGACGGCCAACAACCCTTAAAGTTTTACCACAAGGGCAATTTTGATTTCAAGACCGCCTGTTACGAAATCAAATTTAATGAACTGTAACCACTTGTATTCTTGTAATCCTTCACTTTATCCCCAAACAACTTGTTCCGTTTTGCTGTGTACAATCATTTTATCCAATTTAGTTGTATATTTGAAGGCATTTGGCAACAAAATATAGAAATTAGGAATGCCAAATTTCAATATTTTGAAACTGTATTTACTTAGTACTTAATGTACTTCCATTAACAATAGTTCCTTCAGTAAGGAATCATTAAGCCACTGACCAATGAAATGATTTCCCTTACAGACCTAACATGTATGCAACATAGAAATTATAGACATGCACAGTGCCGTATATTTAATGCAGAAAATAACAATGGTATGTAATCTTTTTCAGATGGCTGCTGCACATCAGCGGGTAAGACCTTCAATTCCACATGAATTTCACTTTTTATAGCGAGGTTCAAATGTTATTTCACTCACAAGAAACATACATTCTCTTGACTCAGCTCACTGTTGTTAAATTTTGCGCTTTAGTTCGAATTATTACTGCGCGTCTAAGTGGATTCAAAGTACCCGAGAGAACACTTGTTATACAACACAATTTTAGTACATAGTGTAGTGAGTGGTTGCCCAATCTCCAGAGCACTAGACGACTAACTTATCTGTATATTTAATAGCATTTGGCAATGTAACAGAAATTAGGAATGCGAAATTTCAATTTATTGGCGGGACACTGAATAGGGAAACTGTATTTCAGTAATAACATTTTTTTATGCATTTGTGTTCTCACAGAGTACTTTATGCTCTTTCATTAATAACAGTTTCCACTTAAAATTCCCATTTATAAAACTATGCAATCAATATACGACTTTGTTTAGCATTATGACATTTTTAAGGTCCATGCATGATGTCGGAAGAAAAAGCAACTTCCCCTTGAAGTACAGTCCTATCATAGAAGCTTCGGTTTAGTTTGTGGATAAACGTTTGTCTATCAAATTTCTACATCCCAAAAGACTTATAGTCAAAACAATTTTGTTTTATATTATATCATCTTCCATGCGCTGTATTTATATAAAAGGCAAGTTCCTCATCGGAAGTAAACACAATTTGTTTTACATTTTAAAGGAAAATGAAGAAGCGAGCTCCTCTGACGAGGATGAAAAGAGTATGAGGTAACAAAACTAACGTACAAAATTGCCAACACCAAAACTTTTATCAGCTCTTTTAGTTAACGGATTAAGCTGTTTGCAGCTGCTAAGTTATAGTACCTACATGTAACAACACTTTCCGGTTTTGTTGTTCAGAAGCTCATAATTTTTGTGGATTATCTAGTGGCTAAAACAGCATGAGGGCGAATATTGAGCTGAAATCTAATCTCAAATTTGTCGACGCTAATACCTCTTCTCTTTCACCTACCGGATTAGTGCATACTCGTTATCCCACTTCCATATGCATATGGAAGAAAGCAAAGCCGCTTGAAGAGGCAAAGTCGCCTATTTTCAGCACCAATAAAAAACCCCAAACAGTGGTAACCAACTTTACAAGTGAACTAAAACAAAAAATGCATGTGATTGGCTAGGATATATCGATAGTGGAAGGGGATTGCGCTAATTGTATCACGTTCTTACCTCGTTGCTCGAAAAAATCGCTCGAACGTGAGTAGGGTTTTGTCTCTACATTCCCTATATATTTTTCTGTTGGTTTTCTAGGATCATTTCGTGTGAGAAAAAAGATTAATTACTTTAATTTTGGCATGCTTTTAATCCCAAAACATAGAAATCCCAATGAGCCGATTTTTATATCTTCCCAGCATCAAAGAAAACGTTTTAGATAAATCAAATGAAGTTTGGTAAAAACGAACCCCAAAGGGAGTGTCGTTTTCGTAGAAAAAAGGGGAACCTAAGCCTCACTTGCTGTTATGTCGCCCAGTTTCCACATAACAAACAGTAATGCACCAGAGAAGCAAGATAAAGCATTTTATGTGAAATATGTCCCATATTTAACTTGGATTACCTGTATTCGTTAGTGACGTTGCTCAACCCATGGAGATGGACGATATTGAACAGGAGCCGCCTGGTGAGGGGTACATGTACTCTCTTGAGGGTGAACAACCTTTTGAGCATGTAAGTGCTGCTTCTATCTTGCACATAAATTACTTGTAATTATGGTGGATCTTCTAATATCTATAAGGAAAAAAAAGAGATACTGAGAACTACTTTTCAGATATGATCTCTAGTTAAACACTCATACATCAAGGATATGAGAATACAACTTTATTTAAATGGACTGACTTGTCACGAACCATGATGGAGGGCTTGTTTTCCGCACAGTTTTAACTGTGTTTCCTTAAAAGGGAACATTTACTGTTTGAGAGCTTTTAGGACATGGTATTCCTGGAGAAATAAACGGGGTAGCCTGTAAACGAAATGCTCATTCACCAGTCGATGAAATCTAGGATACACAGTATACAAGGAGTGAAAATGGCCTAAACTATTTTAGTCGGCCAAAAACACCATGTTTTAGGAATCCGTTTTAATCTATGATCTTCTTCTGCAGCCTCCTAAGGTATTTCTTTTCCATTTTCGTCGCTTCAAATCACTATTTCGAATCCCTTCCTCAATATTATTTTCCGGCTTATTTCTGGAATCTTCTAAAGAAGAATATTAAGATCTATTGTTTGCTTAGGAAAAGGAGGAGGAGGAAGAGGGAGAGGAGGAGGAAGGCCAACAGCCTACAGACCAACAATGTGGTAGACGCAGCCCCATTTGGTAAGAATCGTAAAATCAAAAATTTAACTGATAGTGATAAAGAATAATACTGTCGAGTCTCAGTGACCTACTACCTCAAGGTCCAATTTCCAGCGGGCGCTTAAAGGAGGTCAGTCCAAAGCTAAAAGGACTCAACTTGAGTGGTAAGGAAATTAATAGTTCATATTAAATAATAAAGTGGTTTTCATGTGCCTCGTTATCTGAGTTCACTCTCGTAGAACAGCATTATTATGCAAGTACGAAGCTGGTTTTCTCTGGCTTCTCTGCGTGCCCTAGCGTTAGAAGAGGTCGAGGTCCGTTATCTGTAAATATCTTGGTATCTTAAACAACCTATTGCAAAAGCTAAATGATGAGGCAGAAAACGCCAAACAAAATACCAAGGACAATTTAGTTTAATGCATTGATTCCTCGTACATTTTACTGTTGGTTTAGTTGTGGAAACGATAGTTCTTCTTTCTTATTGCCACACATTTAGTTCGGTGTACGTTCGGAAAATTTGCTGGTACATCTAAATTACATCCCGATTATTTTCTTCGCGTATTCTACCCGTCTGCTTTAAAATGTATCAATAATGGGAGGCGAAAACACATACTGATCACACTTGTGATATAACTTGATTCGCATGTCCTGTTTTAGGGGTGCAGCCTGCCAACTGCCATTTCAAAGCACTCTTGCTTATCAGGCTGAGGTAAGTGCAATTGTCGATTTAAGAGTGTTTGGATTTTTTTTTTCCATTTTTGTGCTACTTTTTTTCCACGCGCGGTAATCACACATGGCCGCGCAGTCCCACCAATATAGGATATTTCGCGATTACTTACATGAAGTCAAAGAACACGTGGGCTGTTTCAATGGTTCTTACATGAACAATTTTGACATTTTATATGGCGGACGACCGAAGAGGCTCGAAGAGCGAAATATATATCAAACTACCGTGTTTTAACAGTGTTTAGATTGTTCAGTTTAAAGTTATGTTAAGTGCGTCGAATATATATAAAAGACGTGATGTCTTGTTCTTCTCGTTATTCTAACACGTTCCTAGCCTCGACGCATGGAATTTCTCCGAATTTTTTTAACTGTTTTACAAATATGGAAATATGTAGTTGACTTTTCCTGTAATCTAAAAATGCTGCATCGTTTTATGGTACGAAGTTATGTTGGGTTTTGTATTATACTTTTTATGGGTGTTTAAAACTTGAAGTCAAAACTGCAAGGATGGACACCAAATAGTCCGCTATCAACCTGGAGTACTCTAAAGTAGGCATCAACTTATCCAGAAAAACAAACAACTACAACTGTCAATTGGGTCGGTGAAAAATAGTAATTCATCTTTTTTATGTTTCTGTCAGGAGCAGATAGATTTACATAAGGGGCATTTATACCTTTGACGATTATCATTTCTTCCTTCTTAGACCCAACCAGGAGGATCATCAGGGTAAGAAATGTAACCAACTTGCTTTTGTGTATATTAAAGGGAACTCCACTGTTGTACACAATATAACAAGTGGATAAAAAGTGTACAAAAGAATATGATATTACCGTCAGCCATTTTCGCTTTTAAATTTCTTGTGCGCAGCCATATTGAATTTTTATGATGTCATATGGTTAATTGACGTTTTTTTGTATACACCTAATTGAAGAAACGTTGATCCATGAAAAGCATAAACCATGAACGATGAGACCGAATGAGATTCTGGGTAGGCAGCATTGGTAAGCATAGTTATAGTCCATTTCTTGACAATCAAGATGTTTTCTTGTTTGAGACATTTTAGAGCATGATTTATGCATCGTGTGTTAATATTATGTGTATTCTGTCACAAACGAAGATTAATTTACCCAACTTCCCAGTAAGCCTTTGGGTCGCATCGTTCGTGGTTTATGCTTTTCACCCGACAACGTTTCTTCAATTTGGTGTATCTACAATTGGGCAACCATATGACGTCATGAAAATTTAATATGGCGACGCGAAAATAGCTGATATTGATATCAACTTATTATTAAAATAATTGAAATTTAAAGTTTATTTCCATCAATTTGTTACAACAGTAGATGTTCCCTTTAATAACACTAAATGATATGTAGAAAACAGTAATCTAAAACCACTGCATTGTTTCCTGGTTTGAAGTTATGTGGTGTTTTGTACTTAATTTTTTACTAATGAAAAGAAAATTTTTGTGCACAAGAAAAATGGATATGAATATCGCCTATCGTTTACGGGGTGTTTAACTATTCACAACCATTAGACTGAGAATTTACCTTGTTGAAATAAAGTGACAAATAAAATGTTAAGTGACTTATTTAAGACAAGACTTTTTACTTTAGATACGCAATCTTTTGTAATGTATATTTCTCTTCAATCAATCCACAAATAACACCGTTTAAAAAGTCATTGTCGTTTCCCTACCCTTAACAAACCAAAGCTCAAGGTACAAATTGATTGTCTTTCATTTCTTTCAGGGATACTTCGGAGAATTTGATGGTGAATGTAGGACGGGCGCGTCCCACCCCTCAAGTACGTACCAAGCTGCCTAGTTGATTTAGTGATACAGTTATATAAGGCTTCTATCCAAGAGACAAAGACCAATTTCAATAAGATAAAATTCAATTTACATTAAACAGGCCTTTTGCAGCAAAAAAGAAAAATCATTTGACATACCTCCTAAAAAACTTAAGCGGAATATAATGAAATTAGCAGAAATGCGAGTTTTGAGACCATAGTCGTTTGAACGTGAGATTTCATGGCGATTTGTGTATGAGAAAAAGTTGTTGGTTTTGTGTATATATATATATATATATATATATATATATATATATATATATATATATATATATATATATATATATATATATATATATATATATATATATATATATATATATATATATATATATATATATATATATATATATATATATGTAGTTTGTTAACGCCTTTCGGGGTGGGAGGGTACCCTATTATTGGTTTTGAATACTTTTTAGTCCATTTTGGCACTTTTCTGCGGTCAAAGATGAAAATAAAATGAAAAAAAAAAAGATGGCGATCAATGGTTTGGTGTGATGCTCGCGCTGTGTACTATATTGTTGATTTTTTCTACACTAAACTTTAAAAATCTTGTTAGTTACTCGTGCTAACTTAACTTTTTTTGTTTCATAACAGGAGCAAAACGACGTTGATCCAGTTTTCATATTTATTTTGTTTTTCTTTATGTATTTAATAAATCATTTCTAAGATGTAAATAAAATTATGTTTAGTTTAGTTTGTTTACCTTTTTTCTGATGGCGAAACTTAAAACCTTTTACGCAGTAGAACTCTTTTTGCAAAGCCAAAAGCCTAAAATATCTAAAAACTTTTTATAATACACCCTATCTACGAGCAAACCAATTAAAAGTGCTTACAGTAAACGGATAGCGGAAGAAAATACTGTTAATAATTTTCCACAATAATCAACCGGGTAAAAGATATATCACGCTGTATCACGCGTACTTGCTACTTGTACGCGTCAACTCTCGAATGACGGTCGTCTTCGTTTGGCCTCTGTTATCAAACGTGACTGAGAGTTGGGTGAAAACTACTATCGAACTGCAATTCATCAACAGTTAGGTTATCTGACCGGTATACAAAAGGCCATGAATTTAACTATTGTCGAACACTTTTCCACAAGCTTGATAAAAACTGAACATAGTTTACTTTCATGACATGACAGTGCTTAACACAAACAATCTTTCTAATTATCAGTAAAGGCAATTTTCTTATTGCCAATTGCCATTCAGTGTGGAAAAAAAAAGTTCCATTTTGTTTTCGGTCTGGATGAATTACGATCGAATTAACACTAGTAAAAGGAATGTGCTGGTTCGGGTACCCTGGGTGCCAGAGGCTTATCTCGCGCTCTCATCTCTCTCATATTGCACGCCTCATAAAAAATACGTCTCTTTACCCAGGGTATGATTCGCGCGTTCCTGCAAAACTCTTTTGGACGTTTTTGCAGAGACAATACAAGTAAGTTATATATCGATCCCATTACAAGTACACGGTTGTTGAGTGCAGACCTTACTCTGGTCAAATGTTTTCCTTGTTTTAGACAAGCTGTCTGGTTGACAATAAAGTGAATCGTTTAGCAGAGTGTGCTTAAAATAACGGAATCTTTAAATAATCCTGTAAATATCGAGGATTACCATTGGATACCAAGGCCAGGATAGTAAAAAATAAATTAATTAAAATACGCATTCTAAAGGACCGGCCAAACGAACGCATTATTTCAACGCAACATATTGCAACATTGTTGCGCGCAACGTTCGGCCACTCTGTTGCAACATGTTGGATGATGTTGGATTAAGTTTGAAAATGGTCAAATTTTTGTTGCAACATTTTTGGATTTTACATGAAGTTGTACTCGTTTAGCCAGGTCAGACGCAACATTGTTGTACCAGGGCATGCGCGCTAGGTCGATATGCTATTTCAAAGCGCCAGAGGTATTATGGGCTTTCGTCTTTAAACATGGCGGACAATAGCGCCCAAATTGAACAATCTAAAAAAAACGCCAAGGAAGTGGACAGTAACCCTTCTCTTGTCTTCTCTTAAAGGGAGGGTTTCACGGTTCGGCGCATGTGCAAGCTATGACGTAATCCATTTAATTTCATTGTTTAGACCAATCGGAAGCGAGTAGATAACCCTGGCGGGAAATTTTCCCGTGAAAATGTCGCGGTCAGTCAGCTGATTGAATGGATGTTATTTCATACCCAGGTGCGCCATGAAAGCCACCAGAGCGTAGAATAAATCCTTCGAGTCAAAGGTTTTATTCAGTGTTGACTTTGCCGGTGTAATCCGTTGAAATTTTCGGTGAGTTTTTGGTCATCCTTCGCTTTGTTTTTTACTAATTATAGTATGTGATTATTGAAGTAAATGTGAGTGGTTTTTTAACCGATAAAATTGGTAAGAAAACGAAAGCATTTTAATTTATGCACATACGCCGAACCGTGAAACCATCCCTTTAATCCATTGCCGAGTTATACCTCTTTTGCCTACTCTTTCGTCATCATCCGCTAGAAGTAGCACCAGTGAAAAAGCTAAAATTCGACGAAGCGGATATCGACACCACTCAAAGACCTCCATATTCAATATGGCGTTTACGTCCGAGCGTGCCGGGAGCCTGGGGCACATAAACATCGACAAACCCGTGAAATGTTGCAAGATATTGCGCGCGTTTGCCCAGCTCGTTCACAACACTATCCAACAATGTTGCAAGATGTTGTGTTGAAATGTTGCGTTCGTTTGGCCGGGCCTTAAGTTCAACCATGTCAAATTCTGATTAGCATGAACGTTAAAGACATAAATCTAACAGCAGTAGTGAATTCATGTATTATTCTTTAATAAATGTATTTGTCACGTTTATAATTAATGGCATTCTATGGTTAAAACTCGCACGTAATGTAACTAGATGATATTGTTCAAGCAAACTCCCGAATACAACCCTTAGTCACGCTGATACAAATAGCCATCTGGTCATCCTCCCACCAGCTTAAAATGAAATTGTACGCAGTTTATTGTCAAAATGCAAAGTTGCTTTCACCGGAAATTCCGAGAAACGAGGACGATTTTGGATTTTGTTTTTTCTTGAATTTGCTCTCTCTAAAAATAACACTTAAAATAAATTCTGAACGAAAAAGGTGGAGAGATCCCACCGAAAATTTAATAAAAAAAACAGATTGGTTTTAAAACATGAAAATGACTTTTTTTTTTCAGTACTTTTCGTGGAAGTAGTTAATATGCAAATGAATATTTCGCGGAAAGATTAACACAGCGACAAGATAAGAACTCTTTGGCAGCTCAAATTTCAGCCAATGATGCGAAGCAGAAATAACAACACAAACCGTTCGTTTGGAAGAGTGGCATAAGTGTATGGCTATATCATCGCTTTTAATGGACCTCTGTTGTTTTAACTTGCCATTTCTGTGATATCGCTAGCAATAGTAAGAAAAAAAAACGCATTGTTCGAAGTGAAACACAGAACGGAAGAATGCTGAAATATCGATCAGGCAATGTATGGGGTTGCAAAACTTTGTTACATCATGGTATGGTAAGTTAAACTCAGTATTCGGTATGATTTGCTTTTTGAAATATACCTCATCCTATCATAAACGTCATCATCAAAGTAAAGGTTTAAGCCTTAAATCAGCAAAAAGGGCGCACAATTATGTATGGCGAACTTGCTATTTGACGCAAAACGTACCACGATCAGTGATCGGAATAATTGCCTTAATTTTCTCTCCAAATTGGCAGTGGTGCTTTTTACTTTTTGCCGTTCAGATAACGGAGAGAGACGCGAAAAATAGACAGGCGCGAAGGTAGTTTATAGTTTATAACGTTTACGCAGAATAGGTAGTAAAGCAAAGGAGAGGAGAGTAAGGAGAAGGAGGCTCGCATCGCTCATAAAGTCTTTTAACCCCATTAACCACTTAGAAGTCTGTTCTTATTCTTAGATCTTTCGTTCCATTTGCCCTGCGCCATTACACATTACACTATCTGAACGCCTGGGACAACCTGTTTTGCATGTGTAAAGAGTGAATTGAAACTATGGAAAAATTTTGTTTACCGAGAAAATTGTTGGTTTTACTACGAAGGAAATGAATAATTAAAAGAAACAGTAACAGGGGTGAGGGGTTTCTAGAGGCTTCGTTAATGGCGATTATTTATGTCAACACCTATGTATCAGCAACATAAGGACTATGTTATAGAATTTTAGAGCGGCCGATTTTAACGCCATGACTTTTGAGGCATTGATCCTTTCCTTTAGCGAACTTCAAGTATGAAAGAAATGTGTGCATAACAACCCCGCATAAGCATTCCTTAGCCAGACTCAGTAAATTAACAATCTCTCTGCAAGCCAGCCATGTTTGAACTCAAGACATTTCGCGATCAATTTTAGAATGACAACGTTTGTTCATAGGGAAAAGGAAACCTTAACAAAACTAGCATTTCGCCTTTCAGGAAGCCATAAACAGACATCAGGGACGACGGAAGGATTAAATGAAGGCCAATTTTTCTTCTGTCGAACAACAGGAGATGTAAGCCTGACCTCTTAACGGCATCTCATTAATTACTAAAGGCCCCACGCTTAGAGATGTAAGTCTGACCTCTTAACGGCATCTCATTAATTACTAAAGGCCCCACGCTTAATTACTAAAGATCCCACGCTTGAAGAGGAACTGAACCGACAAATGTGGACTGTCGACAACAGTAAAAGAGTTGCGGTCAGGAAAAAATATCTTCGACAGTTTTATTTTCAGTCTACGACTGCGTACTTTGAGTAGAAAAAGATGAGGCAGGTTGTGTGACAGTTTCAACGCGTTACGAGCCTACGTTTGACCCACAATTCCCGTGATGCATGCACCGAGCCTCACATTGCGCATGTACGGTGTATCACCGAAGGATGAAAAGCAAGGTGCCTATTTTGACGTTTGAGTGAAGGATATATGAAAAAAATACAACAAACAACTGATACGAAGCCAAGGTAAGTGATGAATCTGAAAAAGCGACCCTATTCACCTTAGATTTCGCTTTAATGTACGCTCTTGCCTACGCTGGTGTTCCAAACAAGAACCGATTCAAAGTTATGCCCATCCCATTGAACGAGTTACATTCACAGAAACGGTATACGACAGGGTTTATTAATATGTTATTTCTTTTGAAATGAAGTACTTCTTTCGTGTGCTTGTTGCGCAGCTCGGCGACAGAGTATGTATTCGAAACGTCGAATACATACGACATTGTAAGTTTAAAAGTTGAAGTTTGTAACACTATGTCCACACGGTAAGCTTGCGCGCGTTTTACAACCCAGAAACGACATTAAGCTCACAACGTTTACACTAAATATTACACATTGATTTAAGACCATTAGCACTGATAATGTACCATTTCCTGACCATTTTGCGGGACAAAGTTCCCACTAATTTTAATCCCTTGTGTTCCTTCACACTCGAAAGTACAATCCCCTCTTACAGCACATATATATTACATTTTACGAGTGGAAAATATTTCCTAACATCCCAACCGTCTTTCAAAACAATGGCCGGAAATAAATATTTTACCGAAACAATTAGCACAAAGTGTTTCCTAACACGTTTAAACGCCACGCGACATTTATATTCTGTCATCAATCGATTATAAGTACTATTTACGGAACAGCTTGAGATAAAAAGCTATCAACTGAGATCAAAGTTAAATACGTCCGATACTGCCGTCTAGACTGTCAACAACGGTATTAGTTTAGACCACACGGGATATTAAGCTTATATTACAGATTAAAATGACATATATTCTTACCGAGAACACAAACGTGACCTTTCCAGTGAAATCAAGAGGAAACAAAACATGTAATGAAGATAAGAACATAATGAGGTGAAACAAGAGATCGTTTGTGTAAAAACAAATCGCTGGAGCATCTGCTAATGGTATATAAACAACAGTGTGTTTGCTTTGTAGATTATGTGGAAATGTTACTGTAAAAACGTACGGCAAATAGCTCACTATCCCTCAGTGTTTCTATTACAAGAAAAACAAATAACAAAGAGTTCACTGCATTTCAGGAATTTGCTGTTTACTTCAAACCACATTCCAAAGTGTGACCTAGTTTCTGTGTATTGCTAAAACACTGTTGGGAACCATTTTTTTTATTCATCCTAAAAGAGTTAATAATCCTTTCCTTTTTCAAGCTTAATGAAACGAACAATTACCAATCATTAATGGCACAAACCAGTCATCCAATAAATTTGGCATTAACCCACAAATATTTACCGTTCATTGTTCACTTTCCGTTCAGTGATTACATACCGTAAAAGTTCTATTAAGCTCCCGGGAGCTTATTTAATTTCAGGCCACGAGAAGGGTTGTGCCTAAATCATACCGTTCAGAAGGACGTCGGACACCTTATTGAGACTTATATAACGTAATGTCGACACTTAGAATTCTATTTTCAATACATTTTTAAGTGTAAAAAAGAAAATCTAAAATCCCCACTCAGGATTGAACCTGTGACCTCAGCTAGGCTTAGGCTTACATAGCCTACCGTACCACTGTACCACCTAACTTCTCGGGTTGCTTAGTCCTAAATTTAACTATATAAACTGCTACCCCCAACCTCAACTGAAAGCTAACCAGTTACTCCGTTATATAAGTCTCGATAAGGTGACCCACGAGAAGGGGGCGTTATAAGAGAAGAGAGCCCAATTCGATCTTGGTTTGAACATGAGGTCATAAAAATGCAAAAATCGAAAGTATACGTCCTACAATGCTGTTTCTAACGTGGTATGTGGATACCAGTGTTACAATCTTTCATAGCAGGTCTCAAGTTTTAACGATGTTTTGCTTCCGATTTATAAAGGCTTTAAATGCGTCGCGCAATTCGTCACGCTATTTCAGACAAGCCGTGAAAATAAACAAAATTGAACCTGTTTAAAGTTATTTTTGCAATTCAAATGCTTATAAACCGATTTAATGGCACTTATACTGAATACAATATTTTGTGATTTGATTTTTGGTGTAATTAAGACTTTGAATTTTTGGCCGCCATGTTGGTGCCCCACTCACATGGCCGCTCCATTTTTTTCTAACTAAAAATGTCTAATACTCGTTCGCCTATAACTCTTGAACGAAATGCTCTTGCGCTTCAAAATTTGGCCCAGATGTGTAGTTTTAAACTCTCTACATATCCATAAACATTTTGGAATCGAAATATGTTGTTTAAAGCTTCTGAATTTTGATATGACGTAAGTGAAAACCAAAAATAGAGAGGGGGCGGGGGCTTATACTAAAAAATAAAATTTTCGTCAAATTATTTTAGACAACTAATACACTAAAAAGAAAGAAATGGGGTATGTATCAACGATTTATAACTACAATATCATTTGCACCCTAATATAATGGTACATCAAGCCATTGAACGACCAAGTGTTCCTACAAACTGACTGAAATTTATTTACATTGGCTTATGATAATCAGTTTGGTGACATTTCAAACCACATTTTAATTCTGAACTGACATTTTAAACCATGTTTTAATTCTGAACCCAGGGAGGAGAGGGTAGGTGCGTAATCGACAGGGGTGGGGCTAAATGTACATGTATCTTTTGTCCCATTTTCACCACATAGCCACGCATATCAGGCATATCAGTTCAATTCTAGTCGAGCGTCTTATAGTTGAATGTTACACAATGTTCTCACTCACTGGTGAAGACAATGTGGAAACGCCTCTGCAGTCAATGGACCAATATATCAGCTAACTATAAAGGTCTACAGTGGTGCGATTCAAAACACATGACATTTATCTAATCTGTTTTCTTGTAGATTGCAGATGGCTGAAAAGCAGGTATGGGCTGCAATGATTGAACAAACACTTCTTGTTTCATGGCAAAGATAGTAAACTTTCTTATTTGTTCGTTTTTACCATTTAAGTATAAAAAATAACCGATAGTAAAGCTTCAAATTGAGATTAGATGTCTCTTACACAAATTTACTCCAGTTCCATTTGGATTAACAAAACCTAATATCATTATAACAGAAGACAATTGTTTCTACTGCATAAGAAAAATCAGTAAGTTCCTGTTTAAACACTTAGTTTGGTTTTGGCTTTGCTTATTTTGCTTCCTATGACCATTGTGTAAGGTACGTAAGGTGATAAAGAAAAGAAAGATTGAACTAGTTGTCAGTGGCACTATCTACTGGGCAAATAATCACCTCATTAATTTGCTTTTTAGGAGCCACAAGGGCCATCTGATGAAGATGACACCAGAGAGTAAGACTGACATGACTTTTTACCATTCAGCCCCAAAAATGATACTATTGTCGTGGTATTAATCACTCTCCCTGACTGTGAATTGCATTCCATAACTCATGTTTAAGTTTAACGCCAGGGTTGATTTACAAACTTTTGATTTTTTTACAAGATACTCCTACAAGAATCTTCTCTTTACATTCTTTTAGATCACCTCAGTTTCACACGGATGGACAAGATGAAGAACAAGTGCAATTACCAAATGAAAACGACACCCTCAAGGACGGAAATGTATGTAGAAATATTAAGTTCAATTCACATTTCACAGGCTCCTTGTAGAGCATAATAAACAGTAACAAAGGGTAAACTGTTCAACTGTTCATTTCAATGATAAAACGTTACGATTCCATCAACAGACTCACAAGTTAGAACCACTATCATGTATCTATAATATAATAACAAGTACACCCACAAAAGTACTGTCTAACAGCTTTCATTCAATGGTCGCTTACACCTTAGGATTTCCGACACGCAGACATGTACAGCATAATAAACAGTACCACAGGAAAGGACTGCTCAATAGCTTTCATTTGAATGGTGACACTTTAGGATTTCATCCACAGACTCAAAAGTTAGAGCCACCTTGTACAGCATAATAGACAGTATCACAGGAAAGTACTGCTCCATAGCTTTCAGTTGAATGGTCACACTTTAGGATTTCATTCACAGACTCAAAAGTTAGAACCACCTTGTACAGCATAATAAACAGCACCACAGCAAAGTACTGCTCAGTAGCTTTCATTTGAATGGTCACACTTCAGGATTTCATCCACTGACTCAAAAGTTAGAACCACCTTGTACAGCATAATAACAGCATCACAGGAAAGTACAGTGCTACTCAGTAGCTTTTAATTGAATGGTCACACTTTCGGATTTCATACACAGACTCAAAAGTTAGAGCCACCTTATACAGCATAATAAACAGTACCATAGGAAAGTACTGCTTAATAGCTTTCAATTGAATGGTCCCACTTTAGGATTTCATACACAGACTCAAAAGTTAGAGCCACCTTGTACAGCATAATAAACAGTACCATAGGAAAGTACTGCTTAATAGCTTTCAATTGAATGGTCCCACTTTAGGATTTCATACACAGACTCAAAAGTTAGAACCACCTTGTACAGCATGATAGACAGTATCACAAGGAAGTACTGCCCCATTGCTTTCATTCTTTAGTCACAATTCAGGATTTTAACCAAAACGTTAGATCCACCTTGTACAGCTAAACGACAAGCACTACTCCCAGAGTGTACTGATTTCTAGCCGTTTCATTTTAATGGTAAAACTATATAATTTTATCCACAAGAAGCTCAAGTTTCACTTTTAATTGCACCACTTTGTAAGAGAATTAAAAAAAAAACATTTTGAAAATCATTTTAACTATTACTGAGACTAGTTTGCAAGTAATGTTCTGGATTATTCTGAATAGCCACACGAATTAGCACTGTTTGTTTTTCTTGTTAGCTATTTCCTTTACCCGGGTGGACTGAAAGTGGACTTCAGTTAGAACAGTGTAGTGATCCAGGAGGTCGTTGCAGTCCGATAGGGTAGGGTATAGAAGAACAAAACTATTAATTGCGTTAGTTGCAGATTCTCCAATACATACAATGTAATCTCCACTAGGGGGACACCATTGGGACCAGCAGAAGTGTCCCCCTTAATAGTGTATAATGATTACAAAGATTAAATGAGCGTTTTACCGGTCGGGACCAGCAGAAGTGTCCCCTTAATAGAGGTGATATTTACAAAGATCATATGAGCGTTTTACCGGCTGGGACCAGGAGAAGTGTCCCCTTAATAGAGGTGATAATTACAAAGATTATATGAGCGTTTTGCCGGCCGGGATCGGGAGAAGTGTCCCCTCAATAGCGGGATCCCAAACTGAACGCCACATTTTGTGGATTGTAACTACAATGGGCTATCGTTTAGGGTGCAATTGGATAGGAATACCCATTTGTATATTTGTACAGGGTATCGTTTAATCTTAGAGCTGAGGAAATGGAGGAGGGAAATTTCCTTCAAACTGCTCTCAGTATTATCCACATTGTTATTATTGTAGAACATTCATAAAAAGAGAGGTTATCAGTATTTTCAAAATTGTTATTTTCATTGTCTAAAGAGTAGAAAAAATATATTTGTTTCAATTTTTTTTTCAGGGGCATATCTCTTCATCCTCTTGCATATGACTTTACAAGTCCCCTAGACCCTCAGGTTGGTATATTGTATAGCTCTATAAATCCATACCAGTAATACATTCAAGAAACGTGTACTAAAAAACGTCTCTAACACACACAATTGGACCTACGTCTACACGTTCTTATACGTCAAAGACACGTTAAAACGTCCGTCATAATAATGAAATAGAATTATGGACTAGGATTAGGATACGAAACAGGGTGCATTTAAAAGTCTATTTACGTTTCAAAATGGAAGTTCAGTTTATGTAAATAATTACAGAAAAAAAAAGACGCTTTTCGAGCCATTACAAACCAAGGTCTGGTCAAAATTGGTCTTAACAAGGCAACTCTTTCTCATCCGTTCTCTAATATGACTGCCTGGCCATTCGTCTGTGTTTTACCATCGTTTCAGACCACTTTGTGTGAACAGGAATCAGATTAAACTCAGAAAATTGTAATGCAACTCTTTTGCCTCAACTTTTACCTTTGGTCAAAAACTGTGCTTGTGACTTTTAAGTTACTGGTTATAACAGGTAGCAGGGCCCGACTAGCGTCCGAATTCAGTCAACTTCTCAATGGAAGTTTTCATTTTTTGTCCTTTATTTTGGAATTGCCGGTTAAATTTAAATAAGAATTTAAGGTGTTTCCCTCCAGTTTCCATGTAGCCGCACCGACCATTTTTAAGCGGCCGTTTAACTAACTTTCCTTTATTGAATTAGTATGAAACTTACACAAAATATTGTGCTTAGTTTGAAGTTTATATGATTGTAACAATTTTGTAAATCGGATTTAAAATTGCGGAGATAAACGGGAAAAATTGAAATCACTTGAGTCTAAATTCCGAGCGATTGCGATGGCATCTAGAAAAATCAAAACTATTACGATAAACTATGACATATGGCAAACAAAATATCTAAAAATTAGAAACTTTTGTCAAGCCGATTTTGAGTAAATCAGGAAAACATTTCGAACTTGTGATTTTGCATGTGTATGAGCACATCTGCAATCCTCAATTAAGCTTATAAAAGTTTAATTTCTCAATCTCAAATTTACGCCAAAATGTGTGTTTATAGTATGAGATGAAACTATGAAAGTTTGAAAGTGTTTCTCGTTTTATTTTTGGAGATTCGATTTTCTGTAGGAAACCATAGTTTTTTTATATATAATAATAAAGTTCACCTAAAACGCGATTGAGACTATGTGTTTTGATTGCACGGTTGAAGGCGCGCAAAGACGCTTTAATTAATTAATTCAGTTGAAGCGCAACGCATTTCTGCGTGACCATCATGTTTTGCGGAGTAATGTTTAGGGGCTGTGTTCCACGTTATTTTTATCATTCCCACGAATTTCAATGGGACGTTTATTTGAAAGCAGTTTTTTTATTCGCATTTGACGTGCACTGGACACTCTCGACATTTTGAATTGTAGGGAAAAGAAAGAAGTCAACTCGATTTGCATAATTCTCAACACGCAGAAATGCGTTACACTTCATCTGAATTAATTAAAGCGTCTTTGCGACGTGCGCCTTCAACCGTGCAATCAAAGCACAACTTCTCAATCGCGTTTTAGGTGAACTTTATTATTTTATTTGACCATGTTGCAATGTTTCAATCAAGATGAAACTTCGAGACAATGTTGTTCATATTATAAAGAAACGACTATAAAAGTTTAAAAAAAATCTATCTCGCGGTTTTTGAAATATGTAGAAATGTGCTAAAACTACAATATCAAGAACTCAGTCAAAAAAACTACGGTTTCCTATAGAAAATCGAATCTCCAAAACTAAAACGAGAAACGCTTTCAAACTTTCATAGTTTCATCTCATACTATAAACACACATTTTGACGTAAATTTGAGATTAAGAAATTAAACTTTTATAAGCTTAATTGAGGATTTTGTAGATGTGCTCATACAAATGCAAAATCACAAGTTCGAAATGTTTTTCTGATTTACTCAAAATCGGCTTGACAAAAGTTTCTAATTTTTACATATTTTGTTTGCCATATGTCATAGTTTATCGTTATAGTTTTGATTTTTCTAGATGCCATCGCAATCGCTGGGAATTTAGACTCAAATGATTTCAATGTTTCTCGTTTATCTCCGCAATTTTAAATCCGATTTACAAAAGTGTTACACTATTATAAACTTCAAACTTTGTACAATACTTTGTGTAAGTTTCATACTAATTCAATAAAGGAAAGTTAGTTAAACGGCCGATTAAAAATGGTCGGTGCGGCTGCACGGAAACTGGAGGGAAACACCTTAAAACAGTAAAAAAAAAAAAAAAGTGTGATCAACGATTCACACAAAAGCTATTTAGCAGCGCTGTTGTGATCTACTGTTTTGCAATTCATTGGATTGTAAAATAGATAAATATTTTTTTTACTTTAAATTTTGGGCGTGAGAGGCGTGAATGGCGCCATTTAGATACAACTCCAACTGATAAATGCGTTTTATTTTATCTTCCGCAGGATAGTGATAGTGGCTCCATAATCTGCTTTGTATTGTTTATATTTTTGTTAATTTGTTAATAAAACTGTTATGGAAATTGTATGTTTCCTATTTTCTGTTATTAAAAAAAAGCCGGGTGAAGGGGCGGTTATTAACGGGTCATTGTGCATTCTATTTACGACTACATTATTGTAGTCGTTTTTAATTTGCTACAAGCTAGACCGCGCTGACGAGCTCCAACAGACCGAAACAGCTGCCCGCGGTTGCTACCCTGCTTTATCGGTTTCTGTCGTATTGGTGTCTCTCAAAGTCTACTTTTTTACGTAGTCAGATCAGCCTTGCAGTTTGTCGATTATATTTGTTCATTTTTTTTTTTTTTTTTTTTTTTGGGGGGGGGGGGGGGGGGCGCTGATTAGGTCTTTCGTAGATCCTACGTATTGTTTACAGCATTATCATTTGCGGTCTTTCGCATGTTTGCGTTTATTAACCCTGTTTAGCCGGGAAGGGGGGGGGGGGGAGGGTTTGCCTTTCAACATCCATAGCACTTTTAATATAAAAAGCAAACGCCACCAAAACTAGAAATTTATCTGACAACTTGGTGTGACAGTTCGTTGTTCACGTGACTTGATGTTTCCATGGCAACACGATTTTGACAGCCATATTTTTTAAAATTTGGATTATTTTACCTTTTGAAGAAAAGAAATTAAGTTGTCGTAACTTTTACATTTTAACGCGATTTTAGCGTTTCTTTATTGGTTTTTTATGACTTTTGATTCAATTTGCACGCTTTTCTGGGGTTTTGGAGAAATACAGATATCCAAGATGGCCGCTGTCAGATAAATCGGTCCACAAAGGAAACAATAACATATACCCTGCACGTTTCATTGTCATAGCTTTAATGCTCTTGAAGGCTCAGGAACTCAAAAAAAGCCCAGGCTAAATAAGGTTAAAATAAGAACAATGTAATACAATAAACAGTTTAGCCGAACTCTCGGGTAGGTTGAAAGTGTTCCTTGTGGCAAACGACGTAGAATATCGTATTTACTCGATTAAACGCCCCTTCGAATTACTGCTCCCATGAACGTACCTTAAAAGAAAGAAACGCCCTTCTTGAATTACTTCCCCCACGAAAGTCCCCGAAAGAAACAAACGAGGCGAGTGTTTTATTGAGAAGGGCCCCTTATTTAGAACAAAGTCGACACAATTGAATTTTTTGTATTCCAAATTTAAGAATGTTATACAGTTTCCACCCATCTGAGAGGCTACACAGCTTTAGCACTAGTTTCAGTTGGTGATCAAGCTGTGTACAGCTTCTTGTTTGTTGGTAAAAATAGATTGTGACTGTGGGTAGCCATTCAAAGTTAATGCTTACATCGACCGAAACATCCCGCGTGAACGCCTCCAGGCGTCTTGCTGTACTTAATGACCAAAGTTAAATACAGAAATTTCCTAAGAGCCGCTGATCCGAACACAAACGTCTGTATACACAGTACAATACATATTTTTTCCGGATGCCCGGAAACATTGTCCTTTGTTTTCTTTGTCTATAAAAGAAGTAAAATCATCTGTTGTTTTTTGTTTTGTTTTTCAACCTAGTCAAAACCAGCAACTGAATTAAAACGTCATTATGGAACCTACGACATCTTATTTTTACAAATGAAGTGAGGAAATGAAGATAAAAATGAGCAGATTTGAGTACCATTCGAGTACTTTAACAAGCTATTTATTAAATGGAACCTGTCGTGGCACATACTGTTTTAAACAATGAAGAAAAATACTGCTTGAATACCTAAAATGCCAAAAATGAAAGAATAAAAACCTCACCGTGAGTTGAGTGCAAACCGTACTCTGAACAAGTGTTTTGTTTGTAACTGATCTGTCTGGTTGATCACTGAATCGTTTATCGGGATGTGCTTTAAATGACACGAAGTTAAGATACCGCTGCAAATATGAAGGATCGCTATTTTATACCAAGGACAGGAGAGGTAGTCAGCAATTGCTGTAAGTTACTCTTCTAATTCTAAGTTCAAATGCATCAAATTCCGGCATTTGCTAGCAGAAGGAAGAGACCTTTAGAAACGTTTAATATATAAATACAACAGCAGTGGTAAATATTCTTCTTAAAATAATGTATTTATTGCATATAAAGTAAATCTGATGCTACAGAACACGCACGTAACCTCACACGGTAGATTTGTTGACTGAACAAATTTCAGTTGGCAAGTTTATGTTCAATATGCAAAGTTGGTTTGAACGGAAATTCAGAGAAACGAGGACATGCTCTTCCAAATTCGCACTCACTCCAAAAATCATTCTTGAAATAAATTCTAAACGAAATGAGTTTTTTTTTCTCAGAAGTATTTTTCGTGGAATTCATTAATATGTAAATCAATAATACGTGGAAACATCAACATAGCAACAACGCACAAACTGTTTGTCAACTCAAATCTCAGTCAATCACGGGAAAAAGAAAATCAACAACCTGTCTTCTTGGAAAAGAGGCAAAACTTTATAACTGCATCATCGCGTCAACTGACCTCTGTTGTTATTTGCGATGTTTGTGGTATCAATGGCAATAGAGAAAGATGCAGCTTCCTTCGAGGCTTATTCGAAGCAAAAACAGTGCGCATACATGCTGAAATATTGAGGCAATGTCTGGATTTATCAATCTTTGTTATATCATGATATGGTAAGTATATTTGTGTTCGGTATGATTTATGTCATAAAAATACCTTGGCCTTTAGTAATCATGAACGTCAGGGGAATCAAGTTATCTCCCATCTCAAATCGTTTAAGTGATGGTCCTAGTTAGAACTAGGCAACCCAGCGGCAAGGAATGCAGAAGGGTGTTTATTGTGATGTTGTTGAAACGGTCCACCTCATTGCCTAAAACATGAAAATCTACTATCACTTCATCAGATAGCGCATTTATTTCTCTCTAGTTACTTATTGATACTCTTTTAGTGATAACTATTCTGAGTTTTAATGCAGCAAAATTTCTATGTGGGAAACATAAAAAATTAGAAGCCTTTCTTGGCCATTGTTTTGGAGTCTCATGATTGGATAAAATCTTGTAACACAAAAGAAATATCGCTTTAAAATAAAGTTTCAGTACATTTTATTTCAAAAACGTGTTGTCCATAGGTTGATGTATTCTCAGTAAGGAAATCTAAACAATCGTATGTGGGGAAAGCGAAATGCCGCAGAAAAATAGAGGATTGCCTAGTTCTTACACGCATTGTTACTTAATAAAACACAAAATTATGTTCGCAAAACGTACGATATGAAATCGGAATAACATCACCAGTTGAAAATTCACATTTATGATTGCAAATATCTGTGTTCTAGAAAATGAAGCTTTGGCAATAGTGCTTAACCCTTTTTGCTCTTTTAGCAGTGTCCACTTTGTTGGAATGGCGTTCAGATAATGGAGAGACGCGCGAAGAAAAGATAGCTCGCAAAGGTAGCCCTAGCCTGCGAACAGGTAAAAATAAATAAAAATAAAATAAATAAATCGTCTTTATTTAACAAGGGTGGCACTAATAAAATAGTCTTAAGTTTAACAAACCTGTATCCCTCGGATTCCAGATCGAATTGGAATTTGGAAGTGTTGGTTTTTGAGGAGAGGGGAAAATCGGAGTACCCGGAGAAAAACCTCTCGGAGCAAGGAGAGAACCAACAACAAACTCAACCCGCATATGACGGCGGGTCGGGAATCGAACCCGGGCCACATTGGTGGGAGACGAGTGCTCTCACCACTACATCACCCCTGCTCCCCCAATATGAGATAGCGTGCCTGTTTAGATGAAACGTTTAGTCCACATTGACAATGTGTAAAAAGTCAATCGAAGTGATTGATTGATTTTGCCATTTACTGACAAAAGTGTCATTTCACTAGGAAGAAAAAAAATAATTTAAAGGAACAAATACAAAGGGTTATTTATTAAGCGTCACGTCAAAATTATTTAAGGGACACTGCCCCGCCGAAATGAAAAAATTTTGCTGACCTTAATCCCATGTTGTATCGCTATATGCCACCAAACATACAACTTTGATGAAGATTCTACAAAGCAAAACAGTGGCCGTGTTTGGAGATAAAGTGCAAGGATTGCAAGGACGAAAGTTCATGACAGAAAATGGCCATTCGTGTACAAATTTAACTTTTTTTAGCCGTTAATTTGCCTCTTGATTAACTGTCTTTACTTTAATCACTTTTAGCGATTTCATATTCGTATTTAAGACAATAAAGCAAGCTCCTGGCCATAATCATGAAAACACGATATATCAGCCAGGACAGTGTTCCTTTAAGATAATAGAGTAAGCTTAAAGCAAGCTCCTGGCCATAATCATGAAAACACGATATATCAGCCAGGACAGTGTCCCTTTAAGATAATAGAGTAAGCTTAAAGCAAGCTCCTGGCCATAATCATGAAAACACGATATATCAGCCAGGACAGTGTCCCTTTAAGATAATAGAGTAAGCTTAAAGCAAGCTCCTGGCCATAATCATGAAAACACGATATATCAGCCAGGACAGTGTTCCTTTAAGATAATAGAGTAAGCTTAAAGCAAGCTCCTGGCCATAATCATGAAAACACGATATATCAGCCAGGACAGTGTCCCTTTAAGATAATAGAGTAAGCTTAAAGCAAGCTCCTGGCCATAATCATGAAAACACGATATATCAGCCAGGACAGTGTTCCTTTAAGATAATAGAGTAAGCTTAAAGCAAGCTCCTGGCCATAATCATAAAAACAAGATATATCAGCCAGGACAGTGTCCCTTTAAGATAATAAAGTAAGCTTAAAGCAAGCTCCTGGCCATAATCATAAAAACACGATATATCAGCCAGGACAGTGTTCCTTTAAGATAATAGAGTAAGCTTAAAGCAAGCTCCTGGCCATAATCATGAAAACACGATATATCAGCCAGGACAGTGTCCCTTTAAGATAATAAAGTAAGCTTAAAGCAAGCTCCTGGCCATAATCATAAAAACACGATTTATCAGCAGAGACAGTGTCCCTTTAAGAGAGAAATCAGGGGCGGACCCAGGAATTTCTGAAAGGGGGTCCAGGTGCATGCCCCCCGGAAAACTTTTCCGATTTTATCCTCTAAAATACCATTTCCAGCATTCCTAAGACTCGAAAAGCGTTTGTTAAGTCAAAAACTTGACAATCAGTCAATTGGTGGAAGTGAAACAACTACGTATAAAACAATTTTATTCTATTATTTTTATGAACCACATGGGAGACACAGGTCTGATGGGGGGAGGGGGGGAGGGTGGGGGGGTCCGGACTCCCCGACCCTCCCACTAGATCCACCACTGGAAATAAGACTTCCCTGGTCTTCTTGCAACGTTTATGTTGCCAATGCGCGACAATTACTTCCATCTACATAGCCTAGACAACGATTTCTTATGATAGCTGAACCTAAAACCCATATGACATCAATTGAAATACAGTAGACGTCAACCTAACAGACACCTCTTATAGGGGGAACACCTCACGTAAGTGCAGACTCGGTATTGGTCCCTGCCACAAACAAACACTATAAAGGCAGTTTTAGAATTCCTGTTTGTACACTGGACTCCCATTACCAATAGGACCAATAGGACACAAGGAAAGAGATATCACTGTACCAACAGGATACTTATTCTAAAAGAGTGCTGAAATGAGGTCAATCCCCTCAATACAGACAATCCAAGCAACTGCTTGAAATAATTCATCCGGTTTTAATATAACTCTGCATGAGTTTATGTTACACAAGAGGAAAATTTTCTTCGCCAGCTACAAGATAAATTTCAGCAAAACGAACTCATCTTCCATCATACACAACAAATTGTAAACAGTTTTCCAGGTTCCTGCGTTGAAAGTGACAATGACTCTTTCTGTAAGCCACGTCCAAACATGAAATTTTTTGTCATTTTGAAATAACGTTGGTTGACAGTGAAAGGGGAAAAGTTGTTATAAAAAGAAGGATAGCGAACATAATAATCGTTTCCCTTTCCGGTAGTTGTTATAAAAAGGATAGCATAACATAATAATCGCTTCTCTTTCCGACAGACTCGAAAGCCACATCAGGGAACCACAAACAAACATGTGTGTCGATGGAAGGATTATATAAAAACTCTGTCGATGGACAAGAGGAAGTGGGTGTAACTAGTCGATTTGTCACACTCAAGAAGCATCGAACTGACAAATGCGGACTGTCGACTGTCGACAGGAAAAACGTCCTCGACAAAAAAGTAGCTCACGCTGTGACAAAGTCAACTGTTTGAATGTTCTAAGACGCCGACTGTGTACTTTGAGAATAAAAGGATAAGACAGGCTGGGTGTTTTACTCATCTTCGAGGAGATATCTGATCTGAACGTTTTAACGCGTTACAAGCCTTCTTTGTACAGACCATAATTTCACGAAAGCAACCAGACTCGGCTTGCGCATGTGTCGGCTGGCATTTCAAAATGGAGTAGACATGGTGCATGTATCTATATTGAAGTTTGGATGAAAGAAATCAGGAAAAACTACAACAAGAGACTAAGGAAAAGCCAAGGTAAGTGAATAAACTGTAAAAGCAATCACAATATACATCTTAGATTTCGTATATTGCACGCTTTGCCCACGCTTGTGCTTAAAAACAAAAACCGATTCAAAGCAATGTCTGAATTCCATTGAAAGAATTACATCCACAGACTTAGCCAACGCCAGGATTTTTATACCTTATTTCTGTATCAATGTGAGGAAACTTGCTTCCCAACGGCGATCCTTGCGTCTCTGCCTTTGCCATAGCTGTCTTTTCAGGAATTTGTGGCTTGAGTTTTACCCACTCTTCCTCCGTAAGGCATACAGAGTCAAGAATTAGTTCGAGCTGGTCGATTTCGTGTTGTTCTTCGAACAGGGGTTTGCCCAGCAACATCTCGGCAAAAACACAACCGGCGGCCCATATGTCCACTTAACTACCGTAAATCACAAAGAATTTAACAGCAGGTCAGGAGATTTGTACCACAAAGTCGAGATACCTTGCGTTAGATAACGTTTGAGCGAATAAGCCGGGTCGATCAGTCTCGAGCGGCCGAAGTCGCCGATACCAAACAGCAGGCTTTCAGAATCAACTTAATATTACTTGGTTTGACATCTCGGTGAACTACATCCCCCGGGACTACATTCGCGTGAAAAGTGAGCTTGAAATCTATTTCCGAACTGAATGTTGTGCTATTCGCTGCGTACATCAACGACTGGGTGATAATTTATTTTCTTTCGCTAGACTTTCAGCACGTGTGAGAGGCTGAGTTTCAACAGGACCAACAGTACAGTGAAGCTTGCAACACTATCTGTGTTAACTAAATAACCTTAAGCGTGGCATTAAGCTTCAAACGAAACACTACACATTGACCGAAGTTAAGGCTATTAGCACTGATAATGTACCATTTCATGACCATTTTGTAAGACAATCTTGCCACTAATTATAACACTTTATGTTCGCCTAGACTCGACATTATAATTGCCTATTTCAACACACATATTTTCCATTTTTACGAGTTGAAAATATTGCCTAACATAATGTGATCCAACCGAGGTTTCTTTCAAAACTATGGCCGGAAGGAATAGTCAGGAAGATTTGTTATTTAGAAACATTCCCAAAATATCGTGACGTGACATCAATTCTGCCATGAATCGATGATAAGAACTATTTACGGAACAGCTCGAGTTAACAGCTATTAACGTAATACTGTCTAGACTGTCAAAATTGATTCTAATGGCTTGTGTTTATAATACAGATTAACCCAGCAGGGCTTTACAATGTCATCCGTTCTTACCGAGAACGAAACATGACCTTTTTATTGTGTAATCAGGTGGAAACAAAACATGTAATGAGTTGAAACATGCGATTGTTTGTACAAAACAATTTCTGGACCCTTCGCTGAACCATATAAGTGTACTAATTACATATAAACAACAGTGTGTTTGCCCAGTACATGTGAAAATTACTTAACGGAAATACATTAATTTTTTATATTTGCTGTGACCAACGGCAAATATCTTAGTGTTTTACCATATAACAAAATTTTCACTCCATTCATTCGTGAATTTGCTTTCCTTTTCCAAGGTTACTGAAATGAGCAATTACTGATCATTACCGATCACTGACCTATCCTGCTACTGACCACAAAATTCAGGGATATTTTTCGTCCCAGATGTAAATTTAGCAACAAGATACTCACGTCGCAGATATTATCAGATGTAAGCGGAAATAATTAACTTCTATATTGCTCTTGAAGTCTACGTCGTAGCCACTTTATCACGTATATCAGTCCAATTCTAGTCAAGCTTCTCAATGAACGTTATATAATTTTCCCAATTACTGGCCGTAAAGTCAATATTCAAACGCCTCTGCATTTATAAACCAATATATCAGCTAAGTAAAACTCTAAATGTTTACAGTGGTGTGGTTCAACAATCAAGACGACGGTAGTTACCTATCTGTTTTCTTGGAGATTCAAGATGGCAGAAAAACAGGTAAGAGCTTAGAACATCGTAACAACACTTTGTTTCATAACTGAAGAACTAAAAACAAACTAAACAAGGATAACAAGAGACACGTATTTCTACTCCATAAAAAAACAAATCAGTAAACTTCTATGAGAGCTTTTACAAATGCCCCTTAAATAGACAAGTATTTATCTCATATATTTGTTGCTTTTTTTAGGCTAGCCAACAGTCGTCCAATCAACCAGAAGAAGAGGTTAACAGGTAAGAATCGCCATGAGTTTTATCCAGCTTTAAACTGGACATACACTTTTTTATTCCGCCAGTTATGAAAATGACAATAAAGGTCAAATATCAAGACAAGTTCCTTTTGGCTTATATTTTCTTAATTCTTCTGACTTGCATGATTTATTGTTTATTGGCATGATGAAGATCAATCATTCTTAAGGCTATATTACTTATCTCATCTGAGTCTAGCAGCTGTAGAACCAACAGTGAAAATATTTGTAAAAGGCAAAAAAATTGTTGAGAAATTTCTATCATTTTAACCTGACATTATACCTGCAAGTATAAAATTATAATTTTAAAGGGGCTATGTCACCATCTTAGCGTTACTTTTTCAGGCCAAAATACATCTTTACATGTATATCAGGGAAATCCCAAAAATAAGGATCCAGTTTTGTTTAAAATTATTCTACTGGTGCTCTAAGAGTAAACATAAGTGTCTTGGGCTGCAGATGGCCAGGATGGAAATGAATTGCATCTCGAAAAAATTGGGCTATTTTTTTCAATTTTATCGTTTCTGTCTTGGAAAACTCGCTAAAACTCTGATAATATAGTCTATTTTCTTTTCGAGAATATACTTGATATCTTCCTCTTAGTGTTCTATAAGCGTTTTGTGTACGATAAAGGTACTTAGTTTTAATTTGGGGCAGTTTCGACCCAAAAACCCTCAAAATCACCATGACATAGAAAGGGACAGTGTCCCACCGAAAACTGAAAAAACATGAAATTTTGCTTACTTCATTATTATCATGTTATGTCGCCAAATATCACGTAATAACGACTAAACTGGATAAAAAGATTCTATAGAGTAAAACAGAACAGGTAGTTCGGAGATAAAGTGCAGGATTGCAAGGATTGAAGTGGATTACAGTTCATCAAATTTGATTTGGTAACAGGTGGTCAAGAAATCAGGTTTCCATTCTGGTGGAATTTTGCGTTTGTTTAGCCATTATTTCGTCTCTTCAGTTCATATTTCTTTGCGTTCAACACTTTTGGCATTTTTTTTCTTCCTATTTCAAGATAATAAAGCAAGCTCCCGGTAACAATCATGAAAACACGAGATCTCAGCCAGAATACTGTCCCTTGAAACCTAACTTTCTCCATTGAATGGAAGCACTTCTGTATCTTAGTCTCTTCGTGCAACTTTTAAACTTGACCAATGAAAAGGAAATAGTGACACTTGTGTTGGGCAAAATATTTCTTTCTTTTCTTTTCACAGTATTTTTTTCTGATCTAATTAGTTTCAGCACAAACCTTGGTCGTCTATAATATTTCATAACTAACTTTGGGTGCCAGGTTTAGTTACTAACAACTGCAAAAAGCTCTTAAAAGCCTCATAGTATTTTGACCTATTTTAGATCGTCTCAGTTAAGAGAAGAAGCTGAACAAGGGAATCACCAGCACCTACAAAATGACAACCACACGCTGGAAGAGGGAAATGTATGTGGAAAAGCTGTTCAATATCTTTCATTTAAATGGTCACGCTTTAGGATTCTATTCACCGTCTAAATATGTTACAACCACCTTGTAAAGCATAATAAATGGTAACAACAGAAGAGTACTGTTCAGTTCAATAGGAGTCTGGCGTTCCTTGATTGGAGCGTTGAGACAAAGGTTTCGTTGTTTAAAGACTCTGCGTTGTTTGAATTGAAAAAGTTTGTTGATGAACATAACGTCAGCTGAAATCCGCCTATAGCTTTGAATTGAACTGTCACACTGTATCATCCAAAACGTTAGATCCACCTTGCACAGCATACTCAACAGCAACACCGGAGAGTACTGCTGTGTAGCATCCATTTGAATGGTTACACTGTAGGATTCATCCACAGACTTAGAAATAAGATTATAAGAACCACCTTGCACAGCACACTCAACAGCAACACCAAAGAGTACTGCTGTGTAGCATCCATTTGAATGGCTACACTGTAGGATTCATCCACAGACTTAGAAGTTAGAACCACCTTGTACAGCATAATCAACAACACAGCAACACAGGAAAAAACTGCTCAATAGTTTTCAATTGAATGGTCACACTTCAGGATTTCATCCACAGACTCAAAAGTTAGAACCAGCTTGTACAACATAATAAACAGTACCACAGGAAGGCACTGCTCAACAGCTTTCATTTAAATGGTCACACTTTAGGATTTCATCCACAGACTCAAAAGTTAGAACCATCTCGTACAGCATAATAAACAGTACCATAGGAAAGTAAAGCTCAGCAGCTTTCATTTAAATGGTCACACTTTAGGATTTCATCCACAGACTCAAAAGTTAGAACCATCTTGCACAGCATAATAAACAGTAGCACAGTAAAGTACTGCTCAATAGCTTTCATTTGAATGATCACACTTTAGGATTTGATCCAGAGACTTAGAAGTTAGATCCACCTTACGCAGCATAATCAACAGCAACACATGAGAGTACTCCTCTGAAGCTTCCATTTTTTCAGCTTAACGATCATACATGTACTTATTTACTAAAGTTTTAGTTCTGATCATATCCATCACTTCAGACTTGGCGATTTTTGTTTGACTTTGATCTATGATCAGTTACATGAAATACAGAAAATTCTACTTACATTCTACAGCTGATTCCAACGCAGTGTGATGTCCTTTAAGAGCGATGCAATCTGTCTCCTTTTTCCATTTATTTGAGTGTCTGTTCTTAAAGGCAAAATAATCAGTCTTATTAAAAGTTGATATTGAAACAGCTTTATTATCATTACAGCAAGGCAGTTGCGGACGTGGCATTACATTTTTATACCCTAAATGATACAAAAAATAACAGACAATGGTTTCTCCTTTCCCTTTATGTTGTCTCATGAAATATAAAGATCCCAGTGTATTTAAAAATTAAATTTTCGAATGCTCTGTGTAGTAAAATACCAATTTAAAATCAAAACCAATTAAATTTACAATAAGTGCAGTTAGTTGTAATACTGCATTTTGTATACCGTGAGTGAGTCACAAAAAAAAACTGATTTTATCCAAAGACTCGTTAGAATTTCAGTTCTAACCATTTAAATCACTTAAAACTTGACAGTTTTCTTCTTATGTAAAAAAAAGTTTTCTGAAACTGATTTCACCTTTAACTGAAAAACAGTTTGCAAGCAATGTTCTGGATTGTTTTGAACATATGCGCAACTATAGCAATATTTCGTTTTTCTTTTTAGCTTTTTCCTTTGCCGGGGTGGACCGCACGGGGGCAACGAGTCCAACAGCGTTCTGATCCAGGAGGCCATCACAGCCCCATAGGGTAGGGTATAGAACAACAAATCTACGAATTGCGATACTTAGGATTTTGCAATACATACCACACTATAAACAATTTTAGACTCACTGCCCTTGTTAGCATATCCAAAAGAATTTGCTTTAAAACGAGGCCAGTGAGGGTAACTAACATACATGCAAACAATAATATACAGAACGTCATTTATTATTAAGGTAAATAAGCAACCTCTTAGCTCCGTATTTTCCACACAAAAAAAAACGCCTTCTTGTCACTTTGTCCCCTTTTCAAGAACTAACTACATGAAAAATAGTTTTAGTTACAGCGGGGCAACCGTTTGGAACAACTTACCCTGTAACATTAGAGAGTCTTGTTCGTTAAGTGAATTTAAACGCCTTCTCTATTATAATTTTTAAACACGACATTCATGGAAATCAGGTTTTTGCGTGGCATATTGTTCTAAGTTAATGTTTAATGTTAAGATTAGGATTTTTAGGTTTTAGTATGTTAGTCATTGTACAGGAATTTATTGTGCCTGATGATTTTTACCATGTATAAATAATGATTAAAGATTAAAGATTAAAGATTGTGTTGTCTCGTTGGGACATTGATGATTGATGATTGCCTAGGTCGCATCTATATCGATGGAGGTTATTTTATGGGATGCAACGAAATAAGTGTTTTTCTAATCAATCATCTTGAATGATAATAGTAGTCCACAAAACATCAGGAAATCTGAAAATATTCTCTTTTTATGTCTTTTTATCTCAGGGGCATATCTTGTCTTCCACCACAGTATGAAGCGAGAAGCGCCCGAAATCCTCAGGTAAGTATTTAACAATTAGACCCGTAGCCCGAAAGGGCTACGGGTCAATAGCCCATGAGGCGAAGCCGAATGGGCTATTGACCCGTGGCCCTTGAGGGCGAAGGGTCTAATTGTTTTAGTATCACCCAACTAGTCGGACAGAAAAAGGCAATAATAAAAAAAAGCAATTGCAAGTTGAAGAAATATTTATTTGGGAATAAAACGACAAATAAAACCGGCGAATTTCGCTACTCGATGACTATTACTATTAGACCCCTAGTAGCGTAGCCAATCAAAATGCAGGATTTGCATTAGTCCACTAGTTGGGTGATACTAAATGATGTTATGCTTCTCAACAACCCTTCCGTCCAGCAGACTAACTTCACTGGTTAAGCAATATCCTAGTCAGTCCATTACAAAATGATCTAGAATAATCACTAAGGACTATTAATATTCTAAAGCGTGGTGCCCTTGCCAGTCGCCTTCAACCTTGACAATGGAACTTTAGAAAATAAATATATAACATATGCGCAACTAGCAATATTTCGATTTCTTTTCAGCTTTTTCCTTTGCCGGGGTGGACCGCACGGAGACAACGGGTCCAACAGTGTTCTGATCCAGGAGGCCATCACAGCCCCATAGGGTAGGGTATAGAACAACCAATCTACGAATTGCGATACTTAGGATTTTGCAATGCATACCACACTATAAACAATTTTAGCCTCACAGTCCTTGTTAGCATATCCAAAAGAATTTGCTTTAAAACGAGGTCAGTGAGGGTAACTAACATACATGCAAAAAAATAATACATGGACCGTCATTTATTATTAAGGTGTATAAGCAACCTCTTGGCTACATATCACAAAGCGAAATTTATTTGTTTGTAGATCAATATTGCCTAGATTGTAACTTAATCCATGGAAGTTATCTTATGGGATGCAACGAAATAATGTTAGTATGTGATTAAAAATTAGGTTCGCAAATGTTTTCCTACTCAACTATCTTGAATGATTATAGTCGTCTACAAAACATCAGAAAATCCTAAAATATACTCGTTTTGTGAATTTTTATCTCAGGGGCATATCTTGTCTTCCACTACAATATGAAGTGAGAAGAGCCCGAGATCCTCAGGTAGGTATATAATGTAGCTGCAGATAGTCTAAAGGTCCGTTTACACAGGCTATCTTTTGTGCAATATTTGTCGCACTTTTCGGTGTAATTTTTGTCGCGCACAAGTTGCATTTTCAAATGGCCTGTGTAAACTAGCGGTGATTTCAGTGCGATTTGGAAACGATTTGTCGCGCGATGTCGCAGAAGTTTCGACATGTTCGAAACCCGATGCAACTTGGCGGCGATTTTTTGGAAATCACAGCAAATGTCGCACCCGAATCGCACAGGAAATCGCCGCTAGTTTACACTTGCGACAAAAATTGCATTGGAGAGCGCGACAAAAATCGCATCAAAAATCGCACGTGTAAACTGGCCTTAAATATGCTTCTCAACAACCCTTCCGTCCAACAGACTCACTTCACTGGTTAAGCAATATCCTAATCAGTCCATTACAAAATGATCTAGAATAATAAACTGGGACTATGTTTAATATTCTGAAGCGTGGTGCCCTTGCCAGTTGCCCTTAACCTAGATTATGGAACTTTAGAAAATAATTAAATAAAATATGCGCAACTAGCAATATTTTGTTTTTCTATTTAGCATTTTCCTTTGCCGGGGTGGACCGCACGGGGATATCGCGTTCAACAGTGTAGTGATCAAGCAGGCCTTCACGGCCCCATAGGGTAGGGTACACAATAACAAATCTACGAATTACGTTACTCATGATTTTGCATTACATAAGCAAACTGATTCCTTCTTCGCTATATATTTTCCATAAAACTGAAATAACTAGTAATCTTGTTTAGTTTCGTACAAAACCACGATGACTGTGGGACACTGATGCTATGTCAACATTGCTTTGATTTTTTATCCAAACCGTTCTCGATATCTTAATTTGGGGTGTTACTTGGTGTTGCGGAAGCCATTGTTGGTTAGCTTTTGTGTTGTGGTGTGGGTATTGTTCAGTGTCTTTTGAATCTTTTGTTTTACGTCATTTGGTGATCACACCATCCGCAACACCAAGAAACTACCTTAATTTGGGATGAAAAGAAATACTCGTATATTAGCGAATATACCTCGAATATACCTCGAATATACCTCGTATATTTTCGAGCAAGAGAAAAAATACTGTTTCATATCTCTTTATCTCAGGGGGATATCTTGTGATCCGCTGTTTGATGACTTTACAGGCACACGAGACCCTCAAGTAGGTGTATTGTGTAGCTGAATATGATTCTCTATAACCCTTCTGCCGGTTCAGGACACTAAATGCACTTGTTACAGCAGTTTTTAATTGAGTGTCGTAAAACCAAAACCAAAGTAATCACTCTGACCAATCGCAGAACTCGCAGACAATCCAATGAACCAATCAGAACTCGAAGCAAATACATGTAGCCGGCGCCTAGCGCGGGAAAACGCCTGCGAGCAAGTCACGATTGGTTTTGATTTTGATTGGTTAATAAAGTGGCACGAGATTTGTCAGCCAATCACAAAGCCTAGTAATGCAAAACCAAAGCAACTGCGAAATTAATTTCGACACTGAATTGAAAAGCGCTCCACACAACATTCTTATTACTAAAAAAAACGTTACTAACTCACACCACTGTGAGATGTATCAACGACAGGTTGAAAAGTCCATAAAAAGTAACTAAAATAATGGACTAGGGCTATGATTAAAAATTCTGAAACATGGTGCAATTGAAGGTCTCTTTCAAGCTTAAAAATGGTAGTTTAGAAAATAGTTATCAAAAAACGATACGAACTTCGAAGCATTATAAACCAAGCTCTGACAGAAATTGCCGTACACTAAATTTGGCATCAAGGCGAAAAAAAAAACATCTTTTTGAAACCCAATTCTTTTTCTATTCATTCTCTAATATTTTAAATCACCCAAAAGCTAGAAAACTGTGATACTGTAACTATGCTGAACCACCTCGTACAGCACAATAAACAAAATCACAGAGAAGAACTGTTCGATAGCTCTTACTTGTTGAGTACTGTTTTGTACCACATTGTACAGCATACAAATACAAACTGAATGCATGGCTGGCTACACGGCAATGGGCTGATTTATTTAGCCCGCTAAATAAATCAGCCCATTGCCGTGTAGCCAGCCTTGCATTCAGTTTGTCTTATACACTTCAAGTGACGTCTGGCTCGAGCATCTCTACATAGAGAGCCGGCAAAACCGAATCAGTTCGTTTTACTTACAAGTTACACGACCTAGCAAGCCCTTTTGGCGGTAAATTGTACCATTCTGGATTGAAAATGGTTACCTTGGCAACAATGAGTTAACTGGGCAAAGAAATGTTTGTTGATTTCATTCATGAATATATAAGAAGTTCTCATTTTAAATTCAATTCTCTATCTAATGCTGTTTTAATTTTATATTCCACAGGAAAACGATTGTGTCTGCGATACATGTGTTTAAACAAAGAAAGTGTGATTAATGTAAATGGAGATAAAACTTTGAACATACTGTAAGATACATATGCATTTTTTTGCAAAAACATTCACAAGAGTTCTAGGTAAATTAAGGCAATGATATAATTCACATTTAGTTCTTTGTCGCGTTATATTGTTTCTTCTTTTCTTAAAAAAATGCCTTTAGTTCCATGAACTTAAGTCACGTTAGCTCTGGTTTTGGGCATAGGTTTGAGTGTCTTATTTGTTCGTTTGTTTGAAAACTGTGTACAAAAAAATGTAAATAAAACAACTGCAACGTATTACCAAGACAATACACGACTTGGCTAAAACACTTTTAAAATGTCTCTTCATGGACTGTGGTTAAGGTAGCTCTGGTTTTGAAATAGATTCATGTTTACTTGTTTGTTCGTTTGCTTGAAAATTGTGTGCTAAAAGAAACAAATAAATAATTTGCAACCTGCAGACCAAGAAAAGCATGTGCCCACACATGCTTCTTCTTGGTGGAGAGGGGTTGTGAGACCCAAGCATCAAAATATGAGGGTAACGGCGAGAGGTCCGAAACCCAAAGTTAGCTTTTCCATAGACCATTCCAGTTTTACAAACCTACCAGACACAATGTGACTGTCTACTTGCAAAATATTTTGCCCCTGGGCAATAGTTTCACTTTGTCGCTAATCGTGTCTCCCGTCTTTTAATTCTTTGCAATTTCAAGATTATGCTGTTCGATGCAATATCTTAAAATAATCTCTGATTCCTTACATTGATCTCATCTCCCTGGGAAAAAACCCACATTCCAGCGGTTCAATTATTTGAATATTGAATATGAAATTGAAATTAAAATTAGCATCTAAATCTTAAACACTGCACATGATATTTTGTGGTCCCTTCTTTCTGTTGTCGCGGAGTTAAAACCTATCAAATATAAACCGGCTACGTATGAAAAAAGGCCAAATAGTCAAGGTTAAATTCGGAAACTTCGCTTGAATTTGACCCGAATAAAACAGCGTTGTTTACATTAATTATACTCAACACTTCCTGGATACGGTCACGCCAACGCAATATCCTTTGTATCTTAACAAAATAAGTAAATCGAGTCATCTCTTTAATAACTGGCAAATATTTAAAAGCGCCCAAATTATCCAGCCAAACTCTCACAAAATTAAATAAATACCTGGTCCTGGTATCTATAATAGCAACTTCTCTTTGCAAATGAAAGAGAATACGAGGCTAAATCAGTTATAAAAGGGGTGCAAGGGGATGTTGAAATCAAAACACGAACCTGTTTTGGCACATTCCGTCACAAAACAAGGGAAATTACCTCAAATGTTGAATGACTACGCATTAACAATCAACTGTGCTCATTGCATGTTTGAACTTGCCTTTGCTATGAATCGATTCTGAGAAGAGCGCTATAAACTGATGTTGCAAAATATCAGGGATGGAAGTGTCAATTGTTCTTAGCAGAGTACAAATTGGACATTGTTTGTTGCGGTTCTGAAAATCACTCGCCCGAATGGCGAGAACTGTCAAAAATTAATTTCCAACCCTATGATATACTGGAATAATATGTGCTGTATCGAGGGAAAATCGCGAAGTATAAAAGGCCGAAGACAGAAGGGGTAAGTGACGTACATGTATAGAAAAATTAAGGCCGCCTAACAGAAATATAAAAAGGTCCATGTTTAAAAGTTTCCTTGGTAATTACTCGTCACTAAAGCGTCGCAGAGTGATTTGATTTAGCTTCAGTCAACAATTTTAAAATCGCACCGGGATTGAAGAAGATACTTCGAACATTTGAGTCAGTTACTTGAATTATGTGACATTTGCGACCATTCGTTTGTGGTGGTGTTCGTTATGCAATTTTCAAACATGGCCGAATTTTTCCTTCCTTAGGCCTGTGTATAAAGTGTTCTACAAAGCAACGGACTGTAATTATGTTAAATCTGGGCCTGGGCCTGCATTTCGAGCAGATGACATTTACGATTATTCTTTGACATCTTAATGTATATGCAATGTCTGTATTGGAGTGACGTTGTATGGCTTTATAATCCCCAACATGATCTCGTGAAGGCATTGAAGCATGACCTCAAAGTTTCCATTGATTGACGGATGACGTAGACAGCCTTCCTCAAAGTGCGGCAAAAGCGCGCCAAACCTTACGGAGGGCACACAACCAACTATCTACATGTAGTAGTTACCAATATGCATACAATGACGACGCCAAATTTGGCCGAGTTGAACGTCAAAACCGGACATGGTGAGTACCACTTTCACAATACCGGTATTTTATTGTTATTTTTGGTAAAATAAAACACCTGTTCGTACGCAAACCTATATCTATCACAAGTGAACCCTTGCAAATAACCATTCAAATAAAAAGCTGTTGAGCAGGGCCGAGTTGTTCAAAGCGCGATTAAGCTAACCCAGGGTTAGCGTCAATTTTGATCCTAGTCGCGTTCGAAGAACGCAATTCTAATTTGGTTCGTGTTGGTTGTCCTGTGGTTTACATGCAGTAAAATTTGAGATTTTTTGGTAGACGGTCTTCCAAATGGCCGCCCCTATTGCTTTTTTCAGGGCTCATTTCCGCCGGAAGTTCCTTCGAACGCGCCTCCATAATCTCCGATTACTGCTAGTTAATAATGGTAATTGAATTGAGTGGAGTGCAATTTCGTCTGAAATCATACGCGTGATGCGCGCGAGTTCGATTTGAAATCACAAGTATGATTTCAGACCAAAATTGCACGACACGAAGTTCAATTACCACTTTATTACATCCATAATACAGGATTTTAGTCAGTACCAATATTGATGTGACTTATAGATGCGATTTAGAGCAAAAAATAGTGCGATTCAGGAATAAATCGCACTGCTGAGAAAAAATGCGATTTAGAGCAAAAAAAAATTAGTGCGATTCGGGAATAAATCACACTGCTGAGAAAAAGATTCGATTTGGAGCAAAAAATAGTGCGATTCGGGAATAAATCGCACTGCTGAGAGCCAATCAGATTGCAAGGATCACCACTGATTTCAAAATGGATGTAATAAAATACTTAATCAATGGAGATTTTTCCAAAGTATTTTCACCCTTAAGTTTCGACTTTGACTTGACTTCGCGTGCAGCTTAAAATAAGCTTTTGAAATTTTGGGATTCGTTAGAAGTCAAGGTGCTTGCCGATCTGCCGAGGGAAATAAGACAACGAAAACACTTCTAACAAGAGGAATTAAATCCTCGGTTAAAAGTTAGCGTTAACCGAGTTTCGAACAAAGCTTTCAAGTTCAAGTGGTTCTCAGTGTTCACTACGCTACACAAGGTTGTGCTAACTTTGAGTCTGTGTACAAAATGCTAAACTGTGACCATTCAAATTTTTTGTTGTGGTGCTGCTTTTACTCGATCTGCACAAGGTATATTTTACTTTGAAAAGTTGGGTGAAATCATAGCGTGCAACTATCCTACTAGCCGAACTAGAATTGAAAGGTGTCGATCACAACTATAAATGGCTCATTTTTCCAAATGCGCTTTCGTTTTCACCTTAGGGACAAACCACTAAGAATTCTGACGGTCGGGTTGTGGGCGGGGGTTTTCAGGCTTTCGGTTGCAGGATATTTTTTCTGCAAGAGAAATTTGGCTTGTTGGATACATGTATTTTTGTTCAAAATCACCCACACCCCCTCCAGAAATCTAATGGTTTGTAACCGGGGCAGTATCCAAGAGAGCGAAACTATCACGTGACAATGTCTTATCTAGCTTTGTTCAGAAAACAATTCCTCGCGATTAAATTGTAATTTGCTCTGAATAGTTTAACGGAAAGCGCAGATTACGAGCCAAATGAATACGCTCTTTGAACCTTTTTCTGCCTTCAAAAAGCGTTTGCACTCCCAACTATATATCGTATGCATTACAGACATCCATACGTTATTTTACTACAGATTTAAGAGCAGCCAATGACAATAATGGTGTCTACGATTACATCACATGCAGTTACAGTGACTGATGTATGAGAACTTGACAATTACTTCGCAATTTTTTTAAGTCTCGTAATTTTGAAAGCTGTCCAAGAACAACGATAAATCAATGAACTTTGAAACGATGGATTGCACTTTGACCTAACTAATTTAGAATAATCAAAGCGAATCTATGAAACAAGGGCATTACACTTTACTAAAAGCATGCTTCAGAAAGGAAAAGAATAATGTACAGTTTTGGATCATTTACATTTCATGAAAAACCAGTGTGAGGCCACGTTGTTTATGCATACCAAACAACCAGCTGCCACATGATGACTGCAACTACAACATCTGGCCACTTTCCAACGAATTTCATTCCAATTTTAGGAAACCTCGGCTTCGTAGTTATATTTCCTGGCATTAAAAATTTAGAAGAAAAACTAACGAAAAAGTTATATTCCTTTTAGTGTCCCTTAAAAGTTATGTTCCTTTTTTCCTTTTTGTAGTCCTTGTGATGGCCGATAAATATTTTCAGAAATGAACCAATCACCAATTGACCTGCATCGTAAGCTTATCAATTCGACTTCAAGGGAGAGTCGGTCCACATTCATGCAGCACGTGCAACGGTGCGACGGCAACGGTGCTAAGCGTGGCCCATTTTGACCATATTTTATACACAGGTAGGCTGGAAAGTCAAACATGATTTCCTTTTTGAGAAGTTGGGTTTCTTCTGCAGATCTGAGCGTGTAAACCACGACATTACAGCGAAGAGTTTTGTTCGTATACATGCCTTCAAACGAGAAGATGTCACGATTAACTGCGGTATCCTACAAACGTAACAATGCGCGATTATCACTTAGAAACCACATTTTTAAGAAATAAAGCGAGTATAACTGAAAGTCTAGCTAAATAGCCCTTATTCAATGAAACAGTACACGAAAAATACGGCCAGAGGGCCAGACGGCCAAACGAAACCGCTATAGTCGACGAGAACAAGCTCGATCTCTTTGAGAGTCGAGAGCACAAAATGAAAGTTCAAAGCAGACTGAACCACAGCGAGAGTTTAAATTCATGACTCAATTGAAAACTTAAACGCAATCATATCTTGAAAGAGCGTCTGGAAAATTATTAAGAGCAATCCATCTTATCTATAGTTTACTAATTCGATGTTGTCCTGAGTTCTCAAGAAGGGAGCTCCAAGAAAGGCAAGTGTTACGATTAGGAGGGAGTATATAGTTATGTAGGTTCCATCTGAAGCAACATACATCTCGGAGACCACACAACTGGGAAATAATGCCTTTTAGAAGTGCGCAGAAAGACAGAAAATAGAGATTGATAAACGTAGAGCTCATAAACGCATGCCCCACGAGAGCAAGCTTTCTTCCAATGTTTCACTTTAACTTACAGCCATAATCTAAATCTACACCCCGGGACACGTTCACGTCATAAATCTCACTCTCCAAAATTTCAATGATCAAAACGCCATCCTATAAACTAACTATGATTCTTCATTTTTCAGCGAGAGTCATGGAAAACAGGCCAAATAGAAACGTAAGTAGGAAATCCATTACTTTATACAATGGTACGCCTAACGCTTTCGATTTGTATTATCGAAATTACTATTTTATTTTGTGCTTACTGTCGTTCATTCAAAGCAAACTCGGCTCAAATATGAGCTCAATATTCAAAGATGAAAGTTGAAGTTAGCACGAGGCTTGGCCATAAGCGGTAGAACACCGCAATGTGTAAAAATCAAACTTCACATTGTAAACAAAAACTTAACTAAGATACAAGTGTTTGTATACCCAACATATGTCGCCAAAAGTAGAAGCATTTTGGCTTTGGCTTTATAACACTAATCAAACAAAAATTAACATGATTTACACCTTTTTCTAGTTTCATGCAATCTTCAACTAGTCATGTGTGAAATACATTTAACAATTACAATGCACAGTATTTTCAAAGCCACTGCAGAATTTCTTGTGAACAAAAAAGCATGATGAAACATACACATTTTAAGAATCCTTTTAACGCCTTTGTTTATTATATTATTCTCTAAAATCACCCTGGACAAACTAAGCTAATTGTTTTAAAACATATTGTTTAGAAAAAAATGAATAATGCAATGCTGAAAACAATACAATAAAATACTATTACATTTTGTTCGAATCACTAGTCGCTTGATTGCCTCTATAATAAAAATTAAAAAAGCACAATACACTCTTTAGGTTTCCTAACTCCAATTTGTCCAAGACACAACGTGCACTATGATGCGTGTAAATATACATTGTGCTCTTCATAAAATAGCCAGACCTCATTAAGACAATAAAATAAAGGAATTTATAACTATTCTTGTCCCTAAATTAAGAAATCTATTGAACATTACACATGTATATGGAGCATTTAGCAATCCTTTAAGCTCGTGCTCACATGTTGTTTTTCCCTTTTTTCCTCAGCACCAGCAAAATAGTCAAAACAGGTAAGTCGTGTAACTTTGAGCAACCATGTTTACAGTGTACAGTGTACATGTTACTCTTTAGCGTTATATACTTCTTGTTATTGTGTTGTTTAATTTTCACATTTAGTGAAATAATTTGAAGCGTACAGAATATTAGGAGCTTAATATTAACCCATAAGTCTATGAGTAAACTATGTTTAAGCTCCTGAGCTCTTATTATCGTTTTAATGACATTGTTTATAAAATGCTTAGAATCTCTATATTATTATTGAGAGGTGCATAAGTCCTCACCAAAATATGTAATATGCTGAATCTTCAGTCATTGAAAATGAACTGGCTAATTAATTTAATTTAAAGGGGTGCCTGATACAAAAGGCAAAGACATAAGGGAGATTAAATAGTTAGGAAGCTAGGTACAATGGTTATGTGAAACAACCTGCAATGGATGCAATTTCAGCTATGCGCACAATAAACACAAAGTACCATTGCTACATTAGTTCTGATTGTTCTTTGTTCAGTATGTGGGACTTTTCTTACAAGCTATCTTTTTATGAAGTAAACTCGTGAACAACACAGAATTCCAAATTACTGCCATACCACCATACTTGCAGGCTGTCGTGTAGGGCTGGACAGGTTGCTGCAGGTCATTCCACCTCGCACCAACATCTCAGTAATCATGGTGCACAACTGATCACTAATTATATTAAGCATGCACTAGGACCTTTCCATAATTTAGAAATCAATTACAATTGTTGCATGATTAAACACATATTGACTGAGAATGTGAGAAAAATATTTGGCTCCCAGTCTAAGCTTGAGTCACCAACCTCAATTGTTGCACTTGTTCAGTATGAAATGACTACTATCGCCAAATATTTTCCCACCTGATCGACCTGACTCAGTCAGGAAGAGCATACTTTATAATATGACCGTACGGCCCCGCTAATGCAATATTACAGAAAATAGAATTGCAAGGTGACGTGAGTGGGGCCGGACGGGTTGACGTGAGCCGGTCCAGAAAAAGCCGTCCGGCCCCGCTCGAATGACTATTCTTGTACTTTCTAGTCATATTATAAAATACTTATTGACTGAGTTAGGTCGGGCCGGACGGGAAAATATTTGGCTCTTGGTCATGGCGCACGGACCTCGCTGCGCTCAGTCCGTACGCCATGACCGAGCCAAATATTTTCCCGTCCGGCCCTCCCACTCAGTCAATAAGTGCATAGTATGTTCTTGCTTTCCGACTTATTTTTGTTTTATCCTTATGTACTTACCTTTTGAATAATTTATTTCCCCAGGTTGAGAAATTGGATATTGCCAATAGAGAGTCAGCAACCAATAAGCAGTCTAGAGGTAACAACAGTTTAACAATATTTTACAAAATTAAATTAATAAATAATTATTTGCATGTTATTACTCTTGTCCTAGCTAGTCAGTGTGCCGAACATGAAAATGGTATTTATCACTTACAGTGATGTAATACTACAGCTGTAGTAATACACCCTACTGTAGCCTGCAAGCAGCTGGCCTTCTTTATCTCAATATGAGATTAAAAAAAAAGGCTCTGAAGAAATTGTGTCAGGCTTTTTATTGAGCATGTACAAGATTTTTGTTGGCTATAATAAGAGAAGAGATTAGATTAGAAGGCATGCTCTTTTGTTGACCACAAAAATTGATAATAAAGCCTCAAAGCCACAGTGTACCCAGAATGCATCGAGTTCCATGCAATATGACTACTTTATCATATCACTTACATGTATCAAGCAATGTACATGCATGTTCACTGAATTTCATAAAGCCTGGTTTTCATATGTTGTTAAAAATCCCATACTATCGGGGATTTTGCTGTTTCCCGACCATCCCAGATTTTGCTGATATGTCGGGGAAAATCACCAATTATATTGCAGAAATCTGCTGATTTTCCTGATTTGTCCCTGACCATTCTATATGATCAGGGATGTCTACGATTTTGTGTTTTCATAAGTAGGCAAAATCTGGGATGGTTGGGAAACAGCGAAATCACCAATCGTCTGGGATTTTCCAGACATCTGTAAACCAGGCTTTAAAGACTGGGGTTTAAGTCCATCATTTCTAAACTTGTGACATTTTAATTAACATTTTAATTTTCATGTCAATTAAATCTATCAGTGCTAATGATTATTTTGAACCCTATTTCACAGCTTGGTGAAGTTGATTTAGCTACAATTGCTCAAGAAACAACAAGGTAATACATTTCAGATTTACATGGGCATGTAACAATGAATCAAATGTGGCTAGGTTTTTTTTTTTTTTTTGCATGCTGAGTAAATCTTGGAGTCATGTTACATTACATCTCAATAATCATGATGCACAATGTTACTGATCACTTATAAAGCATGCACTAGGAACTTTCCATAAAAATTATTTAGCAATCAAATCATTTTAGCAATCAATAACAATAATTAATGCATGATAAAAACACTTATTGACTGAAACTGAGTGGAAAATATTTGGCTCCCGGCCTACGCTTGAGTCACCGACCTCTATCATTGCACTTGCTTGGTACGCCATGGCCACAAGCCAAATATTTTCCCATCCAATCAACCCAACTCAGTCAAGAAGTGCATACAGTGTGTATGTTCTTACTTAATCTGACTTATTTTTGTTTTATCCTTACATGTATATACTTACCTTTTGAATAATTGATTTGCCCAGGTTGAGAAATCAGATATTGCCAATTGAGAGTCAGGAACCAATAAGCAGTCTAGAGGTAACAACAGTTTAAAAATATTTTAGAAAATTAAATTGCTAAATTTGTAAGGTATTACATTTGTACTTTTGTGTTAGTGAGTGTGACTAACATCAAATGGCCTTAAAATTGTGCCTCAAAATCATTTGCTCCCACACAGTGGGCCCAGGTTTGACTCTGTTTTCTTGACAAATCTTATGCTTGAGCTGTAAAATAAGTAAAAAAAAAAAATAAATAGGAATTTCAGTGGAATCCATGAGGCGGCTCTTACTTCCACTGCTTCTGGATCGAATTGGAATTTGGAAATGTTGGTTTTTGTGGAGGGAGGAAAACTGGAACTCGTACCAAGAACAAACCCTCGGAGCAAGAATGAGAACCAACAACAAACTCAACCCACATACATGTATGATGTCACCTCCAGGAATCAAAGCCAGGCCACATTGGTGGGAGAGAAGTGCTCTCACCACTGAGCCACCCCTGCTCAAGCTCCCTGTGCTGTAGATAACCAGTTTGGTACTAAGAAACTGGATTGACAAGCCAAACTTTGGGACTGCGGTGACTCGATTTTGGTAGAGCCAACTTTTCTTCCCAAGTAAGGGAAGGTAAAGAGGCTCTGCTTGCAGGGTGTATAAGTAATAATGAAATGTTAAGAAGTGTGAACATTATTTTTAAAGTCTACATGTATTCTGACACTGTGTTTGGTTTTAATGTTACGTGACAAATCATGCAGTCACAATCATGTTTCCAGTGGTAGTGGAGGCTTGGGAGTGATTTCAATTTCTTACAGTCAACGCACTTCACGCGTGAACGCACAACTTCAACTATTCATTGATTAGGTCGTTCTTTGATTTCATGCTTCCAAAAATTTGCTGATTATTCGTATCTTTTATTTTATAATCGAATCATGAATTTCGTTATTAAAAATAATGTTCACAACAGTGTAAGAATGATAAGATTTTTCATCCGTTTAGATAAAACTGTATTTTTCATAAGGTAGCTTTTTTTATTACACGTAACTTTGAATAGTTTCAGTGTCGTGCGCCGTGGGAATTTAATTTAACCGTGAGCATTAATTAAACTGCCCAAATTAACGGTCTTCATGAGGTGTCAAGACACAAGTTTATTTTTGAAACGATGGCAAGAAATTCGCTTGGGGGGGTTTACAATCCTGGTAAACCTTTACCTTTGCACACTTTTGAAGCGGTATTGTGTCCTCTTGTTTACGGCTTACTGGAATATCCATTCTGATAAACTTAAAATTCCTGGGAAGCAACTCTCCCATTAGATTGACAATATCTAGCCTAAATTCTCTTAGTGGTTTGGCTAAGCAGCTACTCTTCCTTTCTACGAACGCAATTGCTTCTGGCTTTTCTTTCAATTTGATTTTGAGAAGAACTTCTTCCACCATATTGTTTCGACGGCGCTCTCTGTAATTATTTATTCGAAACTAAATCCTTATCTTTGAAGCTATCTGCAAAGTAACATTAATTCAATTTAAGAATGAAATATACACATGAAGAATGGAATAATCTAATTAAGAATAGAATGGGCATTCATGCGTGATGTGCGTTGACTGTAACTGCTTGAGGCTAACAATGAAAAATTAATAGGATAAATCTGTACTGCAAAGTCACAATCTAAGGAATTTTAGCAAGATATACATAAACCTTCATCTTTGAATTCATTTTTACTGGAACACACCATGCAGGTCACTGAAGGTGCTGGTTATGAAAATAATATCATTGATAGACTTGATATCTCACAGATTTGACATTTGATGTGTATTTATACAGGTATCCTGTTTCAATTGCAAAACACTACAGTCACACATACAAGTCAAAAACGCCACGAGCAAATGAACAAATCACTCTGCTTTCAGTCAAGTTTGAATGAAAAATCAAAGTTATCAACGTGCCTTTACATTTTTTAGCGCCTACACTGTATAAAAGTTCTTTATTTGCAGTATCACATGAAGCAAGTAAATGTGACATTAAAATATATAGTCATGTTAATTGATTAACTGCTGACATGTTGTCAGCAACTGGCCCAAAAAGTGCAGGATGAGAAGAAAATTTTGAACAATCTCGATTTTTCTTGTCTTAATAATAAATTAAAGAAGATATGACATTAGAAGGCATGCTTTTATGTCGACCACAAAAATTGATAATAAAAGCCTCAAAGCCATTAATAGTGTACCCAGAATGCATCAAGCATGCATATGACCATTTTATCACAGTCATGAATTATCAAGCAATGTACATGTATGTTCGCTAAATTTCATAAAGCCTGTTTTTCATATAAAATGTTGGGAAAATCCAAGACATTGGGGATTTTGCTGTTCCCGACGGCCCAAATTTTGCCGATATGTCGGGAAAATCGCTGATTATTGAGAAATCTGGGACACGTCTGGAAAATAAAAACGCTCCCAATTTTCCTGATTTGTCTCCAACCATTCCAGATGATCAGGTTTGTCTATGATTTCATGTTATCATAAGTAGGCAAAATCTGGGACTGTTGGGAAACAGTGAAATCCCTGATCATCTGGGCTTTTCCTGACATATGAAAACCATGCTTTAAAGACCAGGGTTTAAGCCCATCATTTCCAAACTTGTGACATTTTGTCCAGTGGAATTGACTCTATCAGTGCTAATAATTATTTTGTACTCTATTTCACAGCTTGGCGAATTTGCTTTAGCTACAACTGCTCAAGAAACAACAAGGTATACATGGACATGTAACAATGATTCAAATGTAAAAATCAAACATGGCCAGTGAACATAATTTATTTTGTAAGCCAAAGTACATGTATGTGGTTTAAAATCCACTGGAAAAAACTAAGTATCTACATGACTGAAAAAATGTAAGATAACTCCATACAAATGTACATGTATTGGAAAAATCCAATAAGAAGGACATGATATACATGTAAACACAAAAACAATGAAGCATTATACATCATGTTAACAAAGGGTATATGTTTTCTTTGGTTAAAAAAAAAACAATTTAAGGGCTCGGGGCATAACCAACCTATGTTGCTTCTAAGGTTGTTTTTTTATTTTTCTCACTCAGATTATCTTTTGTCCATTTTTGGCATGTGAACTACAAATTAGTTGCAAAACATTGTTAAGATTTTTTTCTGTTGTTTTTTCCATCGCTTTCAAGAAATAACGCATGCAAAAAAAACCTGCATGTCTCCTGCTGAATCCCGCTTGAAAAAAAGAATCCCAAGGTTTACCCGAATTTCTCAAATTTTAAGCTGATTTTTCACTTCAGATGGCCAAGTTCAAGAAAAATAAATCCCAAAGAACATTCCCTCAAAATCGCTTCATTTTTATCACCAATAGTCAGCCACTTAGATTCATGCCATTTCCCTTATCCTTACAAACCTCCTTTAGGAAGCACTCCCGGTCTTCCGCTGCCGGCTCATAGTCTTTTCCTGCCTTGCTGAATTTCACCCGGCCACAAGAACTCACTTTGAGCTGCCCAAAGCTGTATTGCAACCCTTGCGCGACCACGCAAAGCCGACCTATCTGCCACTGTCGCAAAGCATGTCGGGATGTCAATGGCCAAAACGAAAACGGAATGTCCGCCAAATGAAATACGGAAAATATTAGAAGTCTGGAAGCACTTCAGATATTGGGCATTTTGATCACGACATGGGATGGGAAATGGTCCACAATGTACAATGCTGCCCCTTTTCTGATCCTAAGTGATTTCAGACTTTCCCGCCAGCTTGTCTTGTCCACCAAGGCCATTTCAACCTCAAGCGTTGAATAGCACTTCGGATACAAGGTACGACAAGGGACACGACCTGTTTCTTTGAGAGGTGCCAGAGACTTACGGACTTCCAGACTTAATGATGTTCCTTAAACATAACGAGCTCTCAATTGATAAGTGAGCCAGGCGTGCGTAAATAACAGTATTTTCGTTCATGTCGTTGGCACGGGTCAGGAGTCAGGATCAATCTGTTACCAATTTTTCTGTACTCGCTTTTAATATTTAATTTATTGATTCCCGATCAAATCCACACTCGTCTATTACTTTCCAAGCCGTGAATTATTTCTGTTACATTTGCAACTGACTACTTAAAAAAAATCGGCAGTCGAGGACTGCATGTGGTCCACATTCTGTAAAAAGAAAATTGATAATCAATATAACGAATTAGTTTTCCTGTGTTACTAAATTGCATGCAGCCTGTGTAAAATGGGTTATTCCAGAAAAGAAATCCCCCCTTCCCGAAGAAAGTAAGATTTTTTTACCCCTTCCCCGCCCGGATTTCCCTGCCAGGCAGACCCACCCTCGCACCTTGATTTTTAGCCCAGAGATTGCCATTAACTTTTTGTAGGCCCTAAGTAAACAGGAAATCGCATTCCGGAGATTTGGGATTTTTTAAAGTTTTCAATTCTTTGGTGATAATTGCTATGAATTGATCAAACACGTATCAGAATTTAGTGATTTTCTGCTTCTGGAAATCTTGGCAATTTATTGTATCCTAATTACAGCACGGAACTAGCTTAATAGTGTCTCTGATAATATAATAAAGATCACAAAATAATTCAGTTCAGCAACCTATTTTTATTATGCTTTCTAAAATTGCCGACTTTTCCTATGTAATAGAATGCCAATCATATCCAGAGAGATGATTCACATAATGCTTTTGCTAATCAAAAAAGAAGTTCTGAATGGTCAAAGGTACAAAAATGAAATGCTGGCGGCGTTTGAATCATGAGTTCGGATAGCTCATGGTCTGCAAACAAACACTTCGATTTACAGCTCGATTTTTCACTAAAACCTTTTTCCAACCACGAAAACACCTAAAATAATCTTTGAAAACAATACTTGGCCACATTTTGTGAAAGATGTGCTTGGTAAAGCAGTAAAAAGAACGAGAAAGCTTCGTTTACTTTCCCACGGATCCAAAGCGCGCACATACAAACAGAACTGCCTTGACAATAGAGTCGTCCAATCCGAAGATATCAGAACTGTCTCATCGCACAGCAATCGGGTGAACTCGGCACAACTTCACGCTTCGGAAAGTCGGCCTTACTTACACAAGTGACAACATAGTGGTAAGTAACCTAGTAACCACAAAAAGTAATAAAGTCAGTAAAAATCGACATTAATATGACACGCATTCCACAGTCCATAATCTACAGAAGTCCAGTCCTGAAGTCCAAATTTTTTTATTAAATCCGATGGGCTGAAGTAACGACGCTGTTTTGCCGTGTGTTTCTATTGTTCTTTCTTTAAAAAGGTCTTGAAATTACTCACCACAGGCAGCTCCGACTGCTCCGACACAGGCATTGTTTAAAGAATCGGCAGTAAAAAGGAGAATAAATTGACAATATGCTTACCAGTGCGAGAGATCGATGTTTGGCATTTTTGCCTCGGAAGAACTCTGATTAAAAATGGCTCATCGACCTCAAGTTGTATGTGTATAAAAGCAACGTTCACCTCGATGGAAGAATTATAGGACTGACTTATACACCAATAAGACCAAATGACGGAAAATGTTTGTCATGCGCATGCGTAAGTCTTATATTTCAATGTACCATAAGAAAAGAACCAATATTAACATAATATTATTTTAATATTTTAAACAAGATAAGACGTCCGACATGGAGAAGAGTTACTCCTTTCATTCAGTCATCGTACCTGGAAACCACGTTAATACTATTGAATGTTTTATAAATGAAGGCTGTACCACAATGAAGCCAGTCATTCTTGTGAAAATAATATATAGCTGACTTGGACATTACTAATGTGAATAGGGTTGTAGGAGACGCTGTCATGATACTTCAGTAATGATGTTTTGCCAGAAGTAAGGGTAGGCAGAAGTCCCAAACCGGAAGTGTAAAGGGAAAAGCTATGAACCGGAAATGCTCAATTTAAAATATGCATGCATAAATTTGCATGCAAAATCGGAACACAAAAAAAACAAAGAAAAACGGAAGCCATTTTATAACTGATGCCGCTATGCGCATGAGTAATTAGACAGTTTCTTTTATAATAGTTAGGATTAGTGCAAATTCGACAAGGGTTTGAGATATTATTCGTTGTACATGTACGATAACATTAGGTAAATCTGAGCAAAAAAAGTAAAAATGCTCAAAAAGCAACATAGGTTGGTTATGACTCAGGCCCTTCAATTACTATAGAGAGTTCATATTCAGTGAAAGAAAAAGTTAATTTATTTTAATTGTATTGTCAGCTTTAGCAAGGTACATCACTGGGATTTTGTAAACTTTTTTGTCTTACAATTTGACCAGGATGTAGTAAGAGCAGACAGATTATTCACCACCTGTTCTTTCTTCGTAGAAACAGGATGAATAGAAATCAAATGCAACATTATCATTTGGAATTGTTCTTCACTACTAATGACATGGTAAGTTCTTGACCACAAACTGAATTTTTCATCCGTACAAAGGTAATCAAGAGAAGATATGTACCAGTAGATGTTTTATGATACACAATGTATGTATGTAGTGAACACACTATTAAATTCTTCCCACATGTAAAAAAATCCATAAAATTTTAGTTGATATAAGTTACTCTAACATTTCTAAAATTAAAGATAACCAGCAAAAGTAATATCAGAGGCTCTTGAATTCATTCCAAAAAGGGACTTCTTTCTTTGGGGTTCACATTAGATTCACTAAGAGATCTACATTTGTATTGATGATCAAAATGACAACATTGTGTTGATTTGCAAAAGAAAAATTAACAGTTTGACATTTTAAATGAAAAAAGTATCAATTTTCTCACATTTTAACAACTTAGACTATCTGGGAAAAATTAACAAATTTCTAAGTTGTTCCAAAAAGAGGAAGCTTATTTCGGAGGGGGTACACAACAGAGGATTACGGTATCTTCAGTGACATGTATTATACAAACTAGAAATGATTTTACCTAGCTTATTATACACACGCAATTCATGTTGCAATGCCATGCCATGTATGAGCATGCATGATAAGGAAGAAATCTAAAACATAAAGGGCTGGTAGCTGTTGCATTAACTTTGCTTCAATTTTACAGATCGGTTTCTTTATCAATTTTCTACACTTTCTCACAAAATAAATACTAGTGTATCGAATAGACAGAGAATGCTGTGGCAATTAGGACAAACAAAAGAAATTTCTATACACAGTAGCACGATGTGATGAAATCCTCATTAAAACTTTCCTTTGTGTGATATTGCATGGTAAAAACAATCGCACATAATGACACGCTAGAAAGCGAAATATGGCACTAAATAAGCCGTGTGAAAATGTACACTAGAAATTAATGGAATCCCAACCACCGTAGAGCTCTCGCTTAACACTGAAGCAAAATTTGTGTTGTAAACTTCACCTTTAAATCTCCCACTTCAATAGTTTTCTAAACAAAACTAAATCGCAAATGACAGTCAGTGATGTACCTAAGATATCCAACAGGTGGACTTTTGTTCATCACAGGCAGATAATTTTGGTAAAAAAGAGAAAGAGTTAAGCAGACATAGTTTTCCAGGCAGAAAAAATCAAGAAACTCAGTCCTCAGGCGGTTATTTTTTCCGCCTTCCTCCTATTATTTACATGTACCATCCCTGACAGTGTAAAGACTGAAGGTTTATTTTGGAAAATAACCTCGGTAGCACAACAAGCAAGATCGAAAACCTATATGTGTATGCAAATTTCTTGTTGAAATCTGACACTGTGCAAGTTCGAATGCATGCAAATTTTACTATTGAAGTTCTTGGAGAAAAATATCGACAATCTAGCAATTGTTGCAGAGATTGAAATTTTGGTTGGAGGTTGAATTCCGCTTAAGGTCGCGGGGGATACCTGGCCATGAATAAATTCATAAGGCAAAATTTTAGCAGGGGTGTCACTTTGAAAAACGTTATATCGTAAATGTTTGAAAGCCGATTTCACTAAAATTTAACAGAGATATTGGCAAACAATGGAAGTGCATAAGGATCATTTTTTTATTGAAGGGATCGCGCTTTGCGTCAATGCTTAAGCCACTAAAGTTAGTTTGTTTTAAAACATGGTTTTGTGTCCAAGTTTGCTCCTTGAGAAGAACACAAAGCAAGTTGATTTCACCACTCACTGATCTGTCAAAACACCTATTGTGTCATATCTGACTCCGATTTTTTTATTTCAACTTCAATTAAAAGTTATTAGCTTTTAAAGGAGTAAAATTGTCCATGTTAAAATTTTAAGCCCTGTATCTTCCCTTTGAAAGCCTATTTAAAAATTGAGTCAGATATGACAATCTACAATACACCTAGTTTACCTCCCTGCAGTGTCAACTCATGAAATTCTCTATCTGCGCTGTATTCTTGGACACAAAACTGCTTGAATGTTTTTACGCTTCCGAAGGATGGTAATTTTACTAATGTTAATCCACAGGCTTTTGTCAACACTTCATGCAGAAAGAACAAAGTGTTGACACGCTTTGCACGTGCAATTATTGATGCAGAAACATTACAGAGCCTGTTCGTGAATATTTCGCGCATTTTCGGTATCAGCCGTCGCATTCGTGCATACCCTTTTCATAAATGCATACTGATGAGCGGAACCTGTCCACCGCGACCTTAAATGTAACATGGTTTGTAAATACCTTCCTTAAAAGTTAAGTTTACTTGAAACAAAGACATTTGTTAAAAACTTATTTTAACTGATCAATAGACCCATTTGTATAAAATTTGACTTACGGTAGAAAGTTAACATTATTTTGTCTCCAGCGATTCATCTTCAGTATTTTTAAACTACATGTAACAGCCACATAGCCCATGTCCAGTTATAGTGTACGAGTGGCAATTTTTCAAAATCTGGGTATTACATAATAAAATAATGTATTTTTTCCATGCATCTTGTATCTCAAAAACAAAGTCAGTTACCCCACAATTTTTTTACATTTCCTGCAAGAGTAGTTAATAATCTGGATGTGGCAGAAGTTTTTTAAAAAAAAATCTGTTGTAGAAGATTTACATAAAAGTTAGAAAATGACAATGTACAATGTACAGCCATGGGAAGATATCTTGAGTTTATGACTGCCGATTTTCCTTATAATAATTATTTGAATGGTAAAATGGCAAAGAACAAGAATGTGTAGCTGGGAACCTCAAAGCTAAAGACAGCCCTGAAATAATGTACTACAGCTGTATGTATGTATGTGGGGTCAATTAACTGAATGAACTGAAGTGGAAAAGATTTCCACAGTGCACATGTCTGTACATTTGTATGACTGCAGATTTGATATTCCTGACTCAGAAATTGGAAGTGTTTAACTAATTAAAATTATAAATAAGTCATCTCCAAATCTTACAAAATATCTTTTTTAAACCTTAATAAGCAGTGTAGTTCTTTTAAACAAAAAGAGAGATACTATTGAGTTGAGTTTGAGTTGAGTTTGAGTTAAGTTTGAGTTACCCCTTCTTTCACTTTTTTTTCCTTGAAAGTGGTTAATGGAGGATCCAGATCCTTTGTTCAGAAAATAGACTGTCTGTTCTCTTTTCATGGGTGAAAAAGTGGAAATTTTCCATCCCCAAGCAATGCATTGTCCTCATTTCATGACCACAACAATTGTTCACTTCCCTTAACTGGTTTTTCACTCATACTCCTGTTGGACATGCAAGAAACATTAATTGGAAGGTTGCAGCTGACTAACTTATAATTATACACGATGGGTAGCCTCATAAGATAAAGTACTAATTTAAATGATTAAGAAGCCAAAATACTTTTATTATCACATCTCACATCTGATCAAGCTTTTAGCCAGCAAGGTGTCCAAGGCATCCTGTGGACGCCCTCTTTGTGAAGAAATTCGTGAAAATTGCACATACTCCTTTAAAAAGTTATGATGGGAAATATCTTCAGGACGCCCACTATTAAATTTCTGGCTAAATGCCTGCATCTGATGGAATATACTTCTTAATGGCTGGTTGTATCATTTATTCACATGAACTATCTTATCAAGCATTATAAGAAACTGGTTAACAATGGAATCCTACCTTAGGACCACCCCATTGATATGACCACAATTCAGAGGCACGAACAAGCACTTATTCAGCCATATCCCTATCTGAGCAACCTTGCTAACCTGACCACCCTGTTAATATGACCAGATTTTTATGGGCAAACAGAAAAAGTTTTATATGCAGATTGGCAGAACAGGCAAAACCCCACAGTCACACCTGTTTCTTCCAGGGAATCCTTCTAATTTAAAAAATAAATTCATTGAAGGACTCTTTCGGTTGGTCTATAATGCCCTGGAAAAATGCATTCTGCCTATAAATAAAGGTGCTCGAGAAGGAATTCTCCTTTATTATAAGAAAGCATTAACAACAAGAGCGCGACACAATGGAATGTAAAAAGTTAACCACAGATACGTCAACCCCCATGTGAAATGGCAATATTTATAGCATTTTATGCGCCATTTTGTGCATGCCAAAGCTGGTAGAATAATTTGTAAGAAAAACAGCTTTTTGCACATTTCTTAGACTTTTTCAATGTGCAGTACCGCTCAGAGATATGCGAACCAAAATTCACATTAAGAATGCGCTATGAACGTGTTGGTTTTAACGCACTCACGCGTTCAGCTGCGTTAAAGAAACACGAAATAGAGCATTAAAGTTAACGCATTAGTATGTATGAGTTTGGTTATTGTTCACTGCCATTGATATTTTGTGAAAAGAAGTTAATTGACGTTTCAAAAGACATTACATACCGTATTCTAATGGTTTTCATTCAATAGATACACCGAGCAGCACCGTTTATCGAAAGACAAATTAAGCTTAAAACCCCGGCTACATGTTCTAACATTGTTATATAACATTTTTTTGGTTCAACAATGTTAGATGACGTTTGTCTAACATTTTTTCTAACATTTTTTTGTTAGAAGAAGTGTTTGATCAAAATCAAAACATTCTTCACAAAAAATGTTAGACAAATGTCATCTAACATGCCGGCTACACGTTCTAACATTGTTGAACCAAAAAATGTTATATAACAATGTTAGAACGTGTACCTGGGGCTTAAGTCTTATATCGTCGTGCCAAAAGACTAGTTCCGGTGGACTCGTCTTTTGTTTTGGATTACAAAAGAAATGTTGGTTATGAATAACAAACGCATTCACCCGATGCGTTCAAAATAACGCGAAGAAAAATTCAAACGTGTTAGGGTAGCGTTAAGAATGTGAGTGCTATGTTCGCTTATCTCTGAGCGGTACTGTATGCCAGGGACAGATCACAGACTTGAGAAGAAATTCAACTTTGTTTTTGTCTTTAGCTTATTTGATACTTAATCGTAACAATAACAAAATTCTCGATTGTGATTGGTCATCTGCGCACCTATTTCTTACATAATTGGTGCGTGGTCACATGTAATTGGACACCTACATTGCGCGCACGCACATCAATCAGTTGCACTTTAATGGGCTCTTTTTTGCTGTATTCCTCTTACTTTCAAACTGATAGAAAATATCCTGGACGTTTTGAGTACAAAAAAGTCCACATAGACTTTTTAATCTCGAATTTCGTTATTGATGCGATTAAATAGTAATTGAACTTCGTGTCGTACACTCAGGGGTAATCGTGCTTGTAATTTCACATCACCCTCGCACTACGCGCTCGGCCGATTTGAATTACTCACCCGATAACTCCCTGAATTGTACTCCACTCAGTCCAATAATTACTATCACTTATTCACATGTCGCATTATAGATTATACCTGTACATACTCTAACGAAACGGTTCATGTGCTGGCGGTGGGAGCTAATATTTTCCTGTTTTGGATTAAAGCAAAAAATGAACCTGCATGCTTTAATGTTGCACATGCAATTTGGGTCAAACGTGCCAGATGCCTATCGAAAAGAACAATATATTTTTTGTTTATCGTGTACATCAACTAGGTTGATGTACAAGATCTGCTACTCTTACAGCTGTAAATGTTAGTCAGAGTAATCATCTTGTTTTGTAAAAGGAGAACTTTTATTTCATATCAGTATACAATTGTCAAGCATGGTGTGATTTTGATCACTGCATAAATTACTCTATTCTTGTAAGTAGTTTGTTCAAGAATCATTAAACATCTCAAATTATGCAGTGTTCTTACCAGGCCACGGTTTTGTGGAATTCCAACAAAAAAATTGAAATGGCACATTAAAAGCAAAGTAAATGCTCACAAGTTCAGATTCAGATGCTCAAGCAAAATGGACTTATAGTAGTCATGAGTGAGCAATTTTTCGATTGACAATAAAATAAGGACAATTAAATGAAAACAATGCATCAAAAGTACCATTTTAAAGCCTTCAACCAGTTTAATCTCCATTGGTTCAAACCCTAAGCTCCTTCAGTACAAAGTATTTTGGCCACCATCTTGGATCATATAAATGACCATGTGGATTGTGGGCTCATGGTTTTTGCTTTTTTTTCGTAAACAACATGGCGGATTGCAATTAACTTTGACCCACTTAAGTTCCTGCTGGGCCCCTATTTATCAGGCAGGACAGGGTTGCCACTCATTAGAACATAAAAAATTCCCTGACTTTTCCCTGACCTCAAAAAAATTTTCACTGACTTTGCATTAGGCGAGTTATCAAATAAGCCACATCCACTATTACATTTGCTTAAGCTTCTTTTGCAGACCATCAATAAATTCTTATCTTCATTTTCGATCTCTTTACGTTTTTCACGGGATTTTGAATGCATGGTATTTGACTTCACCAAACTGAAAACAAAATTCCCTGACTTTTCACTGACTTTGACAAGAACTAAGATTTTCCCTGACCTTTTGCAAAATTCCCTGACTTTTCCCTGACCGTGGCAACCCTGCAGGAGGGCTCTGGGACCCCCCAAGGAAAAATCATGGTAAGAACACTTGTTATATACATCTACAATTACATGTACGCAGTGCTTTGGAATTTGAAAAGTCAACTTTATCATTCCTGAAATGTGAAAAGACGGTTTTATTTTCCATTATTCTATCTTGTAGTCTGTTTTTCCTTATAAAAAAGATCTTGTTCTACCATTAACCACTTTTTAAGTTAAAAAAAAGATGAAAGAAACAGTAACTCAAACTTACATGTAGTAAAATACCTCAAACTCAACTCAACTCTTAACTCGCAAAAATAGTCGATCCCAAACAAAAACATCCCATGTAAAATAACATGGAATTCTATTGCTTCCATAGAGCTCCAACCATGGAATTCTGTGTAGGGTAAGCTTCATAGAAGTCAATGGAAACTTCATGAAGTTCTACTAAGTATTTCATCATGGAGTTCCATGGAATTCATGGATTTAATGTTCATGGTATACAGATGTACATGTACCATTCTGGCATTCAATATTAAGTTCCATACATTTCAGGAACATGTTTCATGTTTTGACAGCAAATGATAGTTGATTACCGGTAATTACCATCGATAATCAATAGCAATATATTTAACTATTATAGCGCGAAAGCGCGCGTGATATCGCCTAATACTTAGCCGACGAGGTCGTAGGCCGAGTCGGTTAAAATTAGGCGATATCACGCAAGCTTGAGCGCTATAATAGTTTTATAATTCAACACATTGATAACAAAGCATAGTTTGAAGAAAAAATATCGCCGACAAGCCTTTTATTTGAAAAAAAAAGCTTACAGATGTTTTACCGCGCAAAACTTGCAACATCACACAGTTCATGAATGAAAGTGGCGCCTTTGTCAATATTGTGCAAGCTTGAACACTATAACTGTTTTATAATTCAACACATTGATAACAAATCACAGTTTCGAGGAAAAAATCATTGAGATATACAACCTTTCATTAAGTAAAAAGGCTAACTACAATATTTTACCTCGCACCATTTCTTAAACAACAAACAGTGAATGCCGAAACTTTTGCCAAGCTAAAATTAATTTAAAACACTTATCGTACACAATCAGTTGACAGTTTCTACGAAGAGCTTTCGTCTGCTCAAAGAACGGAACAGAGTAGTGACTACAAGAATTAAAACACAGTAAAATGGCATAGAATGTCTTAGTTACAATTGTTTCGTATCTTAAAAAGTTCAATTCAGAATCAAAACAAATTGAACAAACACACGGCTACGAACCTAAACATAGCAGCGAAAAGTCGGAAAGAACTACAGCGTGGACAGTAAGCTTACAAAAATTCACAGCTAAAGGATACAAGAAACGGTTAAAACATCGCACCTGTAGTTGATTTGGCTGTTTAGTCCCTTCCATAAGCACCAAATTTTAAAACATCGAAGTACGAGCTGAGTCAATCAATGTTGTTTACAATGCTCGTTTTTTAGCTCCCACAGCCGTAATGACGAGATCAGAAACTTTTCTGAGGAAACATCAAGTCTATATCATATTCCAGAGGTGATTACCAAAGGAATTTCACGAAAATTGTGCTCCTTCATTCACTTCTTGTCGAGCGGTTATACTTTGAACCAGTTTTCATTCAGCTACGCCAAGAAACACTGCGACCGCGACAACGCGAAATTTTCGCGCCTTTTTTGTCCAATCATGTGAACAGTATTTTTCTCTTTTCTTTTCTTCTCTTTTTTTCTTTCTTTTCCCTTTTTTAACTAATAGTTCACGCACTTTTTCGCGAAAAAACACGAAATTGCAGGCAGCAGTCATTTTCACTTTCCTTCAAAATGCGAAATTTACCGCCATCGCTGGTTATACGTCATGTAGACGTAACATATATCGATAACTTTTTTACCATATTTGGGCAGTGTATCAATGTGTTGAATTATAATATAGATTATTGAATAGCTGAATTTCCTGATCTTACTTGTGAGTTCCACTATTGGTCATCGATTGGCCAATAACTATTCAATAATGCTTATTGCTTGAATTTTCGAAAATTGCGCGATTGTCATGGATTGATCACTCCAGGCTAATCGACAGCCTTTGTCTTATTTCATATAGGCTGGAGCCAGACTGTGACTAGAGTGACTTACCACAACTGCTAAATAGATGAAGCTCTTTGTTGTAGTTAACCGTTAAAGCTCCCAAGAGTACAAATGTATGAAAATCAAAACATCCCAAATTTCACTTTGTAAAATATTAAATAGTAATATTTAATGATACATGTACCATGTAAATGTACTGGGGATAAGGTTTTATTTGAATGGTCACACCACAGGATTTCATTGTCAGACTTACACTGTAAAAGTATGAACTACACTACATCTCCATAAGTTCTATAACTGACTCTGAGAATACTAATTTTGCTCTAAGTTTGTGTTCAAAACTTTAATTTGAATGGATATATAATTATATCACTTTGTAAAACTACAAGTTTATTAAATATGAAACTAAGTTGTAAACTATTATACTCCTTTAAGATGTAACATCACAAGTTGATCTGTCAGAAGACATTAAAATATTAAAAAATTCATATGACCATGTCCACTAACCTGTAATTGTTAACTGCTCAATCATCTGGCCAGTTCCATTTAGATCCATATTGCTTCTCTATATAGATGAGTTCAATTGCAAGTGCACTAATTGCTCCCCAAAACTCCTTACATTAACAACGCAATCTCAGAGCTTTGCAACAAAGGCCTGAAAAAAAAAACAGTTAATTACACTCCAGTCAAATCATTGACAAAGGAACCTGGGCCCAGTTGTATAAAGCAGCATAAGATAAAGATGATTTTTTTTCTCCAACTGTTTCCTGCCTTCCTCGTTCTTGTACTTGCTGATCTGTCATTGGCCGAGTTATCCAGGACAGCAAGCAAGGAGATCCTCTGGAACAAAGGGAATGGTTGCAAAAAATTCCTGCTTGATCTAAAGTCACTTTTTTTGTAAAAATACAAAATACATGTATTGTTATTTGGAATTAAAGGGCTTGGGGCATAACCAAACTATGTTGCTTTTAAGGTAATTTTTACCTGTGAATACGCGCAAGCGAAATGAACAGGTTATCGGAGACAACATTTTTTTTTACTCAGATATGCCTCATTATATCGTACAAAGAATATCACAAATGTAATAATTCACGAAAGTGTTGTGTGACAATTAACATGACTGTGTGGATTATAACATGATTGTGCCATTAATGTCACAAGGTCATTATGGTTATGTTAAAAAACTCATAACAACAGAATCTACCCTTAGAAAATAGTTTGCTTGGAAATTTGCCTCTCCAGGTCTATCACAACAGCATTGTGTGACAAACATAAGATTAATTGACAAGGTAAAGTAGGTGTGACACAGTCATCACCATCACGTTACCTGTTAACAGTATTGTGTGACTGGTAAATATATGTGGGTGACTAGTTAATGCTTATGTGACAAAAACTATTTCAATAGCATTGTGTCACAAACAAACTTGTCAAGTGAGTGACAAGTTACAGCTGTAATGGTGATGTGACAAGATTGTCACAGTGATATAACCTGTCACAACAGTATTTGTGTGACAAACATTGAACTGAGTGAAAAGTTAGTATTGATCATGTGACAAGATTATCATCTTGTTACCTGCCACAACAGTATTGTGTGACAAACATAGAAATTAGTGACTAGTTACATTATGTATGGTATGTGACATAATTATTACAGTCGTACATGGCCTGTCACAACAGTGTGACAAAAATATGAGTGAGTGACTAGTTAAACAAGAAGCAACACAAAAAAAGGGCAAAACATATCCCCCTACCAGCACTTTGTTCACTTGAATTTTAAAAAAGTAATTTTAAAAAGTCATGTCAGACATAAATTTGGGGGTCATCACCTTATAGTTTTTCAAATTGAATCTGTTCAAGTCTGGAAAGATCGCCAACTCTATTAGGTCACCTTTTGGTTTTAGCAAAGCGTCTACATGTAAGTGCATGTGCAGTAGACACAAAAACATGGCTTTAAACCATCATTCTAAATACAGAATAGTACATGTACATGTATCAATTGAACTGATCTCAGGATGAAAATGAACACCTCAGAATATCAGAAGTATTAACTTTTAGTTAATTGCTACTCTACATTATTGCCAGAAACGACTTTGCTTTAGGGAAAAATACCTTTAGTTCATGAGTATTCAATTTGCAAGGCAGACAAGGCAATCCCCTTGTTTGATTTGATTAAAAATATAAGTTTATAATACAAAGCTCCCATCTGAATCGATAGGTATCTTGCAATATAAACTTCCAGAAACTCTGTAAAACAGGAACCAAAAAACCAGTGAAACGTGATCACAGGTCAATAAAGAATACAGTTGGGCAATTTTATCTTTCGTGATTTGTGAAATGCAAAATTATGCTTTGTGGCATCATGACAAGACCTCTCCTCCTTGCCCCTTTCCAGACAGGTTTCTTTAACAGGTCACATACCACAGGTCACAGTTAATATCACTAGAATTGTGCACCAAATAAACCAATCTTTCACGAAATAGTTGCACTGTTTAGACTGGTTTTAGTTGTTTTTGGAGTTAAATACCTTGTAATATTTGAGGGACTTGTAACTGTGACCCGTGAAATGTGACCTGTTCAAAAAGGTCCAAAGAAAGACAGAAAATAAAGGTCAAAGGTCATATTGAAAAGCTTTACGGTTTAGCAAGGCTGCATTCACTTGGCCTGGCCGTTTATAACTACTAACTTTGGAGGGCTTGTAGCTTACACGTTTAAACTTAAAGCAACCGGATTTGGACGTGGATAGTCCGGTAATTATAGAAAACACGTGCAATAAACTGGCCATGGCCATCATATGAAGCCCATCACATTTGACACCTTTGAAGTTTAGATATAAGACTGACGTAGATACAAATATACAGAAGACGCTATTCTAAACGGTGTACATGTGTAACAACTTCTACTGATATTAAGACTTTAGCTTACATAACCTTACTACAAGTCTTCGGCTGAGTCTTATTAGTAAGCTTAAGTTAAACTTTATAATACTCCACTTCCACTTCAACTACTTCTACTCCTTGTTGTGCTCAGGAACTGCGAAGGGAAAAAGAAAAAAGCTCTGCAAACTTACATGTAATCTTTGACAAAGAAACTCGACTCAATTCCTCGATCCGCATCGGTTTCTTCCTCACATTTCTCAGTCGGTCGGAGTCGCGCAAAGGAGGATATTACCGTCTTCCCAACATGCTTTGGGTAAACTTCGGGTGAATGACTGCACGTATTTTAGCACAGGTAGCCCAAGCTATATGTGTCACAGTAACCGTTACGAGCATTTGTATGACGAGAAACGGTCCATTCTAGGAGTTAAAAAATACGAACAAGATTTCAATAAAAATTGCCTACTTTACTTCGCTTGTATGTTTCCTTGTCTCCTGTGTGGTTTTTGCGCGATTTAGAGCGTTTCCAGTGAGTTTTAGTTCCTCTCTATGGAACTAAAACTCACTGGAAACGCTCTAAATCGCGCAAAAACCACACAGGAGACAAGGAAACATACAAGCGAAGTAAAGTAGGCAATTTTTATTGAAATCTTGTTCGTATTTTTTTAACTCCTAGAATGGACCGTTTTTCGTCATACAAATCCTTATAATTTCGCTCGTAACGGTTACTGTGACACATATAGCTTGGGCTACCTGTGATTTTAAACAAAGTTGTACAAGGATTTCCTCGCTTTAATGCAAAGGCCAAATAACACCCAATTCCAGTCATTTAAGGAATAAACTTTCTCGAAAACCTAATTGACTCCAATTGACTCCACGATTTCATCCCAAATTTTGAAGTTGAAAGTGATCTATTTCGGCGGCTGTTTGTTTTTATCCGGCATTGAATTGAAAGTGACTACATGTACATCCGGCAAGCTCCAAGTTGCGGTCGTTTGTAAAAAGATCTATTTGAATTTGTGGATCGATTTGAGTTTTATTTAATTTGGTCGCAGCAAAATATAAGCTGAATGGTTAGTGCTCGTACCATGGAAAAGTCAGAAAATAGCAAGAAAAGTGAAGATCGATTTTGAACTAAAAAATTACATAACCGTAAACAAACACAGCAGGACAGTCGCGTGCTGAGTGGTTGAGCTGAGTAGCTGTTGTTTTATATTTTTATTAGCGGGAATTATTTTACCGGCTCTGTTCACCAGTGTTTAATAGATTCAATCAGTGAGCGAAAGCAAGCAAATATACGGATATTTCTTCTAATATAAACCGGCATTGTTTTGAAATGGCGAGACGGTTTATTGATTCCATGAATCTGTGAAAAGATTTCAAGCGTCTACCACGCGACGTTTATCGCGGTTTCGGCCCGTCGTTAAGCGGCCTTAAAGCAAACTGTAAACACAACCCGAAATGGAAAATGTTCTGTAAAGGTGAATAGAATAAATAGGTTAACATAGATTTATTTTGAAAGGTTTCCACTACGACTAACTGACTTCCAACCTTAACGGCGTCTGTGTAAAATGAGCTGCTTGCGGGTCGCCGCCGTTTGATAATATAGTTTGTTTGCAGTGCATGCCGGGAAGATGGTAATATCCTCCTTTGAGTCGCGCAGTCGCCGACCGTCGCCCGGCCAACGAGCCTAATCCAGCGGTTGCTGTAGAGGCTGCGCGCAAACAGACTTGTGAGACTTGCCCAAAACTGTCCGCAAGACTGTTTTTTACAATAACTGTGCGAATAGTCCTTTTTACAGTTGTGTGCTTGGTAACCTTGCCTTTGAGTGGAAGCGAGGCTGCAGGTGACCTTGCTTTGATACAGACCTTGGAGCTTTTCAGATGTAAATTTACCTAGTTAGCATGAGAAAAGCATTATTAACATATGAAAGGCAGAAAGGTTTGTATCAAAGCAAGGTCACCTGCAGCCTCGCTTCCACTCAAAGGCAAGGTTACCAAGCACACAACTGTAAAAAGGACTATTCTCGAGTGCTGTTTTTATCATCAATAAGAAGATAGACGCCGGACAAACGCATAAAAAAACTGACGTCAATTTGTTAAATTTACAATAACAAAACGCTAAAACTGATGTTGAAACGAAGGAAGGAAATGCAAGATGCGACAGATAGAATTTCATCGCCATAATTCGGAGAAACACGGGCTCGTAAATTAAAAGTTTTCCGAGTAGAGTAAGCCAGAAACACACAGAAAAATTGGAATTTTGAAACTAACCTTTATTCCGGTTAAATTTGTTCTCAAATAATTCGTTGAAACACGGTTCAGTTCACGTGCACCTCCGGTAAAGTTTATTTTAGCGACAGCACTATAATCCTGCTCACCGCCAATTTTCTGGTCTGGATTCTCAACAAACAAATCTTCATCTTTTCGCTTTAAGGTTGTGTTTTAGCTTCTTGAGGTTCATCTCATCTATTTTGGACGATTTTCTCATTGAATAATTCTGGATTTGTGCAAGAATTCTCGCCACGAAAAACGCAGCGCTGAAAAGTTTGTACTCTTATTGATAATAAAAATTAGCCAATCAGCGCGCGAGAATTCGCACAGTTATTGTAAAAAAGAGTACAGACAGACCATAAAAACTGACGTCAATATTGTTAAATTTTTAATATCTAAACCAGATAGAGGTCCTAAAGGGTTCTGTGCAATCATCAGAAACGGGAATCTTAGGAAAATTGCGAGATCAGAAGCTCTACAATAATGATCAATACTGACATTTGATCATAACGTAATTCTTTGAAAAGATATCTAAAATCTCCTGGGACATGCCCAGAACAATATTCCGATTCCTGGCCGTCACATAAGTCCACTGCTTCGTTCCGGGGAACTTTCTTTGTTCTGGAAAAAAAGTCACCAGACCTTAGACTGCGAGCAATATCTCGGGCTCGGCCCTAACACCTCTGCAGAACCGGGTTTTTCAAACATGGTTTGCCGACCGAATGATTCGCACGTCATTTGTGCGCCCATGAGTACGATTAGACAATTGCAAAGGAAATTTACAGTTCAGAGGGTAAATACTGTTTACCTGTGATTATAAAAAACAAAATCCATAAAGATCTCAGTGTTGTGTGCGGCGCTAATCCTATATGTGGACGAGTGGCGCTTTTTCGAGTAAATACGGTATTTTCTCAAAAGTCCCTAGACTTTCCACAAGTCGACTGTAAAACCCCACGAAAAACGGACTTTGAGAAAGTCTAAAACGTCCTGAACACATTTCAGGGCTAAAAAGCTCTGTTTAATACGTGTATGTGCAGAATGTTTATCAACAAGGATTCGATATTCTTTGATTTTGAAAGCTTAGCAAAAAAATCCAATGTTGATAAAAAGAAATGCGCTGGTTTGCGGGATAAAAACTTCATGGCGCCACTCGAAAGAAATCGAATTTTAAAAATAGCTTTCGGACCCGAAAAGTTTTCGGGAGTTTTGAGAAACGCACCCCTGGGCATATAAACCGCAAAGTATCGACAGACCCGTTGTCCAGTTCAGTTCATTTATTCAAATCCTTAAACAAGGCCAAATGCGGTTTTCATCCAAGATTGCTAGAAGAATTAATTCAGTTCGCTGTTCTAAAACCAGTCCAAGATCGGGACAATCATGACAATTATCGATCGTAGTTAAAAGAGCTATGTCATAGTTTTTTTGGTCAAAACTACCCCAAATTAAAACTTTTATAGATGGTTTTCACTCACGTGACCTTCAGTCCTGTGGAACTCAAATGACAAAGGCCGTTGCGGCCATGTTGGTGCACATAACAAAACAAGTTAATTAAAATTCTTTTGTAGGTGTGCACCAACATGGCCGCCGTGACGTAACGTGAAAACCACTTTTTCTTTTGCCATACACAAAATGCTTATAAAACACTAAGAGGTACATCAAGTGAATTTTTAGAGGTGAGGATCAACCATAATTAGAATTTTTTTTTGAGAGACAAGACGATAAACTTGAAAAAAATTAGGCCACTTTTTTATGTTCGCCAGTTTGAACACGGAGAAGGACCTGGGGATGAGGTTGATGAACTCTATTGCCAGTCCCCGCGCAGAAAGCACCTTTTTTTGGACAATACACCCCGGTGGGGAGGGGGGTACTCCCTATAATGGGAATTCGCACAGTTATTGTAAAAAAGAGTACAGACAGACCATAGAAAAGTAACGTCAATTCGTTATTTTTTTAGTATCTAAACCAGATAGAGATGCAAAAGGGTTCCGTGCAAACATCAGAACAGTATTCGTTCGCCATTTTGAACACGGAGAAGGACCCGGGGATGAGATTGATTAACTCTATTGCCAATCCCCGCGCAGAAAGCACCTTTTTTTGGAAAATACCCCCGGTGGGGAAGGGGGTGCTCCCTATAATGGGCTATATGGGAAAGCTCCGCCCGAAAGGGGTACCTTTTTGAGGAGGGAGGTATATGAAAGGGTACGGATTTCACGAGTTGAAGTATACGAAAGGAAAAGGAAAACTGCCATTTAAGTATATAAATTTTGTTTTATTCTTTTGTTTACTCCTTCATCGCCTTGCCATAAGGATCAGTTTGCCGTTGTCTGATTCTTTATTATAAAAAGGGTCTTTCAAAATATATCAAACAGACGCACGTTAAAGGCTATATGAAAGGGGTACCATTTTCAATGAAAGGTAAAAGGGGTACCTTTTCTGTTAAAAACGGTATATGAAAGGGTCAAGGGTTTAGACCTCAGCGCGGAGTATCCCCGTACAAAACGTTTTTGAGTACCCCCCCCCCCCGGGGAGGGGGGGGGACAATACAGTCAGCTATCATCATCATCATCTTTATTTAAAAACACGGTAAATACATCAGGCATTAGCAATTTAATATAAACTACAACTTAATACGAAACTATGTATGTAAATTAATCTACTATAATTTAAAAAATATAACTAACTATTAAAGAAAAGTAAACTGATTTAGATTATCTCTTCAACCTAAAAAATGTAATCTTTTTCAATGGTAACTTTGATCAACTCAATAAGTTCAATACTATCTAGTGACTTACCTTTTTATATTTTAAGAAGTGCATAATTTTGCACAGGTTTGTTTTTTAATTTTAGATTCTCCTATTCTTGAAGTACTGTGTTGAGATACTGAAATACGATCACATTGTATGCTTACTTCACTTATCAACTTTGCTTGTGACTTGAAACTTGCTCCCCGTATAGTCTTTAACACTGGTGTCAAAGGTTACAAAGGTGATTTACGTCCGAATGTAGCCAACGTTTGACGCTTATCAAAAGTTTAGTAATGGTACTGTCAGATGTTGCTTTGACTTGTACAAAGATACTTTTGATTCGCCTGTGACATGCGTCAAATGTCTAGTACTTTTGACGCGCGTTAAAAGTACTGTGAAACCTTTGATCATACTTGCCTGTGTCGCGCAACTTTGTCACACCTTTGATGGTAATCAAAGGTGATCAAAACCAACTTTTCGTGAATTGTCAACTATTGTAACTGAGTCGCTGATGACATGACACCAAAGTGAACCACACCCGGGTGACCACATAGCGAACACGAAAGCATTCCTCCAAGGGTGTGCGCCTTATACAGCTTTGGCTGTTTTCAGCTAGAGAATCCAACAGACCAAACTGTCTTAATTCCCCTACAGGCATAAACAGCAAAACGACATTCAGAGATCGCGCTTAGGGGCCTCTATTAATTGTAGTAAAACGCCGACATTCGCGTGAGTCGACACTTTGTTTGCAACAAGAGAGAAAATTCCCAGGACAACTCAACAAAGCAAATCGCCATATTACACAAACTTCCACTGATTTGCATGGACGAACAGGCCAAGCGTGATTCCGGACAAATTCTTGGTGGTCACTTGGTAGAAGCGCCGGAAAGTAATGGAGTAATAAGCTTTGCATGGAAGGCATCATACCCATGAACTTTCATTAGTTCGATTCGCTGTCTCCGTGAACTGCAAATTCCATGACAATATGCATTGCGCAGCGCGCAGAAAAGACGAGTTGGACGCTTTTAACCCGTATACAAAATGCAAACAAAATTCCAGCTGGGTACAGACAGCTGTATGGAAGAATTAAGAATGGAAGAACATAGAAAGATCTTCCTAAAAATCTATGACGCTTTACTTGTCTTCGCTGATCTAAACAAAAAAAAATAAACAATCGGCATATTAAGGTCATGCATGCTACAAGACTAGTGCGCTGTTTAATGCAAATGTCCTTAGACTGCCAGCAGTCTTTTTTTTTCTCGAAATAATAATCTCTAGAAATTAAATGTCATAAAAGAAGAAGAAGTAGTAAAATTGCTCGGTGAAATAGGCTGAATCTCCAACATGGCGGCCGATATTTTTTTTAAAGTTTAAGGGACACTGTTCTGGCTGAAATATCGTGTTTTCATTATTATGGCCAGGAGCTTGCTTTAAGCTTACTCTATTATCTTAAAGGAACACTGTCCTGGCTGATATATCGTGTTTTCATGATTATGGCCAGGAGCTTGCTTTAAGCTTACTCTATTATCTTAAAGGAACACTGTCCTGGCTGATATATCGTGTTTTCATGATTAATGTCAGGAGCTTGCTTTAAGCTTACTCTATTATCTCAAGGGACACTGTCCTGGCTGATATATCGTGTTTTCATGATTATGGCCAGGAGCTTGCTTTAAGCTTGCTTTATTGTCTTGAAATTGGAAGAAAAGATCGCCAAAGAGATGAAAGAAAAGAAATATTAACCAAAGAGACAAAATAACGGCTAAAATGGTCAAAATTCCACAAAAATGGCAATTTTGATTTCTTGACAGGCGGTGAAAGGAAATCAAATTTGATAAACTGTAATTCACTTCAATCCTTGCAATTCTGCACTTTATCTCTAAACTACTGCTTTTTTTTTTTTTTTTTTTGCTCTTTAGAATCTTTTTATCCAACTAAGTTGTATATTTGATGGCATTTGGCGCTATAACATGAAAATAAGGTAAGGGAAATTTTGCTATTTCGGCAGAATAGTGTCCCTTTGACATCCTTGGCCATACGGCGTCCCAGAGTTCAGCACAGGCCGGTTGTCTCGTGCTCAAGCCCTACCGTCTAAGAGAGACAGGCGGTACTGGGGACGAGAATCGGAAATGACCTAATTTTTATTGGGGCCTACCCCGTGCAGCATCGTCGTGGCAAAGCGTTAAAAAACGGAATATGAATGGAACGTTCCGACAGTTTATATTGAAGCCGATACGAATAATTACAACCGTACCGATATAGCATGAATCTGTAGAAAAATCTTATGGAGCAAGAAATCTTGAGATTCAGGTATGAGCGCAGGATAACAACATATGTTTTTTGCGTTTTCGTTTCTTGAATGTCGCTGTCGATTTTTAATTATAATGCTCTACGGATAAACGAAGCTGCATTATTTGTATCTGAGGGATACGTTTATCTCCTATCCTGAAGCGAAATATGACAAATATAACTCTACGAAAAAAGAAAGAAAGTTGACCAACACTATACTTGGGCATTTTGGGATTGACAGTTTGATTTTCTTTAGAGACGATTTTTTTGCAGTTTATATAGCATTTATTTGGTTGTTCTTGCATCGCTATGGACGCAACGGCTAGAAACTGCCGGCTTTTATGTCAGATAGTAGTTATGCAGTGCGCATGAAAGGCTAACCCTGGTATATCGCACCACTCTACCATGTACTACCGTCGAAGTTCTTTGGCAATATGCATTTTAATCTGCAAGTAAAGTTTCTTTAATTTAAAGCTTTCGAAGTTAACCATCAAATATATCAAAATGTGTAAAAGGGCAAGCTTGAACATATCCCTGAGAGGGACTTTCCCATTATTTATTACTGCGATTTGATTGGATGAAATTTAATTATTGCAAATCAAAAACAGTGACGTAAGGGCGACGCATTGGCGAATCGGGAGAACATGATGCGGGTAGCGCCAGTTTTGAAATTAAAAAAAATAGGAAAAAGTTTAAAAAAAAAATTGGAGGACGCAGAGATTAGAAATTATTTTTTGACCTCTGCGCCTAATTAACTTCATGCTGTTCTCATGTATGGATAGAGAAAAAGAGAAACCGTTTGCATTGTTCATTGTTTGTGGAATTAATTGCGAAAGATGTAGATTTGTTAAAGCAACGCTGAGCTGAAAAAAAGTGGCAAATAAGCGTCCAAAATTCTATCCAAGAAAAATCCCCAATATCATTTTAATTTACAGTGCCAAAATATAACAAACAGTATCATAGGAATAGTGCGTAATGCCTTCAAGTGAATAGCCAGACTGTAGGATTTCAACCAAAACATAAGAAGTTTAATAGAACCTCGTAACAATACCAAAAGTTTGACCTGTCTCTGGATCGAGATTGGAACTGTTAACCGACTGTACTGAGTAAACTTTGATGGCAGTGCATTTGTATTTCACAATGAAAGAACTGACAGAAACGATCACGTCGGCAAGCTAAAATCAATATCCTTCAGGGAAATGAGTTGTCTTTCAATCTGTAGGTATTGGGATCGAGCGGTCTTGAGCTAGCGAAGCTAGTGAACCTGCATGTTTTGGTAACTGGAGTTTTTCACTAAATATCGATAAAATTCTACATTTTCTCTTTTATGACATTGCTAATCAACTGTTAGTGCTTTTAAAATACATCCATGCTCGTTTGCATGTCACGGACGAATACCAAGCAATCCATTGAAATGTAAAATGACCTTTATATGTAGTATGCAAAATTCTGATCATGTTGCAAAAAACTAGAAACCACAAGGTAAATGAAACTTTTCTTTGTTGCTAGCCATCCTTAGAGGTACTGCATTTGTTACACTGTTTCGGCGTGGATTTAGGATTTATTGATGCACCTTAGTCGGTTATTATTTATACTCTGTAGTGCTAAAATTAGCATCTACTAGCAGTAAGGAGTGTGAAGAGTAAATATTAACAGGAAAAGCAATTTCAATAAAAGCTGTTTGCGGTCCTCGCCTGTGGTTAATGGAAAAGGCGAGACCTTCCGTTTCAAATGTCACTTAAATAGAACCGAAACGGGAAAGGAAAAGGCCATGCTTGTGTGCTGCAGAACAATAACTCAATACGCCTGTTGTTATAACTCTGTTGGCCATAACGTCGACCGCCGCGCTCGTGGCAAAAACTGGTGTTCCATTTTCATTGCCAGCTTGTTAGCCACGTTGGAGACTCCCAACCGGAGACGCCTTATGACTTGGATTATTAAATACGAAATTGAAAGTTCGGCAATGCCATTAAATTAAAAGGAGGCTGATACTGAGAGAAGCGTTGATCTAGTTTTGAAAAGATGTCGGTGGAAGTTCAAAATCTAGTGGTCATTGCATGCATAAATAACGAGAGTTAATATGGCCCGCCATTCGTAAAAAAATTCCGACATTCGTAATGGTTCCGAATCTCGTAATGGTTGCGAATTTCGGAATAGTTCCGAGATTCGAAATGGTTCCGAAAATTTCGTAATGGTTCCGAGATTCGAAATGGTTCCGAAAATTTCGTTATATGGTTCCTTTTAGGAATGGTTCCGAAACTGGTTCAAAATTATTTCGAAACTGGTTCCGAAAATGTGGTAATGGTTAGGAAAAAAGTTATCGAGATGACTTAATTTGGAGACTGGGAACAAGTCAACTTTCCCTTTTTTTGGCTCGGTAAGAAAGCAAAATCTTCGATTACTTGTTATGCTTTTGTTGTTTTCATCGGCTTTCGCTTACTATACTTACAATTGTAAGTTTAAGATATTTTTCCCTAAGATGCCTAGAGTTGAGCAACTCATACTCAAGCTGAAGATTCCACTTAGTTTATACAAGACTTGTTCACTCGGCTTTTGTCAAATTTCATTCAAGAGATTCTCAATGTCGGGTTCATCACTGAGGTAAGTCCAGGAATTGGGATTGTAGTGACCCAGTAGAATGTATAATCTAACAAATACAAAAGGTCCGGCGGAAAATGTAGTTTGGGAGAATTACTGACAAGCCTTTTCATGGAAGGTAATAGAAGGGAAATGGTAGTTCAAACCAAAGCATGCTGCGAGTGGAGGTAGCATAGAACTTTCTGCAGAAATTCAACCTGTTTTTTTTTTTTGGTGCGGAAACACAGTTTTGTTGTTTTCTCGCGTACTTTTATCTCAATGTTGGATATTGTGAGGCATCTACGAAGCTTTTGTTTGTAAGATCTTAAGAGTTGCGAGGTTTTGTCGCCAATGTATGGGACAGAAAGCCTCTGTTCTAAGCAACACGCTTTTTTACAACACCATACTATTGTTGAGGGTCGGGGGGGTCCGGACCCCCCCACCCCCCTTTCAGACCTGTCTCCCACGTGGGAATAAAATTGTTTTATACGTAGTTGTTTCACTTCCACCAATTGACGGATTGTCAAGTTTTTGACTTAACAAACGCTTTTCGACTCTCATGAATGCTGGAAATGGCGTTTTAGAGGGTAAAATTGGAAAAATTATCCGGGGACATGCCCCCCCCCCCCCCCCCTTCAGAAATTCCAGGATCCGCCCCTGCTCGGCATAAATGTTTCAGATTATTGGACAACCCTCTACAACACATGATTAACGACGACCAAACAACATTTTCGGGTTGCACTTTATTAAGCCTCATACATTAACACATTTAGAATACTCTAACAGATTGAAAACTACATAAGGAATAAACCCACGAAGAATTGGATACGTATCTATAAAAGATACTCGGCGGCCAGGAAAAACCTATACAAAAAAACCCGCACAGCAGCGGGACAAAAATCAGGAAACCTGGGTAGGAACCAAGCCCAAAACTCCGATCGACCCTTCCTACAAAGGTCAACGATGAATTGTAAATAACAATATAACATAAATAAAAGTTAAACTTTCACTGCAAAGGTTATACAAAATTCCTCTTCCCGCATAAAGATAACACGTGCAAACAATGTCTGCATTCATGAAATAGCTTACAACTCAAAATTCACTCAGAAGCAGAATAAAATCTGGTATATTTATGGATTGCCAACCAAACGAGCTTTTGAACAGGCAATGTTCAGTTGAGAGAAATAGTTTGTTCCTGCAATGACGTTATGAATTTGTTATTTCTTTTTCAACTGATATGGCCACATTATGTCTATCTTGTAAAGAATTCAGATATACGTCTGTTATGTTAATTAGTAACTAGCCTACCTTTTGGTAATACTTTGATGATCCCATACATAACTTTTCTAGAAAAGGATTAATGTAAAAGCTTTATGCACTGTCCAACGTCGTAAGCAACTTGGACAAAACTTTATTATTTTCCAGCAATTTATTTCCCACAATTTCTTCGGGTCTGGAAACTAATTTAGAGATTTCCATAGTTTACCATAATTGATACAGTCAAACCTTTAACGGCCCCTGCTCATCCAATCTGCTTTGCGCGCTTGTGTTTTTGTTTTGAATCGGTTCAATTGTTCAATGTAGCGTTGATTGGCTGGCACGTCGATTTTTCGATTTTCCGTCTGTGCTAAAATCAGCCCGGTCGCGCAAAGCAGATTGGGTGAACATAGGCCTTTAAGCGGGGATCTAGCCTCAGGGAATGCGTGTCCACTTAATACAGGGTGTCCTCTTAAAACCTGTTCCCATAGAAAACGTCATAGATGATTCCAAATATCATTCTAATGAACGTTTTAAGTTATCGTTCACCTAAACAGGGCGTTTCTGTTCATAATTCCTTTAATTGAAAGTGAAAAACTGATCAAATTATTATATGGAAAGATTATTTCGCACGATCAAACAAGAAAAAATAAGTCAGTCTTGACAATCAGTTTGTAGCAAGTTATTAACTTTGTAGTTTGATGACAAACGACAAATTCCTTCATGGTAACGAGAATAATCCAACAAAAACTCAATCAGTCGTTTTGCCAATGTGAAAAAAGTACACACCAACTGGTATGTAATATTAGAATAATGGCATTTAATTTTATTACTAATGATTACATTGCTACACGATATTGATGTGAAACTTCGACCGCAAAATTTGGAAATGCTTATGTCCTGTGCAATCACAACAACTCAATGGACTAATACCAAGTGGAACCATATTACTTTGGTGGCCATCTAAAATTGTTGCGCTAAAAATCAAAGACAATTCTCATACAAGGTTTGGTTTACTGTTTGGAGCAGTTTCTGTTGCAATGGTCGCGTAGCAATGAAATCTGTGAAATCTTACACCTGTGAAGTTAATTATTCATTTTCAAAAGTATATTATTTTGCTCCCTTGTCCTCTTCCGTTATTTCTCCTGCGTTGGGATCGCTTGCAGCATCTTATCTATTATTTGCACCAGCAGTGTCTCCATTACCAGCAACAGCAGCCTCATCACCCTCACTCCTCCATCGTTTCATTGTTATCAATATATTCAAAATCAGCAAACATGGGAACCTATAGAGCCTGGTAAATAAAATGCAAAATATGATTGAACTGTTTTACGCAACACAACTAAACTGAACCGGCCAAATGCCGCTGGAAATTAAAACCATGATGAAAATAAATACACCTTTGGTAAATTACTAACTCACCACTGGGTATACAAAGGACTCGCCATTAATGGAACCGTGATCATCCACAAAGGTTAAGCTCATTATCGCAACAGTCCACCACCGAAAAAAGGAAAACAAAACACTATGTATCAGTAAAACAACAAGTAACAACAAAATTGAATACGTTTTACACAAGAGAATATCAATTCATACTGATTAGTCAAAACAGATCCACATGTGTAGCTGTAATGAGTGGAGTAGTGAATTTCATCATTGCAAATTTGATTTCATTACTTGTTTGCATAGTCTGTGCTCCAGATGACTCAATAAAAACTTATATTAAACCTTCAATGGGTTCACACACCAGGCAGATGAGAATTTGACATGTTTTGCGATATGTACATACTCTGTGTTCAAATGAAGGCATTTGCAATTCCAACTATTTTTCTATTCCTTTCTCCTCGCCATTACTCAGCTTCCCAATCCTTCCAGAATACAAGACACTGGCCAGGTGTTTTGGTATTCTAAGGAAGTTTAAAAAGCGTTGAAGAAAAAGAAACAAAAGCATCTAAAGAACACATTTTTGAAAGAAGAAACAAACTCAAATTTGCCGTAGAGAATGACCTCTCAAGAGTTGGGGATAGCACCGTTAAAAAGGTAAATAATTCACTCTTGGGAGGAACACTTGACCCATGTGTACAAAGGTACATTCAGGAGTGGGTCCCCTTGGGAGGAAAACTGTATTTACCTACAAATGATCCAAGCCTAGCCGAACTCGAGCCCCACCTGTCCTTACAGACCAGCCGAACTCAAGCCCCACCTGCCCATCACATTTGCCCCTGGGATTTGGACCCCTTGGGTGGAAAACTGTATTTACCTACAAATGATCCAAGCCTAGCCGAGCTCAAGCCCCACCTGTCCTTACAGACCAGCCGAACTCAAGCCCCACCTGCCCATCACATTTGCCCCTGGGATTTGGACCCCTTGGGTGGAAAACTGTATTTACCCACAAATGATCCAAGCCTAGCCGAGCTCAAGCCCCACCTGTCCTTACAGACCAGCCGAACTCAAGCCCCACCTGCCCATCACATTTGCCCCTGGGATATGGACCCCTTGGGAGGAACACCTTATTTACCTACAAATGATCCAAGCCTAGCCGAGCTCAAGCCCCACCTGTCCTCACAGACCAGCCGAACTCAAGCCCCACCTGCCCATCACATTTGCCCCTGGGATATGGACCCCTTGGGAGGAACACTTTATTTACCTACAAATGATCCAAGCCTAGCCGAGCTCAAGCCCCACCTGTCCTTACAGACCAGCCGAACTCAAGCCCCACCTGCCCATCACATTTGCCCCTAGATTTGGACCCCTTGGGAGGAACACTTTATTTACCTACAAATGATCCAAGCCTAGCCGAGCTCAAGCCCCACCTGTCCTTACAGACCAGCCGAACTCAAGCCCCACCTGCCCATCACATTTGCCCCTGGGATTTGGACCCCTTGGGAGGAACACTTTATTTACCCACAAATGATCCAAGCCTAGCCGAACTCAAGCCCCACCTGCCCATCACATTTGCCCCTGGGATTTGGACCCCCTGCGTGGAAAACTGTATATACCCACAAATGATCCAAGCCTAGCCGAGCTCGAGCCCCACCTGTCCTTACAGACCAGCCGAACTCAAGCCCCACCTGCCCATCACATTTGCCCCTAGATTTGGACCCCTTGGGAGGAAAACTGTATATACCCACAAATGATCCAAGCCTAGCCGAGCTCAAGCCCCACCTGTCCTTACAGACCAGCCAAAATCAAGCCCCACCTGCCAATCACGTTTGCCCCTGGTATTTGTACCCCTTGGGAGGAAAACTGTATTTACCCACAAATGATCCAAGCCTAGCCGAACTCAAGCCCCACCTGCCAATCACATTTGCCCCTGGGATTTTGACCCCTTGAGGGGAAAACTGTATTTACCCACAAATGATCCAAGCCTAGCCGAGCTCAAGCCCCACCTGTCCTTACAGACCAGCCGAACTCAAGCCCCACCTGCCCATCACATTTGCCCCTAGATTTGGACCCCTTGGGAGGAACACTTTATTTACCTACAAATGATCCAAGCCTAGCCGAGCTCAAGCCCCACCTGTCCTTACAGACCAGCCGAACTCAAGCCCCACCTGCCCATCACATTTGCCCCTGGGATTTGGACCCCTTGGGAGGAACACTTTATTTACCTACAAATGATCCAAGCCTAGCCGAGCTCAAGCCCCACCTGTCCTTACAGACCAGCCGAACTCAAGCCCCACCTGCCCATCACATTTGCCCCTGGGATTTGGACCCCCTGGGTGGAAAACTGTATATACCCACAAATGATCCAAGCCTAGCCGAGCTCAAGCCCCACCTGTCCTTACAGACCAGCCGAACTCAAGCCCCACCTGCCCATCACATTTGCCCCTGGGATTTGGACCCCTTGGGAGGAACACTTTATGTACCCACAAATGATCCAAGCCTAGCCGAGCTCAAGCCCCACCTGTCCTTACAGACCAGCCGAACTCAAGCCCCACCTGCCCATCACATTTGCCCCTGGGATTTGGACCCCTTGGGAGGAACACTTTATTTACCCACAAATGATCCAAGCCTAGCCGAACTCAAGCCCCACCTGCCCATCACATTTGCCCCTGGGATTTGGACCCCCTGGGTGGAAAACTGTATATACCCACAAATGATCCAAGCCTAGCCGAGCTCGAGCCCCACCTGTCCTTACAGACCAGCCGAACTCAAGCCCCACCTGCCCATCACATTTGCCCCTGGGATTTGGACCCCTTGGGAGGAAAACTGTATTTACCCACAAATGATCCAAGCCTAGCCGAACTCAAGCCCCACCTGCCAATCACATTTGCCCCTGGGATTTTGACCCCTTGGGGGGAAAACTGTATTTACCCACAAATGATCCAAGCCTAGCTGAGCTCAAGCCCCACCTGTCTTGGGAGTTGGAACTCGTGATGAAAACTATAGTCACCCACAAATGACCCTAATCTGAAGTCAAACCCCACCGGCCTTTGCAGTCTAGCCGAGGTTAAGTCCCACCCTCCACATTTGCACCTGGGAGTTGGTTCTCTTGGGATGAAAACAATATTTACCCACAAATGCTCCAAGCATTAGCTGAGCTCAAGACCCACCTGCCTTTGCAGACTAGCAGAGCTCAAGTCCCACCTGCCCATCACATTTGCACCTGGGAGTTATTATTATATGGGGCTTACAGGAAAAATATACATTAACCTAAAATTGATCCAGTGGAACACAAGTTTAATGAATGGGGTTAGTTTCTAGAGAAACTGTGGTGCTGCGTCGGTCGGGGTGAAGCACAAGAATTTGGTTTTATCGACTGAGTCGATAAAGTAAATTAGCCACCGTAAAAAGCTTTCTCGAATCTTTTTACGGTGGCTAATTTACTTTATCGACTCAGTCGATAAAACCAAATTCTTGAACACAAGTTTAACCTGTCAATTACATAAACTTTGAGTGTGGGACCCTTTAGCCTGCAAATACAGCCATTTCTCATCACTCCAGGCAGCTAGGGGCGTTCGCACGAGAGAGCGTCTGCGATTTACTTTGAGAAATTCCATACTGATGATGTAAATCATCTGTCCCTAATCTCCTATAATTATAATAATGTGCATGCAGTGAAACCAAATGAAATGAACGGTGTTTTTACATTTTAGCCCTGATCAGTATGTCTTTTAAAGATCTACCCCTTTCATATTAAATAAGGGATGATTCTTTATAGACCTGTCTAAGCAAAACGTTGTGATTCATTTGTCCATAAGGATGTAGGCACACAGGGTTGTATTGTGTTACAAAGGATAACATTTCCTTGCGCGCTTTCATTTTTTAGTGCATTGGATTTTTATTTCTGTTTCTATCATTGCTGTTAAAATATTAGCAAAAGAAACTGCCATTTTTGTTGCCGGCCAGTGCGGTGCCATGAGTCTGAAGGTAGTCTTTCTGCTGAAAGCAGACTGATGATGATCATTCATCCACACGTGCACGAGTGGCGCTGTTTGAAATATCAGTGGCTTGCCATATCCGGTCAGAAAATTGACAAAAAACAGAAAACCTTTTCACAGCAGATAAAACTATAAAGAGTCTGAAACTGACATGCTTGTAATGTCAAAACATTAAACATAGGTCAAATAGATTGAACACAGAGTGGAACATTATATAAACAACAGACAAGTTTAATCCTCACAACTGGCAATTGAGTCACAGCACAGCATAATTTAAAGCATAATTATGAAAAATTATCAAGTTGACCAATCAGCGCTCCTGTCTTGATGCGGGACAGATTTACATCATCAGCATGGACTTTCTCAATCGTAAATCCCTAGCGGTCGGGAGCAATGAGAGGTGGCTGTATTCGCAGGCTAGGGACCCTTGGGAGAGGAAACCATACCCTTAACTGATTCAAACCCTCAATCAGTTGATCACCTTAACCCTGAGAGTAGGATGCCTTGTTGGGAGAAAAAATACATTAACCAATAATTGGCATTTTTATCATAAATGTACATGTAATTCAGTGCACACTCTAAATTACAGATATCAATTTCTAATTATATAGAAATAGAAGCTAGTTCATTGTGAATCTCTGTTCCACATACAGGTAAAATTGAAAAGAACAATGAACAATAAAAGTAATATTAACTTACAGTAGAATTGAAGACTTTGTATGCTTCTTGTGAGGTCTGTAAATTCAACAGCAGTATGATTATATGCTTTTAAATTTTCTTGTTCACCTTCAGATATGGTATTCATGAACAGAACCAAATTTATGCCCTGGACAGAAATTTATTTCCAATTGACATGCACATTAGTCATGTATATTATACATGTACATCAAGATTATAAATGTAAATATATATCAATGAATTGAATTACTCACCAATTTGGATGTAAATACCATCTCATCTTATTGCACAAGGGCAGTATCATTCTCTGCACTTGAAACTTGCTTTATTCTTTTTTAACTCTCAAGCTCTTTTGGCAGGGAAAGAGACTGGTAAGAATGGACTTCTTATCTGTTTTAATAACCAAAACAAGGAGAATTATTTTCACTTACCATAAAATATTTTAAACCAATACCAAACTATCAGCTGGTATTGAAAGGTTATTGAAAGGTTAGTGGGGTCATGTGACATTTAAGCAGAGTGTGGTGGGTATCCATGGGAACCATGTGATTACCAACCACCTAGCACCCTCACACTGATAATATTAGTGGAAATAAAGGGGTACATACAGCTGTACCTATACTCACGTAAAGGGTAGGAGGGACTGGGGGGAGGGGAGAGGCAAGCATGGAACAGGATACTGGTAATAACTAGTGGAAAGCAAGACAAAAGGCAACTATCCCGGAAAATAAACATGAGAGCTGTAAAACACCCTGCTAATTTACATAGCCAACCCACAAGGACCACTGAGCACTATTGTCTCAAGTTTAACCTTTGCCTTAATTGCCGGTACATTTAGCCAAATAAAACAAACAACATTCCTTGTTGAAGTTCTAACAAAATAACTTTTATCCCACAGAAATTCATAACAAGTATTTTTGTTTGCACATACATGTATTCTCCAATCAATCACTTAAAAATTTTAATTCACTTTGCATTTAATAAATCATGAGAAATACAAATGTATATCAGCATTATCTACTTGAACAGCAGATTTCAAGCATTTTTCAATGTAGACCTTTGGGTTGCAGCAGGCACCAAGACAGTGGCTCAGCAATGGTTGTTTAACTAAGAGAAAAATATATTTCCAACTTCTATGACTTTCTTTATGACTTAAATAGTCAACAAAAAATTTTTTTTAACTTTTTTTAGCCTTGTAGCCTTCTAAATAGTATTTTAAATCTTAAAGGGAAGGTAATAAGGTTCAACACATGTGCGCAGATTAAAATGCTTTATTTGCTTTCTTACCAATGTGATACATAGGTTGTTCTGGCCACTTAAAAAGGCTATGTTGCAAGGTTTCACCTAATTATAGTAACTTTAATTCACACTTTTATCTGTAAAAATTCTTTTGTTCACTGAGAAAAACAGTACTCGAAAATTATGGAACCAGTGGTTACATACACAAGATCTATTGCTTGTTTTGATTTAAACTCTTTTCTCGAGCAAAACAAAATCAGAAAAATGTTAGGTTTGTCTGTGGCGGTAAAGTACAAAGCGGAGACTCTGGTACCACGTTAATATGCAGAAATGTACTATATTTAGCCAACACAGAAGAAGAACCTTCGTCCATGACATTCCATGGTCAGCTGATTTCTATCGCTGCCTGTACATATTGAGATATTTAGCCGTACGATTTCAGAATCGGAAAAATAACTGGGCCAAATTCAAGACAAATAGATTATTAACATAATTACCGGAATCTGAAAAATTTGAGACCATTTGGTGAACACAGCACCGCAGGATTGAATGGATTCAACGATTATGGCGTAAACTTGAAAAACAGCCACCGGACATTTTTAAAGATTGTAGCTTGCGTGACACCTCGCAGCATAGCCCCTTTAAGGCCAGAACAACCTAGAAATTCTAGTTATTTTATTCATGTTAACACACCTAATTACCTATTATATTTTATATTATATTTATTTTTTTATTATATTTTGCCTTCTTGTAAAATATCATTACATGATTATGACTCTGTAATAGAGCCGAAATATTGCAAGTTTCAATTATCTTGTAAATAATTATTTATATAAACTAAAACTACAATGATATCAATTATCGGCCTTGCTTTCTTCATTTTCCAACGGGGAATTGAGTTAATTATTGACTTTGATTTATTAAGTTGCGTAACTTTTCGTATCATGTTCGCGCCCCCACGCGTTCAGCTTTTGCGGGATTACAGAAAAATTTATAGATCCATTGGTGCCTTTATACTGATTTGCATCTCATCGAATAACTTAAAATTATGTGATAATGTACCCAATACTGAAATCAAACGAAGCAAAAATAGGTCAAGAGCGGGTCAAGCGGTTAACTACTGAACCACTGTGAACCACAACAAACAGACAAAGCGATCAGTCATGCATACCGCTTGAAACAAAAGCAAACCACTTTCAATGCATAGACCAAAACACGCTTAAATCAAATGATATCTAACTGAACTTTAGTATCAATTGTAATCAAGTAGCGATTTCGCTTACCTTTTCTCGCGTTATTGGCAAAGGAACAGAAGTGAAAAGGTCGAGTATTCCACCACGTGCGCTCCCTCTCCAAGCCGCTTAATGGCTGATTACGCCGCGGGGCGTAATGGGATACATCATCAAAGTCATCCCCAGGGCCTTGTCCGTGTTCAACGACAAGGCCGCCGAAATGCTCCAAGCATCGTTTTCAGAGGTTTTTTCAAACGATTGGCAGCCTATATTTCTTTTTTTGCAATCTATGACCGTGGTTCAAACGAAACGAAGACATTTACTTATATTTCACGTGTCAGAATAGTCCAAGATTTGTGGAGCCGACCAAAACAACTTTACTTGTTCCCAGTCCCCGTCAACCTCGTCGCTGAGACAATAAACCATTGTGATATTTTTCGGAACCATTTCGGCATTTTCGGAACCATTACGAAATTTTCGGAACCATTTCGAATCTCGAAATATTTCGAAGATTCGAAACCATTCCGAGAGATTCGGAACTATTAAGAATCTCGGAACTATTCCGAAATTCGCAACCATTTCGAGATTCGGAACCATTACGAATGTCGGAATTTTTTTACGAATGGCGGGCCATAAGTTAATCATTCTGCCATAACTGTCGACATATATTGTTCAGAGATATAAAAGGTACATTGTGCATTTTAAGCAACTTGGTTAGCACTTTATAGTATCTACGTTAGCTAAATTAACTTGGTCACTGACTGCAATAAATCCATAACGACTTCAATATTGGGTGCTGCAAAACAGCTTTAACTTAGCCTTCACGTTTCCCAGCTCTTGCAAGAAACCAAGAATTTTGGCTTTGCTCATGCACGCGGTCTAGATTTAACTTGATACACCTATACAGTAGTTCCCAATTAAAATATCACGCAGATAAGCATACAACAGCAGACAAGCATCACTATACCATTTCACGGTATCTTGTAATTTCTCTCAGTAAACTGGTTGCCTACAAACAATAGTCAATTCTCACATTTGACGAACACAGTTCAATTGTTTCTTATGGAACTCAGAGTGTTTGACTTATGCTACAAGGCTAATATTGCTTACATCACAAGAATTTCATACAGCAGTGAAGTTGGCAATAATAAGAGAGGGAAATGTTCCAGTGAACTTAATGCGCCAAATGTAACAGACAACGTGTATAAAGCTAAGTAAAACATTTCCTTACATAACTGACATAAAATATGACGTACCATCATGATTGTGGTTATATAGTGTTATACTCGAATCTTCGACCAAGTCAGCCGCATTAGAGAAAAGAAAAGAACAAACCTGGGCATTTCAACTCCCAAACAGGCTGTAACATCCATCCAAATAATTCAACAGGCATCATGATACGAATGAAGGGAACAACTCGGCCTTCAGGATCATGATTTGTCTGACTATAAAGTCACGCAACTACATTTCAACAAAGTATCACTCTGATCATGCGCGTTCTTGGCGACGACATGAGACAGCTGATTTTAACCAACCAACCAAAGGAGAGATCGTGGATACTTGACCTTGAAGACCGGGAAATGTGATCATAAATGCATGTCGTCGGCATGACGTACTACTTGACGTCATTTTAAGGCTCCGAAGTAAATGCTGACAATTGTTCAGTATCACAGAGGGTATGCATATGGAGGTTTCTATAAAATAGGAAATATTTGAGGATTTTGCCAACCAAGCTGAGGGAAGTGTCTGTATTAGAGAGGTGTCCGTAATAGAGATGTTAACCGCGTACTAGACAAGTGAATCGTATTACAAAGGTGTCTGTATTAGAGGTGCCCAGGGGTGCTTACCATTGAGCCAAGAAAACCGGTATTTTCGGTTGGAAAGCAAATGGTAAGGTTGATTTTTCGAGAATTCCGGTTGGAACAAGTGGACATCCTTCAGAGGTTGTCCCGCGATTCCGGTTGGGACGATTCGACTGGAATTTTCCTTACCATTTGAATTTAGAAAAAATTCAAATCGCTAAATTGAGTTAACGGTCTGGGTACCAGGACAGAGAAATGGAAAATTTAAATGGTAAGTGCAATCTCGTCGGTTGGTCAGTAATTTTGGAAAATCGCTTACTATTATGTAGAGGTCATCCCCACCGGTTTTTTCCTACAAATGGTAAGCACCCCTGCTGAGACCTGAGACCTGAGAGGTGTCCGTGGGAGATGTGAACCGTGCTAGAGAAGGGAAACGAAGGTGTCTGTATTAGTTTGTATTAGAGAGGTGTCCGTATTTGCGAGTTGTCTGAAAGGAGAGGTTCGACTGAATAGGTTTATATACAGCTGTTTCGAGAAAGGTTGTCGGAAAAAAGCGAAAAAGTGCACGCGACAATCCCGAAAGGTAATCTGGGATATGATCAATGAATTTTAATGAGTCAAATAAATATATCAGACCCGCGATGCCTCGTCCGTGCTGCAGTGATGATCTTAGATGGCGGCCCATATGGATAAATGAGTTTTTTAGGATATAGCGTGGATGAAGTAGCGGCTACTTTATTCATATCGCCAAGAACGGTGGAGCGCTATATTTCAAATTCCCTTTATACTGGCTGTGTTTTCACGAGGCGGTTTTTCTCGCTTAACATTCCTGTGGGTAATTTGTTTACTGACCGCGTTAAGCAGCTTAAAAAATTTATGCGTTTTCACGGACAGAACTTCATTCATTTTTCTTATACCATGCGCGATATATTTTCTTTTGTTAAAACAATAGAAAATTAGAACACAAAAGAACGACAATACAATGCCCTTCTTTGTTGTTTAATTGCCGACAAGCTTAAGCGACCTGGTTTGATGGCTTAAATTTAATGAGAATTCTATTGTAGTTCGCCGACTTGCTTAACTTTAAGCGAGTTGGACAAGCAACTGTTTTCACGAGATTTCCGACTGTCACTCGCTCAGCGACTTGAAAAATCGCTCGTGAAAACACGGCCACTGGCGAAGTAAAATCGTTAAACAGTTTTGCCATGCATCCACACGTGGAGTTCGTGATTATGGAAGCTGCTTCAAGCAGTCCAGTCTATTTCAGTCTCAAGAACGTGCAAAGCATGCGTTTTATGCTAATTTTTGTAAACATTTAGCAAACAACACTTGATTGAAAACTCAGTTTAGAAAATAAGAAGTAAACAATCTTATAGAAAATATACCTTGATGGTGGATACGAAATCTAACCAAAAAAGGTGAAAATTACTTCCGGCAATTAAAATTTCCTTACCACCATCCGCGCCCAGCAGCGCAATTTAAACTCAGGAAAGTCATGCTTCCCTTTTAGCCGTGCTAAGCAAGACTCGTAGCGTAGCTGTCTTCTCCCTCTCCGTCCTCGTTACCATTGGGATTACCAAATTGAGAGTAGTAATAATCATAATCATTGTAGTTAAACATTTGAAAGAAATCTCACAGAACTTCAGGTGCAACAAAACGTGCAAAACGTGACTTATAGTGTTCCTTACCTTTTCTCTTTTTATCCAAAGAACTCCTTAGAGCGTCTTTATGTGGATCTACCCACATTGTTACCTTCCCGTTTTTAACCAATGAAAACAACTCGGCGAGCTGGATTTCGGACGATATAGAGAATTTCTTTTTTTTTCTTCGACGTAGTAGTCGATCTGGAAAGTCGTGTCGGTTGCTGGAAAAAATTCCGCTTTACAATTTTGAAAAAAGTATTGCTTCAATTGAATAACAGTTTGACACTGGAGCTGTCGAACCTACTTTTGTTGCTTTCTCTTAACACTCGCAAACATACGTCCATGGCGTCTTGTGCCATTTTCTCAGATTTCCCTGAAATTCCGAAGTCACGTAAAACTACCCACAATACTTTTCGGGATTGTCGCGTGCACTTTTACGCTTTTTTCCGACAACCTTTCTCGAAACAGCTGTATTTTCGCGCGTGTAACCCACATAACCCGTATCGCACAGGTCACCTTGGAAACTATAGACGACACATTGTTGGTTAACAATCTACTGCTTAGTGTTTTGTACTTTAGGGTTTTGTCAATTATACGTGCGGATACTTAGGCTATGTTCACACTTGGTGCCCGAGCACTAGTGCCTGGGCACCGGCACAAAATAGGGCTGTGTTCAAACACCAGATACGCAAGATATCAACCTTTCACATTTTAAATGTACCAGAGAATTGCGGGTACGCAAAGCAGTGATTCGTTGGTAAAGTTCCTCGGAACTAACGCAAAACGCGTGCACACTGGGAACCGGTGCCCACCTTAGTGCCCGAGTACAAGGTCTCGACCTTGTACTCGGGCACAGGCACCGTGCCCGAATTCTGGTGTGGGTACTTGAAAAAAAAGGTGTGGTCATATTAGTGCCCAGCGATAATCGTATTTGGATACCGTGCTCGGGCACCAAGTGTGAACACAGCCTTACATGAACATGTAGAGCCCGGCCGGGATGTAGAGGGACACAAACAAGAGTCATCCTCCATCAACTCCATATATAGTAAACACTATTATAACATGCACGGAATGGTCCCCAGTGAAGACCTACTGAGGCAGCTGTTTTGTATAAGAAATGCACAAATAAATTTGATAACTCAACTTTTGCATTTTTTATTATGCTAATTTAGCAGACGCTGCTAAGAATATTTCTATATTGTAGTTGCCTTGACAATGGTGTCATATAGACTCCGAAACGTCGGTTTTTATCGCTTGTTTTTGCTTGTCTTTGCATTATACGAAACCGTTATTGTTTATGTCGAACGCAATTGTTGTGCAATGTATCAGACCTGTATCAAGCGAGCGAGGGTGTCCACTATATATATACAGCTTTTACCACAGTATATTGGGACCTTTCAAATAACGTTAAATATATGACCTCTGTAATATAAAATAAGGACACCTCTCTTATAAGGAAACTTGGCTCCGTCTTAAGGCGGGACTTAACCTAAACGCCAGTTTTCCGTCACTTGACATGGCTTTAATGGAAATATCTCGTTCACGTTTCAAGAAATCCAAAAACTCTATGCTCATCCCATGAATCTATGTTATGGGGTGTTTTGTAACTTTTTGGGTGATTTTTGGGTATGTTTGGGAGGAAATAGTTTTTCTCAAAGGATTGGTTAAATTAAGAGAAGTAAGAAATATTGAAGATTTAGTGGAGTTTTAAAATTAGAATTTGTAGTTAATAATTAATAGACGGACACCTTGAATTAGTCCACTAGCAACCTGGGGTGCTCTTGTGTGGGTATCAACTGTCTGTTGGTGTTCCAAAAATCATTTTCTTTCTCATATCCCTTCTTTGAATCTCTCAAAATTTCATTCAAATTTAGGTAAGTCCCGCCTAAAGGGACACTGTCCGCCGTCGAGATGACGAAAATTTGCTTTCTTAATTTCCATGTTATATCGACAAATTCTATCAAATATGCAACCTAATTGGATAAAAAGATTCTATGGAGCAAAATAGACGCGGTAGTTTGGAGATAAAGTGCAGGATTGCAAGGATAGAAGTGGCCGATTACAGTTTATCAAATTTGATTTTTTGACAGGCGGTCAAAAAAATGAAAATTGCCATCCTTGTGGAATTTTGACCTTTTAGCCGTTTATATTTGTCTCAGTTAATATTTCTTTACGTTCATCACTTTTGGTGATGTTTTATTTTTATTTCAAGACAATAAAAGAAGCTTGAAGCAAGCTCCTGGCCATAATATTGAAAACACGATATTTAAGCCAGAACAGTGTCCCTTTACACCGGCAGCATTTTCGTTCGCGGTTCTTTGCTTCAGTTATGTACTTGTTATATTTTGGGACTGTAGATCTTTTCAGATCCGAAATGCTGCTTATTTATTTTTCACATGGTATTGGCCATGTTCTCGCTGAGGGATGGTTCTGTCTATCCTCAATTTCTTTATCGCGACAACGACATGATATTTCAAATTCTTTGCCTAGCTATTACTCATGGTCACGCGCCGCTGTGACGTGGGTAAATTGGCAAACATTTGAATTCGAGCTCACATCTGTTGCCATCACCATGTGCGATTTGGTAGAGAATTGGCATTCGTGCTGGTTTTCCTATCTTTTCGCTGCTACACCGTGCTGACGAGACCCAACCAGGTCGAAACAGCTGTCCACGGTTGCATTTTGGCTTTCAGTTTGGGCCTATCATGTCGATGTCGCGTTAAATGTTCTACGTAGTATCAGCCTTGCTCTATACTTCCCTTTGAGTGTCCGTATTATAGATATTCAACTGTATGATCAGAGCGGTTTTCACTTGAGTGTCGTAAAACCAAAACCAAAGTAATTTCGCTGGCCAATCAAAACAGAGGCAGACAATCTAATGAACCAATCAGAACTCGAAGCAAATACATGAATGCATGCGTGCATGCAAGTCACGATTGGTTTTGGTTTTACTTCTGATTGGTTAAGAAAGTGGCGCGAGTGTTTTTAGCCAATCACAAAGCGTAGCAATGCAAAACCAAAGCAATTGCAAAATTACTTTCGACACTCAACTGAAAACCGCTCTAATTATGAAAAGAACATTTCTGAACACATGCAGCTGACTCGTCCCAAGTAGTCTCTCAATAACGAGAGAAGCGCGGCCGCGGGGAGCGCGAGGGGTGATGGGAAGGAGGAAAGAGGGGAGTCTTTCGACCCGTTCCTTTTCCTCCTTCCCATCACCCCCTTCGGTCGCGCTTCTCTCGTTCCGCGTCTATCCCCCACGCGCGTCTCCTGCGTCTTGCCTAGAGAGACGACTGGGGACAAGTCAAATTTTGCAGTATCATCGTTACCACAATGATTTCAAAAGTTTAGTTTACAAAATGGCGCCGTCGACATAACCGTAAGACGATTTACAATGTTTTAGTTCCAAAAATAGTTGCAAAAAGTAAGACTCTGACTTGCACTTGCAACCTCGTCCCCAGGGCCTTCTCCACGCTCAAAATGGCGGGCGAATTAAAATAAAATAAAATAAAATAAAATACCCTTTATAGCTGTCCGATCTGCCTTGCATTTAGTTTTAAGTTTTATTCAATACTGCTGATCCTGATCTGCACCAAGATCCGGCTTCACTTCGCCGTGCTGTTTGTCCAAGTGGTCCTTGCTTTATTTGTGTAGTAGTAGTAGTAGTAGTAGTAGTAGTAGTAGTAGTAGTTGTTGTTGTTGTTGTTGTAGTAGAGATTGTAGTAGTAGTAGTAGTAGTAGTAGTAGTAGTAGTTTTAGTAGTAGTAGTAGTAGTAGTAGTAGTGGTAAATTTGCATATTTATACCCTTGAGTGAAGAAAAACAATGTTATTGGTTTTTATTAATTTTGGGTGAATTTGGACGGTTTTTAAGAGGTTTTGAAAAAAATTCAGAAATCCAAGATGGCGGATCCAAGATGGCGTCCGCATAACTAATGACCTAATAACTACGTCATATGACGTCATCGTTCCATTATGCGGACCGCAAAGGAGACAGTTTTGGACGTACTATGTACCCTCTAGGTTTCATTGTCATAGCCTTAATGTTCTTGAAGTTACGAAGGGGGGGGCACATTGTGCCCCCCCCCCACCACCGGCTCAGAAACTCAAAAAAAGCCCAGGCTGAATAGGGTTAAAATTTTATAAAAATTGAAGTCCTTATTCTAAATAAAACTCTAGTTAAAAACTAATTCTAATCCTAGTTAAAAACGCATTAAAAAACATACCCTAATCACATAATTACGATCACTTTTGAGAGTTACCGAATTAAGAAACCCCTGAAAAAGGTTGGCCGCCAAAATACTAAAAGATCCTGGAAATTTTGTCGCGAAAACACAATGAAATGTTTTCGTTTCGTTTTACTGCGCCTTTCAATAACATGCGGAATTTGAAATTCAAATCTCCACCAACAGTTGCGTTATTCCCTGCCGTCAATCATAATTATACGAAAGCCAACGGACCATGTAAGAAAGAAACAAACAAAATGGATCGAAATCTACCAATCATAATGCACGGACGTGACCTTTTGACCTCATTGAAGTGAAGATCTGTTTCCTGAGAGGTAAGCTAAGATGATTGACGGCAGTGTAAAACGCAACTGTTGGTGGAAATTTGAATTTCAAATTCCGCATGTTATTGAAAGGCGCAGTAACAATGGATTCAGATAACAAGAAAACAAACACGACTGCATATCGCTGGAAATAACCTCCGAAAACACCGTTTCATTGAGTCACATGACAACATACTCCACGATTCGTGGAAGACTTTTGGCAGCCTTGACCACAACCTCGTAGACTGCTAGCTGCCCCCGTTTCAGTCAATCGAGCGGGCGAGCTGATCACGAAAACAAGCTCGGCGAGACTGGAGCGAGCGAACGAGCTCTTCTCCAGAGCCCCACCGGTTCGCATTACTTTTCGCGCTGCACCCGATTCGCGCGTATAATTAACCGCATATAAGCGGGTCTAATTAACATCAAATCACCGCATGCAAGCGGTTAAAGTAGGCCCTATTTACCTACTGAGAAATATTGTTTATATTACTGACGTACACGAGAACATAACCCCAGAAATAAGAGAAAAGAGCTCCAGTTTAGCACTGATCTGCAGTGTTTAGGGCTAAGCACTGATTTGAAAACGGTTAGCTTTCATTTATGGTTATGGGTAACTCCATAAATATGTTAAAAAAAATATATGGTTATGGGTAACTCCATAAATATGTTAAAAATTACAACTCCTGTCAGCTAGCCCTCCTTGGTGCATGTATGGGTATTAGTTATGAAGCAAACGACTCGGTTCAAGGCATACACCCTTCTGATGTTTTTCTTTCTTTTACTCCAAACAAGTAGTTTTACTTTACGTAAAATGTTCAAGTGAAAGACAAAAGCCAGTTTCAGATCAGCCCTATTTTCGTTATTTCTCAGTGGGTAAATAGGGCCTACTTTAACCGCTTGCATGCGGTAATTTGATGTTAATTAGACTGCTTATATGCGGTTAATTATGCGCGAATCGGCTGGAGGTTCAGAAATAAAATACACACTGTGGTTATAAACATGACAAAACAACGCATGTTGTAAAAAACTTTGATTAATGACTTGACGTTTCGTATGCTTCAACATACATCTTCGACATCTTCAGAAATCTGAAGATGTCGAAGATGTATGTTGAAGCATACGAAACGTCAAGTCATTAATCAAAGTTTTTTACAGCATGCGTTGTTTTGTCATGTTTATAACGGCAGTGTGTATTTTATTTCTGCTAAAGTTGAAATGGCCGAAGAATAAGGACTGAGGTTCCTTGTTTGCAATCTTTGAATTGTTTCGTTATAGAGCAGTTTTCAATTGAGTGCGAAAAGTAATTACACAACTGCTTTGGTTTTGCATTGCTACCCTTTGTGATTGGCTAAAAAATCTCGCGCCACTTTCTCGACCAATCAGAAGTAAAACCAAAACCAATCGTGACTTGCTCGCACGCGTTTTCCCGCGCTTGGCGCCGCCGACATGTAACTGCTTCGAGCTCTGATTGGTTCATTGGATTGTTTACGACTGCTGTGATTGGTCAGAGTAATTACTTTTGTTTTGGTTTTACGACACTCAATTGAAAACTGCTCTAATAGACTAAACTGGTTATGAAACTCAGTCATTCCTTTGTTATATGTTTCTGTTCTCCATTTCTTTTGTTCGTTTGCCTTGATGAGGCCCCGTTAGGGTTTTAGGATTATGGATTATTAGGGGTTTTTAGAGAAGGGATACGGATTATTGGCCACTAAATTTAAGGATTACGGATTATTTGCGTCATCATTTTAAAATTACGGATTATTATCGGTCATTATCACATAGACTGCTTTTTACATAAAAAGGGATAAAAGGTCATAAAGAGAGGTAAAAGTCATACAGAGAATGACAAATATTTATCTCCTGTGGCTCCTCCAGTGCTCCTAGTCAAAATTTCGAGCCCGCGATGCCTTGCGGTAGTAGTCGCCAGTCGCTAAGTCTTCTGGGTAATATACTGAAGATGGCGGGTAGTTGAGAACTCGCTGTAGGTGATCAAAGGTCAACAGAAGACTCGCTTAAAAAAATGGCATCTCTCACATCGCTGTTGCAGCTGCTAACTCCTTCTCGGAGTTACTGGGGCAATTTGTAAGCTTGAAAATTATGCCGAACAGAATGGTTTAACTGTTTTCAACAAAAATATGCGTTGCTACTGAAAGGTAGCAACTAGCAAATATAAACCCTGGAAGTGATGAAGTTCGAGAGGAGAACCGAAACCATGGTCTTGCCTGAATGAAAGGCGGGTCTTGAGTCAGCAGTCGGTACACTGTTAAAATTTTAGAATACAGCTGTTTCGAGAAAGGTTGTCGGAAAAAAGCGAAAAAGTGCACGCGACAATCCCGAAAGGTAATCTGGGATATGATCAATGAATTTTAATGAGTCAAATAAATATATCAGACCCGCGATGCCTCGTCCGTGCTGCAGTGATGATCTTAGATGGCGGCCCATATGGATAAATGAGTTTTTTAGGATATAGCGTGGATGAAGTAGCGGCTACTTTATTCATATCGCCAAGAACGGTGGAGCGCTATATTTCAAATTCCCTTTATACTGGCTGTGTTTTCACGAGGCGGTTTTTCTCGCTTAACATTCCTGTGGGTAATTTGTTTACTGACCGCGTTAAGCAGCTTAAAAAATTTATGCGTTTTCACGGACAGAACTTCATTCATTTTTCTTATACCATGCGCGATATATTTTCTTTTGTTAAAACAATAGAAAATTAGAACACAAAAGAACGACAATACAATGCCCTTCTTTGTTGTTTAATTGCCGACAAGCTTAAGCGACCTGGTTTGATGGCTTAAATTTAATGAGAATTCTATTGTAGTTCGCCGACTTGCTTAACTTTAAGCGAGTTGGACAAGCAACTGTTTTCACGAGATTTCCGACTGTCACTCGCTCAGCGACTTGAAAAATCGCTCGTGAAAACACGGCCACTGGCGAAGTAAAATCGTTAAACAGTTTTGCCATGCATCCACACGTGGAGTTCGTGATTATGGAAGCTGCTTCAAGCAGTCCAGTCTATTTCAGTCTCAAGAACGTGCAAAGCATGCGTTTTATGCTAATTTTTGTAAACATTTAGCAAACAACACTTGATTGAAAACTCAGTTTAGAAAATAAGAAGTAAACAATCTTATAGAAAATATACCTTGATGGTGGATACGAAATCTAACCAAAAAAGGTGAAAATTACTTCCGGCAATTAAAATTTCCTTACCACCATCCGCGCCCAGCAGCGCAATTTAAACTCAGGAAAGTCATGCTTCCCTTTTAGCCGTGCTAAGCAAGACTCGTAGCGTAGCTGTCTTCTCCCTCTCCGTCCTCGTTACCATTGGGATTACCAAATTGAGAGTAGTAATAATCATAATCATTGTAGTTAAACATTTGAAAGAAATCTCACAGAACTTCAGGTGCAACAAAACGTGCAAAACGTGACTTATAGTGTTCCTTACCTTTTCTCTTTTTATCCAAAGAACTCCTTAGAGCGTCTTTATGTGGATCTACCCACATTGTTACCTTCCCGTTTTTAACCAATGAAAACAACTCGGCGAGCTGGATTTCGGACGATATAGAGAATTTCTTTTTTTTTCTTCGACGTAGTAGTCGATCTGGAAAGTCGTGTCGGTTGCTGGAAAAAATTCCGCTTTACAATTTTGAAAAAAGTATTGCTTCAATTGAATAACAGTTTGACACTGGAGCTGTCGAACCTACTTTTGTTGCTTTCTCTTAACACTCGCAAACATACGTCCATGGCGTCTTGTGCCATTTTCTCAGATTTCCCTGAAATTCCGAAGTCACGTAAAACTACCCACAATACTTTTCGGGATTGTCGCGTGCACTTTTACGCTTTTTTCCGACAACCTTTCTCGAAACAGCTGTAAACAGCGAGCTTCACGCAGCCATAAAGCGTAGCAAAAGGAAGCTAAAATTACAGCCTTGAATTGACTGACTGAGACAAACTTCAACTCTCCACAAGTTGAATAGCTTATTAAGTTACAACCCTCTAGCCTGGTTCACACGTGCGACGCAAATGCAAATACAAGTGCAAACGCAAGTGACGTTCACACGTGGAACGCAAACGCAAGGAACGTAAGATACGCAGGCGCAGTTGAAGTTATCTTCCAAGGTGGCGGACAACGCTGAGTTTTTGGCAGCAGGTATGGTTTTTCTGATTCTCGCATATCGGCTGCTAAAGGAACGGCAAAGGCATATTAAGCTAACAAAGACAAGACCAAAAAGTGTATGGGTGCGACCAATATTTCGACAGAGGTATTGATTTCAACTTCAACCGCGGTGGCTTGGAACAAGTGCTTTTCACCTTGCATTTGCGCTTGCATTTGCGTTGAGCCCGGTTCACACGTGTGAAACGCAAACGCAAGTGAAAATGCAAATCCCAGGAAATGAAAAATTTTCCATTCCTTGCGTTTGCATTTGCACTTGCGTTTGCATTTAGCGTTGCCCCGGTTCACACGTATTTTTCCTTGCATTTGCATTTGCATTTGCGTCGCACGTGTGAACCAGGCTTCTCTGCTTTGTATAAAGCTTGGATAACGAAAATTAAACTCCTGCAAAGACAAAACTAAAATAGCTGGGTCCAGCGTGACATTAAGGTTACAGTGTACCTTCCGGGGTGTCTCCAGTATAACAGCTCTAGCGTCTTAAGATTACACTTAATATGCCTAAACCCAGATATCAAATTAAAGCTTATAGAGCTGGCTATCTAAATATGGAAACCATTTGGTAATAAAATGAATTGTCGAATTTTTTACACGTCTAAATTCGAACGTCCGAATCAGCTTTAAAACGCTGTAACTCAAAGCGATTATTATATTTTGCTAATTTGATTTGTTCTCGGGTTTCCGGACACGAAGCGCTAAAAAAACGTGTCGGCGATTTTCCATATTCAATTGCAATGAAAAGTTACAGAATATTTTCGAAAAGGGGAGAAAAAAAATTGGAATGATCGCACGGAAATGCCTCTTGACGAAAAAGTTTTCGGAATTAAGAAATTCGCCGACAATTTTTTGTTGATTATCTGTTAGCCTAGCTTCTGTCCAAATTTAAGGAAAATCGAACAAATTCCCTTTGAGTTGTAGCTCTTTAAAGTGTCCTCAACAAGCGAAAAATTAACTTTGAGAAAACGGCGCTTAAAAAAACATATCGCTTCATAAACAAACTCCGCCCACAAAAGTTATACCGTCATTTCTCCGTCAATTTTCACTATTTTTCGATACTTTTTTTTTTGGATGAAAGTTCATTCTGTAAACTTTATTTTAACGCCAAAAAAAAAATTTTCAATAAATTTTCGATCTGAAGGTACACTGTAACCTTTATAGCAGGAAAGACATTCACGGCCAACAGATCATTTCAGATCCTGTATTGTGCAGTATTTCAGAGAAAATAGTTAGAGAAATTCAAACCTTTCCTACATGTACATAAAAATCTACATGCCAATATAATTAATGGCGAAAACAACACACCAACCGCCAGGGAAAAAGGGACGCTATAATGAGGTCAAAATCTACAAGCGCAACACCACGGGAAACCACAACCGACAAACTTGACCTCTAGTCCGATGCATGCACGCAGCTTTGAAAGGTTTTAAAACTCATCCTCCTTAAAGTGCACCTAACCCCAAAATTGATTTTTCGCTTAATCAACTCTATGTACGTTGAAAAGTTGAATAGTTATTTAATAAATATTTCTTGTTTTTAAAGTCGCGTTAGTGAGTTATAGAGATTTGAATTTACAAAATGCTAATTTGATGACGTCAATTCAGGATTTTACCATTATTTCTACGTCAATTAATAATACGCAGTATACAGCTTAAGGAAAATCAATTTTAGAAATACTAAATATAAACTGTGGATAGTCAATTGATTCGTAAAAAATATTACTTGGAGGTAAAAACAAGTAGTTGTATAATAAATGAATCTTGAATTGACATCATCTTATTAGCATTTTGTAAATTCAAATTTCTATAACCCACTAAGGCGACGTTAAAAACAAGAAATATTTCACTATTCGACTTTTCAACGCACATAGAGTTGGTTAAGCGAAAATAAAAATTGGGGTTAGGTGCACTTAAACAAACGGCTAAATGTAGAATACCCGTCCAAAACATATAGAAGGAGAAAATGGCATTAAAATCATGAGGTGAGAGTCGTGCAGGCCTGCCAACCCCATTTTACACTCAAATGGTCATAAAAATACACCTGTTCGAAGGTCACAGCGTACATGTTACACCGCCCCTATGTTTCATTATGGTTGCGGAAATGCAACCCTTGACATGCCTGATATACTTTACGTAAGTCAATTCACGTGACACAAAAGGGTAATTAGGGGTTGCTATAAATAGATTGTTTTAGAATTTTATTTTAGGGATATTTTTTTTTACAAAATTGGGATACGGATTATTTCCAAAATTTATCCAGGATTATGGATTATTCAGACCCCCCCTAACAGGGCCTCCTTGATCTTGCACAAAACACAAAAGATATTGAAATGCATATGAGCAACTGACCAGTAGAAACATTTGGGCTCACACGTTAAACAAAACAATGTGCACGGTCACGGTTCGTTCAACATAAAGCAAAGCAGCTTTGTACACTCTTTGAAATTTCGTGTATTTCGCTCGCTCGCTCGCCTTCCCTTGAGAGAAATAAGACTCACTCATAAAGAACCCTAACGCCTTTATCATCAACGAGGGTTTTAATTTCGCTACCTTTACGCTCAAAAGAAAAGGGAAAAATACAGAAAAGAGACAAACATTTTCAAAATTAATACACGGCTGCGTGGAATTAATGGACAAATACATTCACCAAAAGGGTAGTAAATTTAAATATTCGAGTTCAGTCTTAGCGTACGTGGCAGGCGCTAGAAATTTGAAGGTTTGATTTTTTAAGGGTGGCTTCGGGAGCGCGCGCGAAGCACGAAAGGATTAGGTAGTTACATCTCCTCCTGATTCGCGTTGAGCTTCATAACCAGTTTGTTCTAGTAACTTTGCAAAAACTCATTGAACGCTTCGCATATTCACGAGTTGAAAAGGAGAGAGGCCATTCAGAAAACACTTGAGGGAGAGATGCTGAACTGAGCAGAGGTCGGAATGGCCCTTATCGTAGATGAGTACGCCACGCCAACATATCAGCGGTTTCTCGCTTTCTCGACCCTATAGTCTCGTTTTGATGTTTACGAGAACCTCTGACGACGATGAGTGTAAACATCAAAACGAGACTATAGGGTCAAGAAAGCGAGAAACCGCTGATATGTTGGCGTGGCGTACTCATCTAAAATAAGGGCCATTGTTGACACACATGGAACACATTGGAGAAGCTAGCGCACAACCATGAAAGATGGAGGGGAAGTGTCATCGATGGCCGATGCTGCAAGCCATAGATCCTGGTGGGGAATGTAAGCGGAAGAAGAGGCGTAAGAAGACATGACATAGCACACAGACGGACATCAAAACTATACAGTTTTAATAATTAATGGCAAATTTTAAATAAAATATTGTGTCTTTGACTTTTCGATTCAGAATTAATATTCCCTCGCCTTTTACGTATAGCTTTCCGGATCTTACATCTATCAAACTAACAAATCCTTCATTAAATTTGATCTTTTGAAAATATAAAATTTGCGAAGAGTTTTGGGGCATCTTCATAAATATTTTATAAATTGAAGAAAGAAATATTAGTCACAGTGACGTTGAAGAAACAGAATATATAAGCAATTAATGTTTTTAAAACACATTGAAGACGTTTTCAGGGAGGTAATGTGCCATTATAGAAGGTTTGTCCGGTATTGTCCAACAAGTTCGTGAGTTCAGTCAAATCCAGCACCAAATTGTCCGTTTTTTGCAGCCGCCCGTAGCTTCGCCGAACGTGAACGGGGATTGAGGTAGACTTCTTCTTCCGAAGGATAAATAACCTTTTTATGAAGTGGTAACCAGGTACTAGTCTTGACTTTCCCTGCAACTTTTGTTCTCGACCGCAAGTAGCTAACTTCGGAGTTCGTGTCTTTGAAGAAATGTCTAACTATCGAGTCCTCTAGCGCGTGAAAAGAAATCACAACCAGGCGTCCGCCAGGACAGAGAACTTTATGCACTGTTTATAGTGCGCACCGAAGTTCATTCAGCTCGTCATTTACGAGTATGCGCAGTGCTTGGAAGGTTCTTGCCGCCGGATGCAGCTGGCGGGAGAATCGGTCAGTTCTGATGTTGCCGCACTGCTGCCGTGACAATGGCCGCTAATTGCCAGGTGGACACTACGAGCCCGCACAACAGCTCTAGATATGCGAACTGAAAAGAAAAAATCTGGTTAGTCATCAAATCAATAGACTACGGTACGTAGGTTAAGTCACTCACGAGCCACGGTCAGCCTACTCTGCGGTATCCGGTCATTTTGCTCCATAGTAAATTCGCTCCCCGTCAGATCGCACTCCAAAAAAGTTACATTAAGAAGGGGGCGAACTGACTAGAAGCGAAGTGATCGTAATTCGGTAATTTAGCGACAGGCGCTTAAAAGGGGAGGGGACAAAGGGGATTCAGCACGTGCTCCCCGCTCCGCAGTCTCTCGCCTACACGCTTGTCAGAATCCTCACTTCCCCTTTTCCTTTTCGGCTAGGGCCTGCCCCTCGGGGTAACCCGGTTTCTGTAGCATGAAGTAGAGAGGTGGTCGTTATGGAGAAGGTTTGAGTGAATGGTTGAATGAAATTTTCAGGTTTGAAGAAGGGATAGAAGAAAGAAACTTCACCAAATCTTCAATATTTCTTATTTCTCTTAACTTTACAAATCCTTTGAAAAAAACTATTTCCTCCCAAACATACCCAAAAATTTACAAAACACCCCATAACATATAGATTCACGAGATGAGCATAGCGTTTTTGGATTGCTCGAAACGTGAACGAGATATTTCCATTAAAGCCATGTCATGTGGCGGAAAAATGGCGTTTATGTGGACCCCCGCCTTAACTGCTCAACGTTCTGCTCAATTCAATTTCAGAGTTAATCTTCTTGTTATAGTAAAAGAATGATGTTGACAAAGACAGCCCCGTAACAGCTACGGTTATATAACGTGCGCTCTGATTGGTTGGCTAAGCATTTTGCATAACCCATGTAAACACAGTTATAAAGTTTAAGTGGCTCTTTATAGTTTTATAGCCACACACGCGCTGATGACGCGGGCTTTAGCAATTTTGCACGCGCTCACACGAAAATGAAGGTTTTTCCGAATTTTTGAGACGTCAGCAAAGCAAAAATAAGCAAAATTAATCGCAGAAGTTCTAAATTACTAAAACTTCGCACATTTTGAGATACTAACTGCTACTTTCCACATACTCTTTAAGGTCGCGGGGGATACCTTCCATGAATAAATTCAAAGGCAAAATTTTAGCAGGTGTGTCACGTTGAAAAACGTTATATCGTGAACGTTTGAAAGCCGATTTCGCTAAAATTTAACAGAGATATTGGCGAATAATGGAAGTGCATAAGGTGTCAGTGATCATGTTTGAGTTCCACTCCAAGGGCGTGGCCTCTAAAGCAGTCATAAAGGCTAGATCTGCCTTAAACTGGAATACCAAAAGGACAGTGCTAACCCAAGAAGTCCTAAGAGGTCTACTAAACTATAGCAAATTGCTACCATGGGAGAGAGTTCTGGAAAATGTTAATGAGATGGTCCTGAGGATGCAGTACTCGGGGTACAGTAAGAAATTCAGATATAAGGTTGTCGACTCGGCCCTCAAGGCAGGGTTCTATCTAGGATTTATCGTTTGGGGGAGAAGTCCCGAGTGGGCGAAGGCCACTAGCTTCATAGGGGGTGCGGGGGCATGATCAACTTGAGGAACTACTGTAAATGTATTTTCCTTCTCCAAAAAGTTGAATTGAAATTGAATTGAATTACAAAGCCAATTTGCGCTTCTTTACACGTTTGTAATGATCTACCCACTGACTCCAGGACATCATATGACAACTGGCCAGCAGTTTGTAATACTCCATGTTCCTTGTCATATAGTGTCCGTACACAGGGGATATTTACTTCATGTGCACTGACCTCTGGATGATTTTTCTGATATAGTTACTTAATATACTGTAATGATAACAATATTTTTTTGGGGGGAAGCTGGGCGTTTTTAGGGGGGGGGGGGGGGGGTGGAAGCTTCTACCCCTCAAATACCCTAGATAGAACCCTGGGGTGTTTTTTTGGTGTTGCGGAAGCTATTGTTGGTTAGCTTTTGTGTTGTGGTTTGGGTATTGTTCAGTGTCTTTTGAATCTTTTGTTTTACGTCATTTGGTGATCACACCATTGGCAACACCAAGAAACTACCAAACCCTGCAAGGCGTATGGAGCGAGAAAGGAAGCTGATCAAGAAAGAGAACGACCATTGCATCGACCCAAAGAGTGGAAGAAGGACGAACGAGGACACGAAAAGGTGAGAAAGAAAAGCAACTGGTAAAAGCGGGGCGGAAACGAGGCGGTCATCTTTGTACCAGCTACATCGAATTCACAGCTACATAAGAAGTATCAAAAAAGATAAAGCGGCAAGGTTTCAAGATCAAAGTGGTCGAGAAGGCTGTTATTGCAATTAAGAGTTTGCTCCAGAGGCCTGATCCGTTTAAACCGCGACAATGTGAAAAAAAAAAGACAGCCTGGTATGTAGAACAAATGAGAAAGGGCCGTGCGATAGACAAAGCGTAATATATGAAATCAAATTTACCAAGTGTAACAACGTCTACGTGGGAGATACATCAAGGAGCGCATATAACAGATTGCCACATTCCACGCGCGGTAATCGCGCATGGCCGCGCAGTCCCACCAAGATAGGACATTTCGCGATGACTTACATGAGGTCAAAGAACACGTGGGCTGTTTCAATGGTTGTTACATGAACAATTTTGACATTTCATCTGGCGGACGACTGAAGAGGCTCGAAGAGCGAAATATATATCAAACTACCGCGTTTTAACAGTGCTTGGATTGTTTTAACTTATCTTAAGTGCGTCGAAATGATTGTGTATAAAAGACGTGATGTCTCGTTTTTCAAAATTACAAGACAAGAAAATCAGGCATTATTTTGTAACTAATGGTAGTTCGTGTAGGTGATGTTGTTAAAACTCTACGGAGCCACCTTAACTTACATTTCCTCCGTTAGTTTTCCTTAAATAAATAGCAAACTGCCGCTATGTGCTTACACAGCATGATAAAAACACACGACTAAGTTTCGAAGAAACCGAAAGTGCTTGAGTAAAACCCTGCTACAACTCTTGCCCATACAAAATTTATGAGTTTTTTTCCCAACTCGTCCTACAGCTGCACTTGCAGACGTAAACACAGCGCGTGCGTCATTTCTGAATAACCATTTCTAAATGTAGAAATTTCATATGAGCCGCTGTGCATAAAGATCTCAAAATGAAACACAATGCACATTTTCGCCAGATACCAACAGAGTTCTTTGTTTTCTTTGTCTACGAAAACAAATCAAGTCATCTGTGTAGTGTTGTAATACCAAAAGCAAAGTAATTACTCTGGCCAATCACGACATCATCATCTTATTAAAAAACACGGGATTACTTTCATTTAAAAATGCTCTTCCAGTGAGCCGTAGACTACTACATACAATAATTATAAAACGTTTAAAAACAACCTCATCCATTATAATCACTAACTATCCAAATAAAAATTATTTATCTAAATATAACTAATTATCATAAACCTAAATCTAACCTGACAGATACAGACAATCCAACGAACCAATCAGCACTCGAGCTAAATACATGTAACCGGCACCAAGCGCGGGAAAACGTGTGCGAGCAAGTTACAGTTTGTTTTGGTTTTGCTCCTGATCGTTTGGGAAAGTGCCGCGGGCATTTTTAGCGAATCGCAATGCGTAACCAAAGCAATCGACAAACTATTTTCGACACAATTAAAAATCGCTCTAAAACCCATTCGTCTTTAGACAGTCAAAACAAGCAACTCTATAGTCCTTTTCATTTCACGGTTACTGACGCCATATTAGTGGTGGGGGTAAATGTATGGTATTTTTATTTTTTTAACTCGACGTTGTAAGGAATGGATATGCAGATTGGTTAAAAAAAATTGCAAAGAACATGTGAAAATCGTTAAGAGCGAATCACAAAGTAATGTTCTGTCATGTTTTATGTCCTAATTTTCGTTCAAATGCATCATAAAGCTGACTGCTACAAAATAAATTTAAGGTTTGAAAATCCGACAAAATCCAGCGGAGTTGATGCTTCAAACTCAATAAAAATCCTATGAATTTACTGTAATTTTTGTCGTGTTTACCCCCAACCAATATAGGACTTCACGTCATAACACATGCAAGCTATTTATTGAACGTAACATGTCTGGACATATACTGTTTCTAAACAATGAAGGGGCATATCCCATTTATTGCATGACCTCCCATTCAGTGTATAATATAAGTTCAGTTTTGCTTCAGTCTGGTTCAGTTATCACCAAATACTGAGCGGAATGTGTTTTACGATATGCCAATTCGCGCGACCATGGTCATGTACAAAGAATGAAAGGGCACTCTGTAGGAACGCTTTGCAGAGACGATACATGAATGTCATGTATATCGTCCCCTTTACAAAATCCACAGTAGAATGCAGACAAATGTTCTGCTTGTAACAAGCAGGCTGACTGGTTCATCACTGACTCGTTTAGCGGAATGTGCTTAAAGTGACACAAAGTTAAAATGAGGCTGCAAATATGAAGAATTACAATTTCATACCAAGGACAGGAGAGGTGGAATGGTTAATTACAAAGATAAGTGATGTAAATTACTCTTCGAATTCAACTGCATCAAATTCCGGCGTTTTGATATCTGAAAGGGATTAGCAGAAAAGTTCAAAATTACGTATGTTACATATATAGAGAGTAGATTTGTTGTTACAGAAATGTTTGTTAAGTATTCGCACGTAACTACGTGATTTTTTAAGCAAATCCTAAATATAGTCCACAGCCATACTAATACAAATAGCCAACCAGCTGAAATTCTTACGAATTTTATATTCAGTATGCGAAGTTGCCTTTTCTGAGAAAGAATATTGAAAGTAAAAATGCCATCTAAATCTGAAACATGAGCCATGAGGCAACAACCTATCATTTCTTTTCTGAAGGAGCACATATAACCCGCCTACGCAGTATAAAATGCATGCCAAATAGTCGAGGTAAAATTCGAAAATTTCGTTTCAATATGGCGTGAATAAACAGAGTTGTTTAAAATACACCCATCACTTGTCGGTCACGTCAACGTAATGCTTTGTATTTTAACTCACGCTATAAAAAGAAATCAAGTCATCTGTATAATTAGCGACAAATATCTCAAACCGCACTCGCCTCTTTCCAACCAAAACTCCCTAGCAAATGCACACTACAGAAATCATCGACACGTTATGTTTGCAAATGAAGTAAGAAAACAAGGTCAAAAGAGATCGTATGCGGGTTTGAACGCAAAAGAAGCCGTTGAAATCAAAACAATACGCCTGCTTGTCTTACAAAAACATGCAGCACATTTTGTTTCCAAACAATCAAATACGAAGGAAATTACCCTGCATTATTACCCACTGACAAATATTTTTTTCCCATAAGTTTAAACTCGCCTACCTTACCCAAATTCATTTCTGCGAACTGTTAGATAGAATGTGGTGTACAAGATGCTGAATTGTGGGGGAATGGAGGAAACAAGTGCCAACATGGCCAAGGACGCAAGAGTAAGTGAACTGTTGAAACTGAAAAGTGTGGCAAACATCCTGTAGAAGTATGAAAAACGCTTTCAGTTTCCAAGGAGTTCTAAGATCAGCTATATCACTTCCTTTGCCATGGAAAATATATATTTCTTGAAAATGTTCATGACATGAGCATTCAGCTTAGAAATAAGTTATTGCGTTCGAGGAACGAGAACGCAACTTCTAATTTGTGTTGGGAGTTCTGTGCATTATTGGGTGTCCTATGCAACTGATAAGGGAAGTTTTTTCGAGATTGCTTTGGTTCGTCGTCGACACACATTTGCCTCGCTTTGAGGTGCTTGCTTACGTTTTGCCTCACTTTGACGAACTAACTCACGTTGGCGAGTTCATTCATCTCATCCTTCAAGAGATTGCTGAAGGTCTAAAAGATTGCTGAAGGTCATTCATCTCATCCTTGCTCACATTCTGTATTTCCATGTGCTTTTCGTGCGTCCTTCTGCTTTCGAAGTTTTTTTGCAGTTTTCACCGAACTACACGCTCATAACACGCTGGCACAACACGCTGAGTGTGTCCTAAAACATATAAAATATGCTAATCAGCGAGAATCAAATCATGGCGATGATTCGGCTGACACGAACGAGACAAACAAACGAGAATTGAGCAAGAACAGAGGGAGACATATGTCCCGCCGTGACATTCGGATGGCTTGACTGAGCTTGAATCGGACCATATTCAAGCCATCCCGTTCGAAAATTTATGGCCGGACACGAGCGACATTCAAGCCAGAAAACGAGCAAGAATCAAGCGACGAATGTCAGTTTCTCACTTTGATGGAGATTATGCGGATGGATCGATGGAACGCTCGCGAAACCAAACGCGGCTTATTTATTCCCGGAGACACTCCAAACTTTCTGTGATTTTTTAGCGCGGTGGAAAACTTTGAAATGAAGGCTGAGAGTTTGGAAAAGCTTAATCTTAATTTGGCGAGCGAAACTACAAAGAAAACGGAGAATTTGTAGAAGCGCATTAGTCTGTTTATACACCTAATTCAATAAAGGTTGCTTTGGCAGTTGGTCATTAGTAATTGGGAATTGGCATCTGGCATACGGAACACAATGCAATGCTTCGCTTGAGTGACCGCCAAACAATAGCTTCCCAATGCCCAATTACCAAAGCAACCTTTATTGAATTAGGTATATACCTAATTCAATAAAGGTTGCTTTGGTCATTGGTAATTGGGCATTGGAAAGCTATTGTTTGGTGGTCACTCAAGCAAAGCATTGCATTGTTTTCCGTATGCCAAATGCGAAATCCCAATTACCAATGACCAACTGACAAAGCAACCTTTATTGAATTAGGTGTATAAATACTTGCGAATTTCGCTTTCGCCAGCGTGTTTTCAGGTTTGACATATGCAAATTTGGTGCACTTTTTCCACTTTTCCCAAGGGACCGCCAAGCACTTTTCTTTTAATACCGACAACTACAACAAACTTCAAAGGATTTAATTTGTTTTTCTGCTACCAAAGTTTCCCTACCGTCTTCATACACAGAGTAAATACAGGTTTCACTGTACACAATAACCCTAATTTGACAATGTGCCATAGACATATTCATCTATCACAATAACCAAAAAACAAAATCCCCCCTTTCAACCGCCGAACGCACTACCCTAATCTCCGATTACTCCTAGTTTTACTCTGATTTGTATTATAATCATCGGATTTATTTCCAAAACGCACTTTATCCGGCGTTATTAACAGCACA